>JAQISU010000060.1:3532500-4132500 GCA_029339505.1 Unio delphinus | reverse complement strand
TGTGTGATTCTTGGGAGTCGGCGCCATGGAAATATTCCTAGCCCGAAATAATTAGCCAATTAGTAGAAGCAGATGTCACAGAGCCAAGTGTTAGTGAGTTTGAACCATTTTAGGGTTCGTTAGTAGTGATATTAGGTCCAAGCCGAATGACTCCCTGGACCATAGTCCATATTAAAATCTAATGGTGTGTAATAGTGTTGTGGTTGAGATGGCAGTATTAACGGTAGAAAACCAGTAAATTACACAATGGAATCAATAAGTTGGGACTTTGTAGATACCGTTTATGTGTCCAAAGTGGAAAATAGGCGCATTTATATAAGCGTGATACGCCTGAAATTGTATTCATTGAATAGCCTAGGGTAGCGAAGTTAAATATTTCCCAGTTAGAAAAGGAATACTAGTGTATTTTCTATGGCATAACGGGCTGTCGGTACGGAAATCTGATGATAATGAAGAAAAGCCATGCAAAATGCGGTTAATGGACTTTTGGGCAAGTTGTTTCATGTGTGGTTGCTAATTGATTAGAGCAAAATTTAGTAAATAAAGACAGACACGTCTGACTTTCCAATTTACAACTCAAGTTGTATGGACGTGTATGGAAATTCGGAGAAAACATATGACTTCAAGCAGGACTCGCGCCAGGGTTTTGACACCGCTGGGTCAAGTGAATACCCCTGTGCGTGTAACAGTATCTTTTACAGTTTGTAAAATCATTTCGCTATTATGTCTGCAGTATAGTACTTTTTAGTGATGTATAGCACTGGGGCATCATGCTGCATGATATCATTTAATTCTATATATCACAACTATATACCATTATAAAAAAAGCTTAGGTCCTCATGAGCTAAGGCAAAACCCTCTAGAACCGGAGCGATTTATCAAGTTAGTTGTTTCAGAAATTAGTGAAGAACCACTTTCTTGTTTGTTTAAGTGATTCGGTAAAAAAAACTGATATGCCTACTAGACCTTGTGTGACTGAGAGAGAGAGAGAGAGAGAGAGAGAGAGAGAGAGAGAGAGAGAGAGAGAGAGAGAGAGAGAGAGAGAGATAATTAGCAGTCCATGCTCTGATTATCTGTTTCAAACAGTTTATACCAGCAGTACAAATTAATCACTAAGAAGAGATTATACACCATATGGTAGTCGCAAAAAGAACCATCTTCGATCTTTGGTAGTACACTAGAGGTTATGGACAAATAAGTGCAGTACATAAAGTGATTGTCCGTTTCAATTAGTTGATAAGAGCAGTATAAATGAAGCACTAAGACGAAATTATAAACCATGTGGTAATCGCATGACGAATTATCTTGAATCTTGGGGTCAGTAAAAGTACCCATGGTATGTTCTGGAGTTTACAGAGATATAAATATTAGAGATACTTCGTGATTAACTAAGTAGACGATGTAGCTAACGGACTGACTAATACATACTTAATCACTATCGCTAGCCGGCGGAATACGATGCAACCTCACTTTGAGATTATGATAAAGCAAACGAACTGGATCTATATAAAGGGCAGTGATATTAGAACGAACCAGCCGATTCGTCGGAACTCAAAAGAGGCTGATATCATTACAGGATACTGTCTACGTACAATTTTCGATACAGTATTTTAATTTTTAGCGTTAAGATGTTAAATCTAACATTGGATTATTTTAATATTTCTTTACTATTCTTTAAAAACATGTATTGGAAAGTTTAATTGTTGTAGAACTTATATTTAATTGTACTTATATTCTTGATTATAGTAAAATACGACGTTCGCTACCAACGTAAACTCAGCAATAGTTAATTCAGAAATAAAATACGCTGTAAATGATAGAGTTTAATATGTTCAAATTAAGTAAAGTATATTTCTACTAAATGATTGTAGTATTAGTCTGAAATATTGAATTTTAGATTGTTTAGCTATCGTGACACCTGAGAGGGACTGGGTGTATATAATGAAGAGAACAGGGCCAAGAACAGACACCTACCTAACAGCACAAGATATATCAACTGGGCTGGAGTGTATTCCATTTGCAGATACAATTTGTGTCCTGTTGACTAAGTACGACTTGAATCACAGAGACAGTTAAGTAATATATCATGGTCTATTTGTGTCAAATGAGGCAGACAAATCAAGGAGGGTGAAGACTGTAATCTTTCCACTATCCAAAACAGAGAGAATGTCATTAAATACTTTCAGAAGAGTAGTTTCAATATTGTGGCAAGAGCGATATGCAGACTGTACGTAGCTAAAACGACTGTTTGAATTCAAATGAGATACAAGTTGTTTTAGAACAGCTTTTTCTAAGATTTTTTATATGAACGGGAGATTAGAAACTGGGCGGTAGTTCTTTAAATCGTTATGGTCAAGTGTTGGTTTCTTCAGAAGATGATTTACGATGGCAGTTTTAAAAACGTATGGGAATTCCCCTGATGAGAGAGAGAGATATTTAAACATCAGTTAGTGAAGGCACTATTGGGTCTAAGCACTCAAGCAGTAGTGATGTTGAAATTGGATTAAGTGCATCTGACTTTGGTATACTTTTCATCCCGATTTGTCGTACTAAATCGATATATATAGGTGTCACAGAATTAGGCGAAAATTTAATTTATTTTCTTCTTGATTTACAAACTAATCTCACCATTTTTTTTTTGTTTCGTCGTACATGCATTGCCTGGGGTGAATAAGTGGTTTTTCTCCAAGGTAAGCGGTAACGATTTGCATGTGCTTGATTTTTGAAGTACATGAAATCCGTAACATTAGTTTCACGTAGTGCACGGTAATCTTGCCGTGATTTCTGCTCACCTATTTGAGAGTATATACGGCAGAATATTTCTCATAATAATGACGGGAACCAAAATATCTAATCGAAGGATAGATAAGCTCGTCTTGCAATCTCCAGCCAAAGGGCTGTTACCGTGTTTCTGATACTGTAGCTGACAATCGCTGATACCGTAGATGTCAATGTTTCTGTTACCGTGTTTCTGATACTGTAGCTGACAATCGCAATTACCATAGATCTGATAATCGCTGATACCGTAGATGTCAATGTTTCTGTTACCGTGTTTCTGATACTGTAGCTGACAATCGCTGCTACCATAGATCTGATAATCGCTGATACCGTAGATGTCAATGTTTCTGATACCGTAGATCTGATACCGTAGATGTCAATGTTTCTGATACCGTAGCTGCTAACGTAGTTGATACCATTTCTGTTACCGTAGCTGTTAACACATCTGATACCATCTTTTGATAAACGTCTTTGATATCGTCTGATTTGTTGTGGAACATCTTTGTATAAATATCTGAATGTGATTGTGCCGTTAATTTGTGCAAACGGAATTGAAGTATCTGTCTGTGTGTCGAACTGTCTGTTCGTCAACATCTGTGTAACGTGTAAATATCCGGAAAGCTAGAAGTCCGAGTGTCGGAGCTATCTGAGTTGTAAAACATCCGGGTCGACATCTAGGGTAGTGAGGAACCGTTGGTTCTGGTAGATGTTGTATGTTGTCTGAACGTAAAACTGTGGTGGATCCGTGAAGGGAAACGTCCGATAATAGTATTGGTCAACCCTAGGTTTTTGGGGAAACTGGGAGACGATTCAACTGTTGCTGAATCGTGCGGTTATACGGGGTCGAGACACATATGTGTATTGAAATTGTAATACAATTTAATACATTGTTGTATTTGCATGCTTATGTCAGATCACAATAATATTTCAAGTGATCGCATAGATATCAATAAAAGCTAGCAACTTGATTGAATACAAGTATATGGTCGTGCTAGTTATCGCAATCCATCGTGCGATAGTATAGTTTGTCGTTTGTGTTCATTTTTCGTAATTTATACTTCCATTAATTTAACTTTCGTAAAGGATCCTTGGATCTGTGTATAGTCCAAGAGATCCCTTTACATCTGAGATTCCTTTTGTATTAATATTTAATTTGTTCATGTATTGTGAATGGTTGTGATTGTAATTGTGGGTTGAACGCATGAGTTATTGTGTTGATACATCATTATTTTTCATTAATAATTTATTTCATAAATTTACATTATCTTTCACACTTGTGTTTGTTTTGTTCATTTAATCCACCATCCGCTCGGTAACAATTCTGTTACAATGGTGTCAGAAGTGGGATCGCTGGATTAAGTGAACTGTCAATCATTTTTGTGAAGTATAAACATATTTAAAGTATTGGTTTGGTTACCTTCATCAGGAAGATAAGGTCAGCCTGTGGTATATATATATTTATATTTTTATATTACAATTGTCATTGTCATGTCATCCCTTAAGGACTTGGTTGCCTTAGGCAAAGAATTTGGTTATGAAGGTGAAAGTTTAAGGAAATTTATTCAGGAAGAACAAGCCCGGGAAAGGGAAGAAAGGGTAAGGGCAAGGGAATTAGAAAGGGAATTAGAAAGGGAAAAAGGGGAAGCCGAAGAAAGGAAACGGGAATTAGAAAGGGAATCCAAAGATAGGAAATGGGCCTTTGAGAGGGAAAAGATAGGATTAGAGAAGGAAAAGATAGAATTAGAGAAGCAGGCCGAAAAGGATAGGATAGGATGGGAAATGGAAGCGGAGCAAAAGCGAATAGAGTTAGATGAAAAAGCAAAGCAACGGGATCATGAGCGTAAGGTAGAATTAGCGACATCTGGAAGAGAACACGATTCTGCCTTTAGCAAATTAAGGGGCCCCAAATTACCTCCCTTTGACGATGGAAAAGATAACATGGATAGTTATCTTCATCGGTTTGAGCGGTATGCCGAAAACCAGAAGTGGAGTCAAAATGACTGGGCGCTGCATCTGAGTGCTTTATTAAAAGGTAAAGCACTGGATGTATACTCGCGACTTCCTAGGGACGATGTGTTTAAGTACGACGTCCTAAAGGAAGCACTTCTCAAAAGGTACGAGCTCACTGAACAGGGTTTTCGTAAAAAGTTCAGGTATAGCAAGCCCGATAAGGGAGAAACCTTTGGTCAGTTCACCGTCAGAATTGCGAACTATTTTGAGCGGTGGATTGAATGCGGCAAAGCGGTGAAGACGTTTGAAGGGTTGACTGATTGCTTGCTCAGAGATCAGTTATTTAATACAGTTGGGCGAGAATTAGATCAATTTCTGAAGGAGAAAGTCTTCACAAACGTAAAAGATATGGCTAAGCAAGCCGATTTCTTTGCCGAAGCTCATGGGGGAACCCAGAACGTGGTTTTAAAAGATTTTAAGTCTGGAAACCAGTCTGCGAGACCTATACCTAGGGAGCTTGTAAAATCAGCTGAGGTAAATAGGTCAGTTAGGAATCCAGTTATTCAGCGTGTGCAATGTTTCTTGTGTAATGCATGGGGTCATGTTCAAAAAGACTGTCCTAAAAGAAAGGGACTTGTACATAAGGTAGCAGTGGCTATACAAAGTAAAGGTATATCTGATAATATCGCACAGGTAGAACCTTGTATTCATTCGCTTGGCACGTGTCTATTTCCCGAAGCGCGTGTACCAACCGCGAGAGGGTTTGTCAACGGTCAAGAAGTCGTAGTATTACGTGACACTGGTTGCACTGGCGTGGTGATCAAACGTAGTCTCGTGCAGGACAACCAAATGCTCGGGTGGGAGTCCCCATGTATGTTACTTGATCAGACGATGGGTCGCATTCCCGTAGCAAGGATCACAGTAAAAACACCTTTCCTAACGGGAACTGTTGATGCCCTTTGTATGGAAAACCCTATTTACGATCTGACGATCGGTAATGTTGTAGGTTCCCGTCTTCCAACTATGGCCGATTTTAAAATACCTTTGGCATTTGCAGTCGAAACGCGTGCGCAAACACGGCGAGAGAAAACCGCGTTTCATAAATTAATAGTCCCTGAATCGATCTCGGGAATTTCGCTTGATGATTTCAAACAAGAGCAAGAACATGATGAATCCATCAGAACAATTGTTGAGAAAATCACGTCCGGCGCGATTAAACATTGCAAGCGTGGGGGTAGCTCGAGATTCGTACGCAAGAACGGATTAATTCATAGGGAGTTTAGCGCTCGGGAGGGTACGAAGTATTGGCAAGTGGTCGTACCCCAGAGATATAGATCTCAAGTACTTAGGGTGGCGCATGAGTCGAGCATGGCAGGACACCTAGGTAAGGCTAAGACCACTAGCAGGGTAGTCGCTGAATTCTACTGGCCTGGTGTTAATGGCGATGTCACACGGTTCTGTAGGTCGTGCGACGTATGTCAGAAAACCGTCTGTAAGGGAAGGGTCACAAGGGTGCCCTTAGGACAAATGCCGTTTAAAAGAGTGGCAGTAGATATTGTAGGACCAATACACCCAGTTACCGAAAGAAAGAATCGGTATATACTTACTCTGGTTGATTACGCGACCAGATACCCCGAAGCCGTAGCGTTACCAACCATTGAAACGGAAAGGGTAGCTGAAGCATTAGTTGATATCTTCAGTAGGGTAGGGGTGCCAGAAGAAATCCTCACTGATTGTGGTGCCCAATTCACCTCTGACCTCATGGGTGAAATAAGTAGGCTGTTATCCATCAAACAGCTAAACACTACCCCATACCATCCGATGTGCAATGGACTGGTAGAGAAGTTTAATGGTACCCTGAAAAGCATGCTACGAAAGAATGTGCGCGGAACGTCCGCAAGACTGGGACCGTTATTTAAACGCTGTTCTGTTCGCGTACCGTGAAGTACCGCAGGAGAGTTTAGGGTTTTCACCTTTCGAACTGTTGTACGGTAGAACGGTTCGAGGCCCGATGCGGATACTACGCGAACTATGGACTGGTGACGTCGCGAACGAGGAAATAAAAACAACTTACCAGTACGTGTTAGATCTAAGAAATAAACTTGAGAGTACATGCCAGATGGCACGTGACGAATTGATTAAATCGGGGCGCAGATATGCCAAGTATTACAACCGCAGAGCGCGAAATAGGAAATTTCTTGTGGGAGATCAGGTGGTATTGCTTCTTCCAACGAGCTCAAATAAGTTACTAGTCCAGTGGAAAGGTCCCTATGAAGTTAAAGAGGTAAAAGGTGAGATGGACTATAAAATTGACATTGACGGTAATTTAAAGACCTTCCATGCTAACATGCTCAAGTTGTACATCAAGAGACAGAGCGACAATGTCAATAAGGGGAGTTGAAAATATAGGCGCAGACTACTTGAGTAGGGCATGATGGGAAATTTGTATGAATTCATAAATTTACATTATCTTTCACACTTGTGTTTGTTTTGTTCATTTAATCCACCATCCGCTCGGTAACAATTCTGTTACAATAGGTTCGAATGTTTGTAATGGTTGTCGCTATAATTCTGTATCGTAACTTTATGGTGACAACGAGTCAATTTAAATTGTGTTGTCAAGTGTATCTCTAATGGTTTGTACTTTGTCAAGGAAGAAATTTGCAAATAGGTCCGGTGGGTTCACTGGAGAGAAGTTAGTTGGAAGTGGAGTGCTTTTGTACCTTGACATTAGTTTGTTTGTTATCTCGAAGAGCTCTTTGCAGCTGGAACTCTCCGTGATCTTGGTACTGTAGTGAGATACTTTGGCTAAATGGACTGTGTTTGTGATGTTCTTCTTATCGGCTTCGTAAATCTGTTTATGAATAGTCACTCTTGTGGAAAGCCAAAGTCTCTCTGCTTTATAGTCTTTTAGCAGTGCAAAGCTGGTCCCTAACACTGAACACTGTTTTCTAAATTGATACTCTTCACTTGGTGGCTGGGGCATGTTTTTCACGCAATGAACGCAGGCAGTTATCGAGTTGTTCCGCTGTAGGAGGAAAGTCGCGTTGATGATCAGTGGTAGGCTGATATTATTGGTGTAAAATCGCACGAAACACACTGCAGTTAATGTAAGTACATTTCAACAATGCTTTATCTTATTGGAATGACAAATATTTTCTAAGATTATCCGAGTCATAAAAGATGAAGCGAAAAAAGAAGATGACTTCCACCGAAATCTTTTTGGAAATCTAAAAGGATACAGTTTTTTTTAAGGCAAAACAGTTTGAAATGAAAGTTAAGCATCGAATGTTTTAGCTTACTTGCACAAAAGAATCTTTAGTTTAATAGAAATTCAAATACTGAATGTGAACATATTAAAATAATAATGTCCTTCGTAATTTGTCTGGAGATATACCAGTTGTTGTTGATGTCATTGTGCAGCACCTGTATAACATATCATAATATGAAAAATAGTTAAAATCCCAAGAAAAGAACAACACGTAAAACTAAGGATATTGCTCATTGATAGCGGGTGTGGTAGGTGAGGGTGGAGGGGGAGGTATATCTAAAGTATGGAATTCACCCTATATACAGCGTGGTTTGATGTTAACTTACAGAAGTAAATAAATTCATATCTGTTCACAGAAAAATGTGGACATAGACCATTCTGCAACTGACAACTTTATCCGACTACAGCATATTTACGCGGTAAATATGTGATGTATTTCCGACTCACCTGTTTCTTTATCCTGACCGGCACATTTTGATGCCTGGGATATTGTGATTAAATATTGCTCCACATCTTATCATGTATATGGCGTTTTTGTTGTAGCTCTGAGGTCAAGGTCGTTTGTTCGAAAAGGTCACAAGATGACACATAATGTGATAGAATTCTAGCTCTCTGAAGATTTTTTTTTCTAATTTAAATTCATTAAGTTCAATATGGTAAACATCTCTGTACAATGAATTCTTCAAATGAATATTTTTTTTAAAATATGCTACAAATATGAGGAGAGTTTTTACTGCTAGGAACATTATAGAAAGTGAGACATAAATTGTACATTTATTATCTGTCATGTATGAATCTAGTAAGTGAAATTATCTTTTTTAAAATAAAAAACACATCAAAATATATTTTCACTTTTGAAAAGACAGTCATATTTGGTCAAACATGCCGGTAACATTTTTAGCAAGCTTTGTTTTGGTTGGCTTCCATTGCAACCGTTCAATCTCCATAGCAGAGAGGTAGAAAATGCATTTTTTTTCTACAAACAAATACACTAGTAAATTTTAATGAAGACTCAGAGAAAATAGTTGAAATGGAGTGATTTACAAAATGTGTCTCTTGGTTTCGTGGCTATCGGGTGAGTAACATTACTCTAACATGTAAAAAAAAACACTTTAAGTAATGTTATCAAACTTTGGGGAAACGTTCCATGTGACACGTGGTATTTCAGATTTATTCCAATGTTACGCGGTGGCATATATAAAATGCTACTATTTTATACCCCACCTCTTCCGGTACTCGGCATCTAGGGGATTTCCGCCCTCGATATAATTGCCTCGGTTTGAGTAAATTTAAGTGGTGAAACGTATAGATGGAAATATATAATTATCAAATGACATAGTTTCTGCAACTTTTAATAGTCCGTCTGGCTCTGTTCAAACAATTGCTTTTAATCAGGATATCATCCTCCCACCCCTTCGAAAATAAAGGAAGTATTGCTGTCTTCTGAGCTCCTGCGATAACTGGTTTTAATAACTAAGAAATGAAAACAGCTAAGGGATCTATCGCAGGTACACCATTACAACATACAGCAGGTACACCATTTCAACGTACAGCAAGAGTACAATGGGTATACCCTTACAACGTAAGCAACGTTACAGCAGGTTCACCCTTTCAATGTACAAGGTACAGCAGGTACACTTTGACAAGGGTATATCAGCTATACCCTTACAATGTCATGATAAATCATTTTGTAAAGTTTAAAAGCAAATCTGACTAAAACAACTAAGGCCACAATTAAAAATTCTCATATTCAGTCTATTGATATGTATTCTATATTTTCTAATTGCAATATGTTAGTCTTTCTCCTGTATGTCAGCCGATCACGTTTTTTTTCTCCATATATATAACCATAAAGCATTATCTGTGGGCCGATCACGTTTTAAAAAAAAAGATTTATAAACCATAAACATTATCTTATCTTTGATTTTCTTGCACTTGATAAATAGGCACGTATTGATCAACAAAGATAGTTTTGTACAGTCGACAGCACTCCCTCAAAGCATGTTATCTCAGTGTAGTCATATGTTATCTGTAGTGTAGTCACATCATTATTGATAGTGTAAAGCGCTTATAGCTTCGTAAGATTAGGCGCTATACAAAGTCCTCATTATTATTATTATTATTATTATTATTATTATTATTATTATTATTATTATTATTATTATTATCTTGCGGTAACACATTGCTCTGTTCATTGCGTGAGCTCTCAGCTGTCAAGTGCACCTATCACAGAAGAACACACAGGTAAGATTGCTCATTACTCTTGACAAAACCGAACAAAACAAAAACTTTATTTAGTATGAACGTGTAAAAGCAGACGTAAAAAAACATGTACTACTACAGAGGAACAGTAACAATTCTAATTAGTATTTATTATTTATTTCATTTCTTAGTGACAGACTTACCGAGAAATTTGCATAAAGTGTACTGAGCAAATTATGATGAAATCTCTTGTCTCTGAATGTTATATGTTCACAATGATAGATATAATAGTAATTATTTGTCCTTTCTTTTGTGCAAAGTAGAAAAATTATGACAGTGCGATTAATATTATTTTTGAAGTTGCAGACTTATAGGTGTTAAAATATTCTATAATCCGGTGTTAAAATATTCTATAATCCGGTGTGAAAATATTCTATAATCCGGTGTTAAAATATTCTATAATCGGCCATGAACAATAATATCACGACAAGTATTTTAGGTTCTGTTCACTATGGAATGGTAAAATAAGCAAGAAGAAAAAAATATAGATTAGTTTTTGACAGAATTTATATTACGTCTGTTACACAGCGGTTCGTTCCTTGGTAGTCAGGTAAGCTAAAACATTATCTCTTATTTTGCTGACTGGAATCTAAATATAAAATTGATTGTTCAATACGTTAAAAAGTCTAGATCATCCAACAGAGATTTTACTTGAAATGCTCCGTTTTTCTCATTGTAAGAATTGACGTTATCAGCGTAGCTTTAAATTTAGCATACAGTTTGTAAAACCAAAACTGTTCTTACTTGCATTCCAGTCCAAAGTTTTAAAGGCGGTATTTTTAAATTTCCAGCAATGGTTATCTCCCCACATAACTAAAGAGATTATTCAAAATTAGTAGAATTTTGTTTACCTTGAAAAATTGACTGCATTTTGTAAAAACAAAAATGAATTTCTTCAATATCTTTTCTTTGAAGTAAACCCTATATCTCTGATCCAAACGTTAACATATAAGGACAGGCCAATCTCTAGGGCAAGGCGAACGAAGACGCTGACTTGAGTCCTGCGCTTACAAGCAATGCATACTTTTGCTTGGGAGCCCGCGATCACTTTTCACTTTTGCTGCCTTTTGTCCCACATGCTGCTTTGGGCCTTGCAAATCCCATGGCCGGGCCTGTATAAGTACTACCAAATATTCATCCCCCCCCCCCCCTTACAGGTATAACGGTGGATTCAAAATATTTTTAAAGAAAGAGCTAAATTTAACCAAGCACCTAAATACTTTTGAGTTTTTTTTTTTAGTCACGAACCATTTTAGACAAATACAAGCCTAGGTACATAAACTGCATTTTTAAAATATAATTTTCAATTAAAATAATAATGATAGATTTGTTTTTATTCATTTTCAAAGACGATAAGTTTTTGTGCTCGTAGTGTTAACTTTAATGTCCAAAAACAGCTCAATGCTCACTGCCTGTAACGACTGTAAAGATTTAGCCAAAATTACGGCACCGTCCGCATATAATAACAAAACTACAGGCGAATTATCAATATAGAAGACCTCTTTTGCATTTACATTACGTTGTAAATTAGCAAACGCATCGTTTATAAAATGCAAACAAGACTGGTGAAAGCGGATTTCCTTGTTTCAAGCCATATTGGTAGTAAACGAAAGCCTGAAAAGCTAATATTGTCTCTTATACAAAACCCCAAAAATTAAAATACAGCGTAGAGGATTTGCCATAACCGAATTAACCCCGTTACTGGTTAATGTATGCCATAACATATTGCAGTCGATTGTATCGAACGTTTTCCCCATAATCAATCAATGCATATTATTTATAAAGCAGAACTCATCACCTTGGAATCTAGAGCAGACTTTATCTTATGGAAGCCATAGGCGTTTTTGTCCCTTATGCATTATGTCATCATAAATGAAGGTGTTTCCTTTTTCTGCAGTCTAGACCGTTGAAGTGCAAGACTTAGTCAATGTTAGGATAAAAATCACTGGGTCGTGTCGGACGGATGGGTATCGTTTGTAGTGGCACCTAGCAGCGCAACATGTTTGCGAATGGCGGTGTCGCTAACTTGCCACTGCACGTCACAGTGTTTATAGTTGTTCTCCATGTCCGCGACAACATACGATATGACCTGGTGTACTCGCACAGCCTAAACCTCCACAACTGGCACAAGGCTGATATGCATGGATCCACAACCTAAGTGCCAGGCATGGACATCGAGCTGAATAAAAGGTTAAACTTGTTTTCGTGGGCATGAGACCATCTGAAAGAGGGACTAACAAGTAGCATCGACAAAGGATACACCCCTCGTTAATGGAAGGGAGCGCCAGAAGTGTCATGTCACTGTACAAAGACGCCAGGGAGTAGTTAATATGCAGGCCGTGTGGCAGATAGTTCAGATATCTAAAGATGCTTCTGCATGACCACCAGATGCAGGTTATAGGCGCCGCTTAACACCTTCTGGCTGAGTAAAACCGACGTCCTGCAAGTGAAGATCATTGGAAAGTGGTTCAATCGCATCATGGATGAACGTTTGTTTGGCCAAATTTGTTCATGAGGAAAAAACAAAACACATCACATTTTCATACACATTAATATCAACTTTTGAATGGAATCTATTATAAATTGTGCCATTATATATGATATCACAAAATCAAACTAGTCTGGTACTCTGCTGATTGTGTTCATATCCGGTATATTTAATTCTATAAGACTTTTATCAGGTATGTTTCCTTCTTAAAGACTTTTATCCGGTATGTTTCATTCTGTAAGACTTCTTTCTGGTATAATTTCATTCTATAAGACTTCTATCCAGCATATTTCTTTCTATAAGACTTCTGTCTGGTATATTTCTCTCTATAAGACTTCTGTCCGGTATATTTCATTCTTTAAGACTTCTTTTTGGTATATTTCATTCTATATAAGAATTCTGTCCGGTATATTTCATTCTATAAGACTTCTTTTTGGTATATTTCATTCTATAAGACTTCTGTCCAGTATATTTCTTTCTATAAGACTTCTATTAGGTCTATTTAATTATATAAGACTTTTATCAGGTATGTTTCCTTCTAAAAGACTTTTATCCGGTATGTTTCATTCTATAAGACTTCTGTCTTGTATATTTCATTCTATAAGACTTCTCTCCGGTATGTTTCATTCTATAAGACTTCTTTCTGGTATATTTCATTCTATAAGACTTCTATCCAGCATATTTCTTTATATAAGACTTCTATTAGGTCTATTTAATTATATAAGACTTCTATCCGGTATGTTTCATTCTATAAGACTTATTTCTGGTATATTTCATTCTATAAGACTTCTATCCGGTATATTTCTTTCTATAAGACTACACCAACGTATACTTCAGTTCAATGACTTTGTAAAAGAATATGAGTGGTTGGGCAATCAGTTATTAGAACAACTCCAATATATGTTGTTATCCAGGAACATGGTTGTTTACTTTGTTTTAAAAGACATGAGTGGTCAAGAACTGCTCTGGTTTGTTGAAATGAGATTCAAAATTGCAAAAATGACCAACCTTTCTCAGGTAAAATCTGGTTGACTCATCACTGTGCTTATCTTAGTAACGTAGCAAAATTATTGGGGGTGGGGGACTTGAATTTAAGTCAAATATAATATACCTCTTAATCATATTTTTTCAAACCTTTCAAATCTAATCAATCATGTTTAATAGTTCTGTTTAATATAAAACGTTCAACATTGAGATGTAGATTTGTAAGCCCCTTTTGTCCTTACTTTTAATATTGATTTATCTTTGATATGCAATATGAATAACATAATAGTTTTGCAAATAAATCCCATATCTGTAGCTTACACAATCTCAAAATTAATCAATTATACGCATTGTTCTGGTAAAGTTTGCTTTTATTTGCTTATCAAACACGCATTGTAGAATCTCCAAGTAGAACATTTCTGAGATATTTGTTTCTCTCAATATGCAGTCACAGCGATACTTACAGGGCATACAGCTTTACTGATGTCCGTCAGGAAGACATTTTTTTAAAAAAATATTATAAAACTAGTTTTTTTTAAATGTGCTGTTTATTTTAGTTTTAGGAAAATTAAAACTTGCAGCTGTTAACTCGACTTTGGAAATATGGTATTTTCATATATAATTTACGTGTTATGACAACGACATTTGCCAATTCAGCTAAATCCGATTCCCTGACACCTTTATGAAAAATAGAATTTTCTTTTCACAGTTCCAATCTTTCCTTGCATGCACCTATTAATCTGAATTTACAGACTTTTAAATATGAATCAGACATATCCTGTATCAGTTATGAAACACGTTTATTTTCAGGATAGTTCTTATAACAGCGTGAAACTTGTATAACACAGTAACCTTGCATATGATCGCATGTCATTGCTGTCCATAATGTTCCATTTGACTGCATTATCAGTGATGCCTATATTAATCCATGTGCATTATCAGCGATGCCTATATTAATCCATGTGCATTGTCAGTGATGCCTATATTAGTCCTGTGCATTATCAGTGATGCCTATATTAATCCATTTGCATTATCAGTGATGCCTATATTAGTCCACGTGCATTATCAGTGATGCCTATATTAATTAGTTCATGCCCATTATCAGTGATGCTTATATTAGTACATTTGACTGCATTATCAGTGATGATTATATTAGTCCATGTGCATTGTCAGTGATGCCTATATTAGTCCATGTGTATTATCAGTGATGCCTATATTAATCCATTTGACTGCATTATCAGTGATGCCTATATTAATCCATTTGACTGCATTATGAAAAATGCTTACATTAGTCCATGTACATTATCGGTGATGCCTATATTAGTCCATGTGTATTATCAATGATGCTTATATTTTTTCATGTGCATTAATTATCAGTGATGCCTATATTAGTCCATGTACATTATCAGTGATGCTTACATTGTTAGTCCATGTACATTATCAGTGATGCCTATATTATTAATCCATGAGCATTACCAATGATGCCTACATTAGTCTATGTACATTATCAGAGATGCCTATATTAATTAGTCCATGTGTATTATCATGATGTTTATATTAGTCCTATTTACTGCTTACATTACAGATATGTGGGATCATTCTATTAATACGCAGCCAATGACGAGAAAACGAAAGAACACAGAACCAGAAGAAAGCATGAAACCTTTCAGACACACTGCAAATGGTATTATTAGTTCCTTTGCTTGTAAAGTTCGATTGACAAATTGGAATATATGCTATTTTATGTATCATAGTGCATACTGAAAGATAAGTAGGTGTTGTGTTACGCCCAAAGTCATATCACGAGTATGAATGTGTTTTCCATCATGAATATGAAGTAAACGAAGAGGCTTCTACGCTCATCTGTTTTAATACATTCCGACACTGTCCGCGGCCAAAAGAAACGTCATCCCTAGCAGAGGTCAAGAAGGAGCAAAACAATCAAGGAAAAGAAATAAAGCAGTTGAAACAAAATATTCAAGATTACTGAAAAGATCACAAGAAACAAGTGCAACAACAACGAAAGGAACAACAGAGGTTGAGTCAGAAATTCATAGCTCTAGTCGAAGGCTTAAAAAGAGATAATGCAAAAACCAAGATGATCCAAAACATTAATAAACAGTTAAACGTGAAACAGTAACAGCAAACCGGAATCAAATCTCACTTAAAATATGGATGTGAATATATGCTTCGCACCTCGTTTGTTATATTAATTAGAAAATGAGAAAAGTATACAATTATTGAAGCATTAACGCTCTGAGTGTAATGGATAAATTAATTACCTAGATTTTAAATATCGGAGTCTTTAGTTTGCATGGAGGACCATGAGTTCTTTGTAGAATCTAAGGATAGCTAAAAACAGATTAATTTCATAGATGATAACATATTTATATTAAATCGATTGACAATTGATCATAGTAAAATAAAGTAAAATGGTTGATTTGCGCTTTTGCCAAAGTTGATGAAACATTTGATTGTATTATAATGGATACTGTATTACCTTTCTGGATGACTTTACATGTGTAACTGGCATGCTTCAAGGAGATTTCTTGTCACCTCGTTAATTTTCCATGTTTATTATTGATATTGAGGAGGAATTGTTAACATCGGTGTTTATGCTGTTGAGATAGATATGTTACAACTGTTAATGAATTTATACGCAGCAAATCTAGTTTCATCTAAAGTCAAACAATAGGGTTTGAATGCCTAAGTATCTAATGGAACAAGTAAAGCCATAATGCTAATACAAAGAAAACAAAAATTCGGTCTTTATGTCAGGGACATGTTTTTTTTGTCTATTAGTTTCTGATTTAAAGTCCAACCATAGCAACCCGTTTGTTTGTAAAAACTTCCCCCCCCCCCCCCGCACACACACACACTTGTTTCAGTAATGGAAACTTTTTATACTTTAAAATTGCAAGGAACTTAGTCAATTGATTTACTGATTATAATTTCCAACCTGACTGTGAGTAGAGTGGCCGTAACACCATCATCATCTGCGAGTTTCATGTTTAATGGATGTTTTCAATATAATAGACGGACATGCTCGAGATCCATTTCCGATTCCTGGACAAATCCATTTTCAGCAAAAGGGTGTATTTAATTTCTTTATTCATGTTTGCAAGGGATATAATTCCATACACTCAACATTATGGTAATTTAAGGAATTATCCTACAAGTTACCGAATATAATAAAATACGTCATTGTGTTGTCTGATAGAAATAAACTAGCGCAATATGGCGGCGTATGGAAAGTCCCTTAAGCGTGAAAGGTGCAGTGGATGCCAGTATTCGTGCCATTTAGGTCACAGTCAGTCAATATGAATTTAACATGGTAGACAATTTAATCGCAGTCCTTTGCTTTTCCGTTTCCCCGTCCCCTCTCATGCCAAAGGGACAAAATATATCCCCATTAGCGTTTGCTATACAAGTCATTTATTTCTTCGTCTGTGATCAGTTGACTCCGATTGGGTTTGTTTCCTTAACCGTTAGATTTTAAATCTTTTTTCTTAGCCCGAAGAGCTTCCCTTGTGAATACAAACATGAATCATTAGTGACGTATGAAAATAAGGATAAAATGTAATAACAATACCCCTTTTCAATATGAATTTAACATGGTACACAATTTAATCGCAGTCCTTTGCTTTTCCGTTTCCCTTTCCCCTCTCATGCCAAAGGGACAAAATATGTAGAACTCTTGAATGAGAGAGGAAAAGAAACTGGACATTGAAGCTGAAACTCTACTAATTAACCTTCAACTCCATAGCAAAGGCCGGTCGTAACAGTAAGGTAAATATTCTTGGCTACGGGGCAACCAAGATATCAAGATAAGGGCGACAATTCAGGAGAAGACAACACTAGCGGATTTGTGTAACACCACAACTGTTCTGGACCGAAGAAAAATGATGGTAAATATTAAGTCGACAGATCGAGAGATCGAGAGAGAGAGAGAGAGAGAGAGAATAAAATATGATGAAAAGGGTCCAGGTTCACTTTACATGCTAAATAGACTTAAGTCTGGTAAAATATATACTGTCATGCAAATATTGATCTCTTGTGATGAGATAGTACTATAACGATGTCTTCAGCTTGGCACCCCTGTACGGCATATGTACCCATTTGGAACATATTTCACACTGAGGATATACGTCGCTCTCAGCCAAACTTTGTAGCCTAATTTGAATGAACCTAGCTGGAATGTAAATGCGTTATATATTAAAACAACTTATTCGTTACATATATATATATATATATATATATATATATATATATATATATATATATATATATATATATATATATATATATATATATATATATATATATATATATATATATATATATATATTGCATCTTTACCGCTCCGTCGACCTAGTGGTTAGAGCGTCCGCCGCGGAACGATCTCTCATCTGGCGTATGGTCAATTCCGCCAACGATCAAATTAATTCCAATTCATTTTTCAGGTTTTGAATCGCTGCCCTAAAATGTTGGTGTTTGTCATGTAACATATTATAGATATCCAAATCGAAGTATAGAACAGTATTCCAATGACCGCTCCAGTGGCCTAGTGGTTAGAGCGTCCGCCGCAGAAGCGGGAGGTTGTAGGTTCGATCCCCGGCCAAGTCAAACCAAAGACTTACAAAAATGGTACTAACAGCTGCCTCGCTTTACGTTCAGCATTAAGAGGTTAGTGTTAGGACTGGTCGGCCTGGTGTCAGGATAATGTAACTGGGTGGGACATCATGCTACATGTCTGCGGCATGATGCCCAGGTGCTAGACATGACTATAAACTGCCTCACTGGAGACATCGTATCGATATGACTGAATTTTTTATTAAAGCTACGTTAAAAATCATAATCAAATAAAGAAACAATTATATATATATATATATATATATATATATATATATATATATATATATATATATATATATATATATATATATATATATATATATATATAAACTTAAGAGTTGTATGAAAGTGCAAATGTTCAGTGACTACAACGTCTGAGAGAAATGAATTAATTTTCTTATTTCAGAAGCAGCTTTGAAATATTACAAATACTAAGTCTGCATCGTTTACAAACATTTCTCTACTCTACAAAGACCATGTCGACACCGTTTAATCGAACTGATACGAAACTCATCCTTTCCAGGAATCTCCTCGTTCGGCTGATAGCTTTATCTTGTAGAAATGACGTTTTTGACTGATATGTACAACTTTAATAAATGTAACTACTATCTAATGGCAGGTGAAATAATGAAAGAACATACATTCGATACAAAATTCGGATGGAATATTCGTATGGCATAAGTGACTATGCAATTTCACTGGATCATTTGATTAAGTTATGTATAGTGAGAATAATTGCGTTCGCATCAACAGGTGAACCCTTCATTCTGACTTTGGAAGAGGCCAGAGGTTATTCAGAAACGTATTTTCATTTGCCTGTGAAACTAATAGGATCCTACGCTTGAGCTCACAAAACAGGATCAAATACTTGTAATACAAGTACTCATTCAACTATGTTGAATCGATCTTTCAATTTTTTTTTTATCAAAGGTATCATTAAATTGCGTTGATAATCTGAATAAGTAATACAGACTGCGGAATAAATGGGGAATATTTTTAATGACGTAGATAATCAAACTGTATACCCACTGAACTAATATGTTAATGTTATATTTATGAATAGCTACGTTTCTCAGTAGGCCTTTCATACGCGTATAAAACAAATTATACAGGTTTATGGGCTGGGTATCATTGAATCTAATCTTTTTCAGTATGCTTGGTCTTTCAGACAACTTCTTTCAAATTACCATCTCCTCCCTCGTACATCTTAACGGCAATGTTATGCAAGAGTTATGCGTATTTGGGTCATATTTTGAAATCCAATCGGTCGGATGTTGACAAAAATATCTAAATGTAAGCACTGTATATTTAAATCTCTTTGGAACAATGACATTTATTTAAATTCTCATATTATTATCAGATGGAACAAATTACTTTTTAAATGTGCCAATTAATTTCATTCTTAATAATGCAGGGCGCAGTTAATTTCTGTAGATTTATCTGTATACTTGTAGGTATGATATATATATGTTGTTTTATATTTACAATTTTTTTTACTTTATATCTATATTTTAATTAAGATAAAATCCATGGATAGCACTTTTCCTTCTGTTTGATGTATATTTATTTTTATCTATAACTAATTATATGTATATATACCTTGATTTATTGTATAGGATTCTGGAATGACTGTGTAGATAGCTGAGAATTAATTAATCTTGAGAGTGTGCATGGTACGCACGAGTGCATATAATACCGATTGTGTAACATCATTTTTTGGTTATGTGTGCTTATTTGGTGTGAGCAGGCAAGGCGATGGGCGCCGTTTACCCGTGGACCTAGGTGCGAATCTCCGTAGAGTACGAAATAAAAATTCTCTAACCTGTATCATAGTATTATTTGTATTGAAATATTAATTCTGTCTACTATGTCTTCTATATGATACACAGATCTCCCTTTCAGTTCTGTTGGTGTATTCTAAAAAGTTAATATTGATAACAAGTGCAAAATTATTAGTGCTTGAAGATAAACCTTTTCAGATCATCTATCATAGATTTTTCTGTTTTCTTTGGAAATGAGATCTGAATCCATGATCAGTGAGAAATTAAATTTTCCGAAGTAAATCAGCTCAAGAATGGTTGCGTTTATTTCCTTATATATATCAATAATGGGCCCCGAGTGGCCGAGTGGTCTAAAGCGCTCACCGTTACTTGTCGCTGCAATCACACCATTGTGTGCGTGCGTTCGTGTCTCAGGCTCGGCCAATGTAGGTACGTGAGAAAGCTTGCCAGTAGCTTTTCGTGGGTCGGAGGTTCTTTTAGGGGTTTTCCGGGGTTCTTCCTCCGCCATTTATACTGTATCTCCACCATGTACTGCCTATCTTGTGATGAAAAATGGCGTTAAAACCGACAACAACAACATATGCCAATAAACAATTCCTATATACGTGTAGTAAATTAATACTATCAATAATCACCTTTTTACTCTTAATGAAACATACGTTGTCAGGATTTTACATGCACCCCTGCATCACCACCTGAAAGGGTGTATGGGACATTACCTTTAAGTTAAGTTCTATTTTGATCTTTACTTACGTTCGCTTAATTAGACAACACATCAGTGCACACACACGCACGCACGCACACACACGCACACACACACACAGAGTAATGTACACAAAGAAACACCAATGTACAAATCCCAAGGCGTTTTATATTGTCTATATGTTTCTTAGATGCAAACGTGAAGAAAAATGTAAGAAATTAAACCAAAAGTTGACAAAAGGGTCCACTTTTTCTTAAACTCATTTAGTTTTGTTATTCACTTTGGCAACATATTTTTCCAGCCTCGTGTATGATAATGCACAATATTTATAATAGGTGAGATTTGACAGTTTTGATGCGCAACGTGTTCTGTATATGACATAGTTCGCAAGCAAGATTAGAAATTTGATAAGATCATCCAAGTGTTTATTTCCTATAAAGACATCTTTCCGTGTAGTCTAAAATTTTGGTCGTAAGTCGGGATCCATTCCACAAATAATTTCCAATAATGTCCAGTAACTGAACAGTCACGGAATAGGTATTTATTTGTTTAATTCCCTCCTTACAGAAGGTTCATTTATCATTATCACTTATCTTTTTCAAAAACCGGTTTGTGGCAATAGTTCTAGGTTGAAATCTAAAATAAAAGCTTCTTGTGTCTTTTGTACAAAATTTAGCCGAAACAAAAAGAGTTCGTTCATTCATTTATATTAAACTTCACACCTCAGATGCCTAGAATAAATTTCATGCTTACCATATGGTTACTGTATCATTGTTCTTTTAGATCTTAAAAATAAATGTATTCTTTGTTCTCACCCTAATAAGGTACCTTTTGTTGAGTACTACATGAAAACTATTTCCACTTTCAGCTGTTCTTTTTACTCTTCACTGAAAGCTTTGAGATAAGAGAAGAGTACTGTAAAATGATTAGTTTGTGTTTGTTTTATTTCGTCAAAAATTAACAGAGATATTTTTGCATCAATCTGAAATAGTATATAGTTACTAAAGGAATAATATCTTGAGAAAAGTATTCCTGAATAGTCGACGGTTCATTTTCTCCATCGAGATAAGGCGTAAATAACATCACGCTTAAATATATTTTTAATGTTTTTAGAGAGATCTTTCAATTTTGGTTTTCCTAAATTTGATATAAGCATACGTACAAAGTTTCCAAATATTTGTCATGAAGCCAATTTGTTTTTTTTATTAAGTCTTGCTTCAGTATAAGGCACCTAATCTGAGAGAATTTTATATAAGACACAAATGAGGCAAGTAAATGATAATTAATCCCCTTTCCTTAAAGAAAGATGTAAGATTATTTATTTTTCCCTTTTTTAGGTTTGGAGATGCAAACTTGAAAAATTATGTATTACGTTGTTCATATTCTATACGGTGTGGAAGACTTGGTAGAGCAGCACAAAAGATGAATAATTTCTAGCAAAATCAAAGATTTTATTACATTAAATTTTCCAATATAATTGATCATTGCAAATTCCCATTATGTATGTTTTCTTATCGCCTTCATAATAGTAGTATTTCACTGTGTTAGAAATACACCTTTTAACCGACTGAATATATCCACGCAATTTTAGTAGTTTTGAATTGAATTTAAGTACCCGGTACCTCTGAGTACTGCGGGTATGGATAATTTTAGTGTTATTGCTGAATGGTCCATTTATAGATTGGAATGATAGATTCATCAATACAATTTGAAAACACGTCCTCAGAGATTAATAAATAGCCAAGTCTGCATTGTTTCACAGGATATGCATATCGCTTATAAGCAAAGCTTGGTTTTATAACACATTTTATAAATAATACAAACTACTGTTGCTAAGTTGTTTTGGCTAAAATTCAGCAACTATGCAATGATTCGTCGTTTCTTCTTGCAACATCACGGATAGCAAGTAAAACAATGCATATTATAGTCAACACGTATTTTTACAGTCTCACCAATTGTAATTCTGACATTTGTAATCTTCCTTACCTCCAACTGCGTATTTCACAAATAGTTAACATTTATACCTGGATTGAAACTATCACCATTAATTTGGGCTTTCTTTTTCCAGGTACGTATTCACTTATCAGTCTTTTAGTACAATGTCCAAATGAAACTGTTCAACCTAATCTACGTTATATTATATCGTGAATAATATATTGGACTAGATGAATTTATATCCATCTTCATCTTGACTTTTGTCAGCAAGAAAAGGTACAGAGTATTCAGAATACCACATTAAGAGGTGAATGGGGGATTTTCGTGCATGTGTTGTTATTGCACACAGTCTAGGATATAATTAATCTGGATACAAAAGAATCATTCTTACAAAAATCTTTTTTTTTTTTTTTTTGGGGGGGGGGGAGGGGGTATTTTATGCAAAAATGAAACTGGTACATGTATAAACACAAGAGTGACATAATATGGGGACAGGACCATGGATAGATTTCGTGAAGTAGCTGTCATGTCATAATTACTTCTTCGTACATTACAAATGTTAATCGTACAAAGGTACAGCAGCCATGCTGAGTTTTTCCCATGAGACTTAGCAAAGACAAATATATTAAATATTACATTCTTTCCTTTTGGCATTGATGGGTTTTCAATTTTTATATCAATGGGGCTTAAAAAGCAATCAAACACGATTAAAAAGAAACAAAGTTAGACAAAAATGGCGAACCGTACGTTGCACATCTGTTGAAATCATAATTATGAAATTATTTCAAAATATAAACTATAACAGTTGCTTCACAGTTTAGCATCCATACAAAAGTTTATTTATTTTATGATTGATCTTTAAGCCATCTGTGAATCTGGCTGAAACAGCATCAAATCACATTAGCAGATCATGTCCTGATTGCTTAATAAGTATTCTTGATCCAACGGTGTAACTCATTTTCATAGCCATATCACACATAAATAGAAAAGTGCTTTTGCCATAATGAGCACATCTTCGCAACTTCGCAAGCTAAGGTTTCGATAAGCTAACCCTATCTATTCCTTGGCGGATCGAACAGATATTTTAGTGCTTTATACTAGCGATGCATATTGGATTTCATGAGTTGCCTCATTAGTATGTAATGCCAACTAACCAATAGCGTGTAACAGCTGTACATCGTACATCGGCCGGAAACGGTCAGCCAATTGACTTAAATATGATACTTTGTACGTTTAACATCGAACGGATGACTACCTACAGAAGAGAAGACATTATAGGTGTATTCGAGTGAAAGATATGCAAACACGGACAGGCAGTAGAAAACTGCTGTCTTAACAGCGTCTAGAGTGTCAAGAGTGATCAGAGTGACCGAGCGTTCCAAGTTATTGGAGTGCTCGAGGTCGACGTGGTGCAAGCTGTAAAGCCAAATACAGGAATTAACCGTAGCAGCTTTTAAACTGAATTGTAGAAGCCGTGGAGCTGAAATAAAGTGTTCTGATGATGAAGTGTATCTCCTATCATATAATCTCTAGCCGTGGGGTAATTTGGGGGATTCATAAAAGCCATTGTATCTTTCGTGACTGTAAAGATAAGATCTTTATCTGTCCCTTTTTGTTGCATAACTTTACTGAGTGAATTCATTTTACTACATGACTAACGTTCTACATTGTTTGCTAGCTGAGTAAACTATATCCACTACGCCAGTAGTGGTGAGAGCGTTCGTCTTGCATGCGGAAGGTCGCGGGTTCGATTCATATCAAAGACATACAAAACTGGAACCAATATCTTCCTCGCTTGGCGCTCAGCACGAAGAGGTTAGTGATTGGACTGGTCGGCCTAGTTTTAGGGTGATGTGACTGGGACGAACATCATACTACTTGTCTGCTGTATGATGCCCCATTGCTAGACATCACTATAAGTCACACTGCAGACATCATAATCAAACGCAATTAACTGTGCGATACTAAACATAAAATCAATATCGACATAAAAAGAAATACTTTTTTAATATATGAATTGTAATTAAAGAAAATGTGCTTCAAAAGTATCCATCCCCCTCTAAAATTACAAGTTTTTAACTAAGAGAATGTCATTTCACAGAACATATAATGCATGTAACTGAAATATTCATATACTAATGTAGCGTTCTACACTCTCTTCAATGTTTTGACATCAATGACATGAAAATTAAAAAAAAATAAACATTATGAGTTAGAATCCTGACGAAAATCCAAAATGAAAGGCAATGACGTATGCTGTAGCTTGTATAGCATTAAAGTGTTAACAGTTCTTTGATGAAACACAAAAATAATCCGGTGTCTGAATTTTGATTTTTTTCAATACATGTATGTTTCCAAAAATTATTTCTGAGCCCAATATTTCCAGAGTAAAATATCTTATAAACCAAATAATCTGAAGAACAATTATACATGTAATAAAACTAAAAATCTGGTCACACCAGAAGACAACACGTCGAAGTGTGTAATAGCCAAACTGAAGAAAAAAAATATATCTCTAAACATCACTAATAAACCTGGCCACTGCGTAAAACATTTCCGGTAAAAACAAAATTATAAAATGACAACGCAGTATTTCGAAATAATTGCTATGTTTCAAAATGATGTAGAAGCTATTTACACCAAAAGTTACGTAATCTAGTGCCCCAACATTTTCACTCTATATGAATAATCCCACATTTAAGAACTAATAATTGTTTTAAATAATAAAACCAAATTACTTTCAACACTATCACATAACTATTCACATACGCACCGCTAGCTACCCCAAATGGTCTTGTTACATGCCAGGGGTCTTTGCTTGACCGAGCTGTGTCAATCTTTGCTCGATTCCCGCTAGAAGTCATACGTTTTACCCCCCGTTTCCAAAAGACTTCCATACAGTTTCAGTTGTAAATTAAAAGCCCGAGTATCCGTTCTATATATAAATTTTGTGTGTTTGTGTGTGAGTGTGTGTGATTAAGATTTTTAACAGAGCTTTAACAATTTTTCATTCATATCGCTACGTTGTCTGCAGTGAGGCAGTTTATAGTGATGTTTTTACACTGGAGCGTCAAGCGAGGCAGCTGTTATTATTATTTTTGTAAGTCATTGGTATGACTCAGCCGGGGATCGAACCCACGACCTCCTGCTTCTAAGCAGTTGGCCACCGGAGCGGTAACAGGGAAGAGATAAAAGCACAAATACGTGCATAATGTGACCCATAAGGACAATATAAATCCACGTTATACCGTTTAAAAAATCACAGGCCTGAAATTTGGATATTGTTTGGTTTTAGCGAAAGCTTTACCACATTATATCATTTGCCAATGACACGCAGGTGAAGAAGACACAGGCTGGGCTGGGCTATTATCGAGCTATTGACCCTTGTAGTCTGGCGCCCTACCAACTGAGCTACCGCGGCTTCTACGATATTGGATGAAAACTCATGGATTTGGAATAATGATTGCACATATTGTTCGACACTTGAAATAAATTATTTTAATCTCAAACTTCACAAAATACGTCATACAAGAAAGAATAAAACAAAACATTTTGATAATTTTCTTAGTAATATGAACACTAATCATGACTCAGTAATGTTTGTTAGAGTGGCAAACTCGAGCTGAGTCACTAAGGAGAATCTATTTTGTACTCCAAACAAATATATTTATAACCAAGAAGACCGCAGATCATCTGATATAGATTGTGCAGAAAAGGGTCTATTCAAAGAAATGACTGAAGTCATATCGAAATTGGAAAAAGTGACGATATTAGAAGGAAAACAATGAAATAAGAAAAAAATGTGAACAAAGAAACACCACGCCTTCATGTATTCTTTGTGATTGTATTGAACATAAAATAATCTCCTCTGGCTGAATACATTGATATAAAAAAGATAAACACTAAACTCGGAAACGTTCATATTTTCTGTCATAGTATTGATAACCTAACAATCTGCAGACCGGCGAAAATCCACATATCCACGATTTTCGACCTTGGCGTGAGACGGATCTCAAGGTTAAAACTACTAACGTTATAGTAAGTGTCAAACTCGTTTGACTCTGGTCTTGCTAAGATCAGTAACTTTGTCAATGAAATGTCTACGAAGTAGTAATGACATCTATTTTAATGTATATGAAACCTATGGTATTGGCCACTGAGCCTATTTTATGTGATCTCTGAGGTGATATAACTCATGGAATATATTACATGTGATATCTGAGGTGACATAACTCATGAGCCTATTTTATGTGATCTCTGAGGTGATATAACTCATGGAATATATCACACGTGATATCTGAGGTGATATAACTCATGGAATATATCATATGTGATATCTGAGGTGATATAACTCATGAAACCTATCAAATGTAATCTCTGAGGTGATATAACTCATGAGCCTATTTATGTGATCTCTAAGGTGATTTAACTCATGGAATATATCACATGTGATAACTGAGGTGATATAACTCATGGAATATATCATATGTGATATCTGAGGTGATATAACTCATGAAACCTATCAAATGTAATCTCTGAGGTGATATAACTCATGAGCCTATTTATGTGATCTCTAAGGTGATTTAACTCATGGAATATATCACATGTGATAACTGAGGTGATATAACTCATGAGCCTATTTTATGTGATATCTGAGGTGATATAACTCATGGAATATATCACATGTGATATCTGAGGTGATATAACTCATGGAATATATCATATGTGATATCTGAGGTGATATAACTCATGAAGCTTATCAAATGTGATCTCTGAGGTGATATAACTCATGAGCCTATTTTATGTGATCTCTGAGATGATATAACGCATGAAACATATCATATGTGATATCTGAGGTGATATAACTCATAAGCCTATTTTATGTGATGTCTAAGGTGATATAACTCATGGAACATATCAAATGTGATCTCTGAGGTGATGTAACTCATGAAGCCTATCTTATGTTATCTCAGAAGTGATATAACTCATGGAACATATATGTGATATCTGAGGTGATATAACTTATGAAGCCTATGCTATGTGATATCTGAGGTGATATAGCTCACGAGCCTATCTTATGTCATCTCTGAGGTGATATAACTAATTTTCTGCAGCAGAATAACAACATCAGAGTTTCACAAGAGTGTTTAATGAAAAAGGATAAATATGTTTGCTAATGAAACACACTTCACGCAATCGCTGTCTTTAGCTCACTCCAAAACTCAGCTGATCTAAAACATTTTAACTCTCAGTAAAATTTGATCTTTAAACATCTGCAGGAATGTACAAAGATAACATTGCAGGAAGATGTATAAGGACTTGTAAGTAATACTTATTTTCATGGGAAAGAGTAAGAGCTGTCAAGAAAGCGCAAGTCAATCAGAAAATTTACGATTTACAAACATTGAATCTGCTGACAAATCATAAGTTCATATGACATTCAGAGACTCGAGGTATGGTATTTCATTTTGGAGTCATCAGTCTGAAAGTAGCTATTTGTGCCCACACATATTTGAATACGCGGCAAGAAACCAGTCCTTATAGACACCGTAATAAATCTATCTTTATTCATGTACCTATGGAAGCGTTTTCCGCGTCAAAAGATTGATAACCCGATTCTTCGAAATCATCGTTCAATTCTGCATTCAGACCAGTCTTCAGTTCTGACCAGAAAAGTCTGTTTTTGGTGCTTTGTCTCGCCCATTCGATTGGTGTTGATGTCCGGAAGAGATGCTGCACGGATTTCTTCATATGTTTAGTGTCAATGCCCTCTAAAAGGACCGGAATCAGGAAGTGTGGACCTAACCTGACTGCTCGCGCTTGGGCCACATTTAGTTGGTAGATACACCACTGACATGCTGTAAAGTTCTTGGACAAGACAAGGATCACTGTCTTGCTTTTATAGATGTTATCAACTATCTCATCGCATCTTGCCACGCCTGGGACCGAATCGCGATCTTTGGTGTAAACTTTATATTTAGCTTCTTCCAAGTCTTTTAAAAGGTCATGGATGACCCAGGCACTGTCTTTTTCAGCGTAGACCACGTAAGTGTTGTATTCGAAATTCCAGGTTGGTGGATGGTATCCATCATGCTTTTTGTGAGCAATCGTGTGAAGAAAGAGTCTGATTTTCCATCTGTAGATGTACCCGACAACGAGGAACACTGTGCAGACTAAGCAAATAGAGACGGAGATGACAACACTTAGCACAAGTTCATATTTTGTATGTTTGCAATGGGCTGGTTCAGCAACTTTCAAAAGCACTTGATGCAATGGCTGTGGTTTGTAACACCAATATTGGTCAGGATATCCAGAGATTAGATTCGTTTTGTTGGGATCGCTTAGCACATCGTTTATCCATTTCCGCAACTTGACTATCTCGCAGTCACAAATAAAATAGTTGTAAGCAAAGTCAAAAGTTTTAAGGCTATTGAGCGTGGATGGAGGGAGAGGAGGTACTGGAAAATTACTGATGAGATTGTCAGACATGTTTAAAAACTCTAACTCGCTGACGTTCTGAAAGGCTTCGGGCGAAAACTGTTCAATCTTATTCCTATACAAATCCAGATATCTTAGATTAGGAAAGTGACCAAGAAAGTCGTCCGGTAAAAGACGAAGATAAACATGTCTCATAATCAGGGTCTCCAAGCGAGATAAGTTCGTTAGTATTTTGGCACCGTCACTGCCCAAGTCATTATCGGACACATCTAATGACGTCAAGTTAGGTAAATAATGGAAAACGTTCTCGTCAACTTCCTTATGGTTTTCAAAGTTCAGCCCATTTCCGCTTAAATCTAAGCATTGTAGAGAATCGCTTTTGAGAGCGTCACTTCGTATTCTCCTCAAGGAGAAACGCATTTCACTCAAGATTAACGTTCTCAAGGAGGTCAAGTTTGTAAAACTGTCGTTGGCAATGTCTTCCATGTCATTTCTGCTCAGATTTAAGATTTCGAGCGTATTAAGGCAGTTCCAGTTCTGGGAATAAGGAACAATTATTTGATTCCAGGACAAATCAAGATTCTTGAGTTTTTTGTAACGTGTTTGTCTAGTTTGGTTATCACAGAAGATTGGAGGAAAGATATTAATCTGGTTGTGGGACAGGTTGAACAGCTCCAATGTCTCAATTCCTGAACTGAGATTAATCCTATTGATCCAATTGCCATGCAAATCAAGATGGACGAGTTTCGTGAAATTTTTTAAAACCTTGTCTTCGAATTGTTGCATTTGATTTTCACGCATGCTGAGATGGGTAAGGTTGCTACCCTCGAAGTATTTAAAGATTTCCCCATTCTGTATCAAAAGATGGTCTAACTTTAGTATACGAAGCGGAGCTCGGTTAACGCTGCCAAGGGCTCTTTGCATAGATTCGAAATTCTCTTTCTGGCTGGAAAGAAGTTTGTTAAAACTCAGATCTAAAACTTCCAGTTTTGTCAGATTTGTAAATACATCCCCCACAAACAGTGTAATTTTGCAGTCTCTTAGGCTCATGTGTGTTAAAGTTTCAAAGGAACACGTAAGATTCCTGGTTTCGTTAATGCTCAGGATACTTATATTACTGTTTGAAAGATTTAAATGTGTTATGCCACAGGGAATGCGTGGAATATGTATAAGATTCCGATCATGGCAGCTGACTCTTCTTTCTGTGCAATTGCAGTACGCTGGACACGTAATATTTATGCAATCCACTTGGCAAGGGCTGACCTGGACAGCTTCAAATCCTTTTACGAGAAATAAAACGAGTATGGCAACAGGTCCGAAAAAGAACAATATCTGGCCCATCTTCTGTCTCTTGTCAGTACTTCATCTGAAACAGAACGAAAAACTTTCAAACTATAAGTTCGTATTTTAAACCTTTTTTCCCAGTCATATATTCCTAAAGATGAATCAAATCACCCATCGAATCACTTCGACTAATCGGAAACGAGAATTTGGCCGGGAAATGAAATGAAACTTCTAAACATCATGTATGTATGTATGTATGTATGTATGTATGTATGTATGTATGTATGTATGTATGTATGTATGTATGTATGTATGTATGTCCGAAAACGGTTATGTCCCTTGGCTTATTTTAACTCTCTTAATTTACTCATTGTGCAACGTTCTTTTAGTGAGCAAACGTGCGTCGTACTATCGACTAATTAAGACTGTAAATAAACCTTTATAGGACACACTGTGAATGGATCGCTGTAAATGCGAAAATTCTGATTTTTAGTTTTTTTGGAAAATAAGAAAAGCTAAATAAACTTTTATAAATGATTTTTATCTAAATTACTTTTTTCCTCTTTTAAAGCCAATTCATGTAATGACGTAACTAGGATATAGTGAAAGGTCTGATAAACGGATAATAGTATTAATACACAGGATTATGATTTTAGAGTTGATTGTACTTTACTAAATTATGAACTGCAATCGCCACCTAGACTGAAATATAATCCTTTAAGTGTATGCTGTGGGTAAATGTATGTGTGTACGAGAGAGAGAGAGAGAGAGAGAGAGAGAGAGAGAGAGAGAGAGAGAGAGAGAGAGAGAGAGAGAGAGAGATAAATGAGTGTATGCGACATTAGAACGTAGACGCCTTTGTTAATATAAAAACAGTAGACCGTACGCCACAAAAATGTTTGCTTCTTTAAGAAAATAAAACAATGGATGGATATCGAAATGGCTAAGTTGAATCAAGCTATAATTGTTGCCATGAGGTTTTGTGGTTAACACATACGACCAAATTAAATTTAATGCTTATAAAACATATCTTAAAACTAAAGCTCATCATCGTGTAAATAATGCTAATAATTAATATAAATATGATTTAATTTCATGGCTCAATGTTCACCACAAATATTTTTATGTATGAAAAATGAATATGACCATGTGCAGGATAATGCAATGAAAAATTAGCTAATGTAGAAGAAAATCCGATATATATATATATATATATATATATATATATATATATATATATATATATATATATATATATATATATATATATATATATATATATATATATATATATATATATATATATATATATATAAGAACTTTATTCCTTCGGGCTTTCGCATCATCTTAATGGATGTTCTTTGTGTATCGTATCTGCCTGCTAATTTGCACCATCAGTCAATTATTATATAGAACATACCCATCTTTGTAACTTGATCTTTATTGGAAATACAAACTGTATCAGGTTGTCATTTTATTGAAAGATGTTTTGCTAGCGCTCACGGTAGACAACGTATTGAACAGGCATTTATTATTAATACCTATATTACATGTACCAGACATAATAAACAAGGAAGGTGACACTGTTACTAGGAATAAGTCCGACAAAATGATATTTGAATCATCGTCAAAACATGTATGTCATGAGAGGTCATTATACAACAAAATATAGCAATAATTTAAATGTGTCTTTAACTGAATTAAAATTTTAAAATTATATTTAATAAAGATAAATTTGAACTTCTGAAAAATAAATAGTATCTGTTTGAAAGAAGAGACCAACATGCCCGTGTCATCAGAAAATCTCGCAGATGAGGCACTTGATGTTACACAAATGCATGTTCGAATTAGATTATTGTTGTTATGGCTGTTTGACTTGTGAATAAATGATCTTATATACTTTTAGACACTTAAACGATGAAATTAATCGAGACATCATAGTAAGGTTTCTTGCTTTCCGTCAAAGTCCAATCCCTTATAGTTACCGTAAGAAGGGGATTTATATGTAAGTCTTCAAATGTGAATTATGACTTAAACGATGAAATTAATCGAGACATCATAGTCAGGTTTCTTGGTTTCCGTCAAAGTCCAATCCCTTATAGTTACCGTAAGAAGGGGATTTATATGTAAGTCTTCAAATGTGAATGATGTCTTTGTTTTCTTTAACATTTAACATATTATTGCTTCTATCATGGCGATGAAATAAGTGCTTTTCTTCTAAGGACAACAATGAGACAGTCGATCCCACTGGCCTTCGGTCACTGAGCAGGCGATCCTTGGTTTACAAGTATGGTATTGATCAACCAAACTACAATGGCTATCTCAAATGTGAAAGAAATATGGTAAAACCACCAATTACAATCACCCCTGAAATTATACCATTCCTCAAACATACACAGATTCATTCCCATTTGCATCGTCGCTAAGAAAACCTGTTTGGTGTTAAATAGCCACCTAAAAATAAGTTTAGCTTTATAATGCCTGTTGGTGGGTCTTGACATTGACGTTCATATCAATTGAAAATTAAAGATACAAAATAAATTCCCGTGAAAAGTTTACTGGTCGAAATAACATACGTATGAACGGACATGCACACTTGGGGATGAAATTAATATATCTCCTTTTTCTCTCTAAAGAGTGGATATGCAAAAGGTGCCATCAGGATGGTTAGTATTACAACATTCAATTTATGATTTAACCTTCAGGAAAAGTTGTAAGTTAACCCAGAAAGTCTAGTCCATGATAAAGTACTCTCAAAGTGTTTTGAATTTCATGCTGACATTATTTCATGATATCCTTCATCAATAATGACCGAGTAAACCATAATTGTGCCCGCAAACTTAGAGGTCAAGCATTTTGTATGCAAATCTGAATCCCGATTACTAGTTTTATATTACGCTTAAAAACTATATTTTAAACTGTAACAATCTTTTTGACATGGAAAGTACTAGACTGGTTTTACTGCATACCATTGTATACGGTTTCACTGCATCCAATTAAACACGGAAAGTACCAGACTGGTTTCATTGCATCCCATTCAATACGGAAAGTACTTGACTGGTTTCACTGCATCCCATTCAACACGGAAAATACTAGACTGGTTTCACTGCATCCCATACAATACGAAAAGTACTAAAGTGGTTCAAGTCCTACTTAGTCAGCAAGACACAAATTGTATCTGCAAATGGAATACACTCCGGCCCAGTTGATATATGTTGTGGTGTTTGACAGGGGTCTGTTCTGGGACCTGTTCTCTTCATTCTATACACTCAGCCGCTCTCAAGTGTCATAGATCATCACCCAGTGTCTCACCAACTGTACGCTGATGACACCCAAATATACAAGTCTAGCCAACCAACTGAAGCTGATGCTAACATCCAAGGAGTAGAGAGGTGCATTTCTGATGTGAAATCATCGATGACATGTAACAAGCTGCAGATCAATGATGATAAAACCGAGGCCATTCTGATCACAGCACAAAGACGTTCTCATTCACATCCTTTACCTCAAATAATAAAATCAGCAACACCAACATTAAATTCACATAGTCAGTACGAAACCTAGGTGTTAATCTAGACAGCACTCTCACATTGCATCAACCCGTCATGAACATATGCAAGGCTGCATATCTTAAGCTGAGACGTATCAGCTCCGTTCGCAGATATCTTTCTGTTGATGCCACTAAAACACTTGTGTGTTCATTAGTACTTTCAAGACTGGACTATTGTAAATCTATTCGGTCTGGTTCGTCTCAATACCTACTCCAAATACTTTAAAATACAGCTGCTTGGATCATTTTTAGAGTACCACGATCAGAGCACACATCCCCACTGCTTTGTCCCTTACAAAGGCTATCCATTCGATCCAGAATCAAACAATATTTTTCTCTGTGCTACGAGCTCAAGTTTAGCATACCTATTCGGCCTCACCCATGTGTATACACCAGCAAGATACTTACGCTCCTCCTCTAGCAATCGTATACTCATTATTCTCACTATGAAAACGAAGTCATATGGACAACGTTCTTTTGCATACTAGGGGACAGAAACGTGGAATGAATTGCCAATTGAAAAAAAGACACAATGACACAGTGATCTCTTTCAAGAGTGCATTTAAAACTCATTTGTTTTGACTGCAAGAACAAATTTAAAGACTTAAAAAGTTTTCCTACCTTAAATATTTTCAGAAATTCTTTGTTTCCCAATTTCATGGTGTTTGTTTTTGTTTATTTGTTTTTTGTATTAATATTATTATAGATGATGTAAAGCGAATATAGTTTCTAAAGATTAGGCCCTATATAAATAAAGGCATCATTATTGTATTTATTATTATTATTATTATTATTATTATTATTATTATTATTATTATTATTATTATTAAATTGATTCTACTGCACACCGTTTGACACGGAAAATACTAAACTAGTTTCACTGCATACCGTTTGATACGGATAGTACTACACTGATTTCACTGCATACCATTTTACACTGTTTCACTGCATCGCATTTGATACATAAATTACTAAACTGGTTTGATTAGTTTCATTTTTGGCCTTTGACCCTTGTGGTTGGATAGCAGGAGCTGATACGAAGATTACAGTAATATCTGAGATGAAATATAGTCAAATACCATCGATATGACACCAAGAGGAAATGATTTGCTGTGATGTCCTAACTGGACATCATCATGTCCCCAGGCAACCAAGGTTACATTGGAATCGCAAACCTTCATGCAAGCATACATTTCATACAGAAGTCACATACCGGCTTCTGACAGCTGTATCACGGACAGAAAACTGGTATTTGCATTTACGAAATGAACGTCAGAAAGTATTGACAGACACTGAGACAAAACCAATACGCCTCTTTTTGAAAAGCGGACATAAATGCATTATCAAAGCAATTCTTCCGCGATAACAGAGAAACAGAAATACTGAAAGTCAAGGGTGAAAATGTAAACCTTGGCCAAAACCAAAGATAAAAGTATCAACTCAACGAATAGTGTTTATGGAAATACGACAAATATAATTAATTAATTAATTAATTAATTAATTAATTAATTAATTAATTCTACTACTACTATTACTACTACTACTACTACTACTACTACTACTACTACTACTACTACTACTACTAATAATAATAATAATGATAATACAATGGCCAAATTGTCTATCACTCTATGGCAACTAAAGTATGATATCAAAACCTGTATCGCGGTGAAGTGATCGATGCATTCTTTGTGCAGGTATGGCATTGAAAATAGTTCAGTTAACAACGATAAGAAACTGTGTGGATAACAGCTGTCTACACAATATAGATAAATCGTGCTCTCCGATGCCCTGGTAAAATATTCTCAGGATATGAGAGACTCAATATATATATATATATATATATATATATATATATATATATATATATATATATATATATATATATATATATATATATATATATATATATATATATATATATATATATATATATATATATATATGTGTGTGTGTGTGTGTGTGTGTGTGTCTTTCATGTCCACTGGATCTAGCATGACCGCGTATGTCAGGGATTGAATAAGATATATTTAATAAAATGACAACAACCATCGCCAAACTAGTTCCAACACTTGTTGTCTTTATTGTTTGTCTTGTCCTTATTTTGTAATTCCAACACTTGTTTTCTTTATTGTTTGTCTTGTCCTTATTTTGTAATTCCAACACGTTTTCTTTATTGTTTGTCTTGTCTTTATTTGTGTAATTCCAACACTTGTTGTCTTTATTCTTTGTCTTGTCCTTATTTTGTAATTCCAACACTTGTTTTCTTTATTGTTTGTCTTGTCCTTATTTTGTAATTCCAACACGTTTTCTTTATTGTTTGTCTTGTCCTTATTTTGTAGTTCCAACACGTTTTCTTTATTGTTTGTCTTGTCCTTATTTTGTAATTCCAACACTTGTTGTCTTTATTGTTTGTCTTGTCCTTATTTTGTAATTCCAAGACTTGTTGTCTTCATTGTTTGTCTTGTCCTTATTTTGTAATTCCAACACGTTTTCTTTATTGTTTGTCTTGTCCTTATTTTGTAATTCCAACATGTTTTCTTTATTGTTTGTCTTGTCCTTATTTTGTAATTCCAGGACGTTTGCTTTATTGTTTGTCTTGTCCTTATTTTGTGTTTAGTTTTACCACAATTGTTGTCTCGTTGTTCTTATAAAGAGGAGAAACTTGAACGTCAAAGCCGTGATCAGGGAGAACGTGCTTGATTCGCTCAGTAGTGGCAACTCTTGCGTGTAGCACATGTCAATTATTTGGCAACTCTTGCGTGTAGCACATGTCGATACTTTGGCAACACTTGCGTGTAGCACATTTCAATACTTTGGCAACACTTGCGTGTAGAACATGTCCATACTTTGGCAAGCCTTGCGTGTAGCACATGTCGATACTTTGGCAACACTTGCGTGTAGCACATGTCAATACTTTGGCAACACTTGCGTGTAGCACATGTCAATACTTTGGCAACACTTGCGTGTAGCACATGTCAATACTTTGGCAACACTTGCGTGTAGCACATGTCAATACTTTGGCAACTCTTGCGTGAAGCACATGTCAATACTATGGCAACCCTTTTTTGCGCAAAAATGTAAAGGAGTTTGGAGCTGATACATGGACATGCAAACTCTTCTACCAGTCAAATACTAGGTAGACCCTGATCTACAAGCGTATTGTGCTACGGTAAATGACGATCTTTGTTGTTTGCAGTTTGTCGCAACATATAAGCAAGAATAAATGGTAATTAGCGATATGTTAGCAAGATGCCTCTAAAATGTGTTCCCATTTTGTATATCAAGTTGTAGGTAGTCTAATCCCAGTGATTTGTTTAAAATTAAAAATGCATTTACAAATGAAAATACATCAATCATTATCAAACCTCCCAAGTCATAATAATCAGTAACTACTTTTCTTTTGGTTTTTGTTACAATTATTCCTAAAAAAATTATAGATAATATTATTTAAATTTATAAAATATATTATTACTTTTGATTAGAGTCGTATTTGATAAAGATAGGAGATATTAATTGGCTTTCATCATTATTTCAGCCATTTTAGCGAGTTTACTTAAACATTTTACACTCAGTAATGCAAACCCAATCTCCCTAATCTCTTTAATAAGTCTGTCAAAATATATCCATACTTCCAACTTTACTTTCAACCAGATAACCTTAGTGTTATCAATGTTGACGCCGAGTCCAGAAAATTTAGAATTTTAAAAAGAAAATATCAATGGCAGACTAATAATGTGTGTGTGTGTGTGTGTGTGTGTGTGTGTGTGTGTACTGAGGTATGCATACTTAACCACATACATACATACATACATACATACATACATACATACATACATACATACATACATACATACATACATACTCTCTAATGCGGCCTGCGCGTGATCTGAGATTGCAATATCAAATATGGGGTTTATTCTATATGGTACGTAAGAATACCTATGTACGGCAAGTGAGTCAAGTAGGTGGTATGTTTAGCTATGACAGTGGAAATTTAGTTATATTACTCGGCTGACATCACGATGTTTGTAGTGTTGATTATTATTCCAATCATGTCGAGACCTCAGAGGAAATGTAATACATTGATTATGTGCAAACTGGCTGCATGTTTTCTTAGACCCCAATATCCGACAAATAAAACAAAAAGGCACCGAACTTGTTGATCAAATGCCAAGGACAAGGTGTGGCGATTTAATCATGCTTTCAGTATAATGCAATAAAACTATGCAATTTATTTCCTATTATTGACCTATCAACCGCTTTACTCCTTAGAAGATAGACTGCTGAGTAATAAAATATCACCCCATTGGCAACATCAGTAAATAGTTGTATATTAACGCACACATTAACTTGGAAACGTCACGAGGTCTACCGGTTGTTTGCGTTTCAGACTACCCATTTAGCCGTCACATGACCATATTAGTTTTAGACATAATCTATATTAGACCGGGAAAGATCTACGTAATCTAAACATGACGTTTTTCCAGAAACGTTCAATGTGTGTGTGTGTGTGTGTGTGTGTGTGTGTGTGTGTGTGTGTGTATGTGTGTGTGTGTGTGTGTGTTTAGCCGATCCTACAATGTGCCCGAGACACTATACAATCCATATTCGACTGAAGAAGGATGACCGTGGAGTAAAAAAGTTAAGCAACTTGTTTTCAGTTTCGTTTGAGAGCATGCATTTTGTTTTTAAGCTTAGTTCTGCTAATCACTCCTACCCTCCCTACTATCCAAACAAAGGAAATGGAAATTGGACATTATATATATATATATATATATATATATATATATATATATATATATATATATATATATATATATATATATATATAAAGTGCTGAAATTATCTGACGCTTTTATAACTTAATGCATGCCCATCCAAAGGCTAATAATAAATGTTTATAAACAGTCATAAACATGAAAATTAGTAGGTAAATGCTAGCGCCATTTCATGTACCTGACATATATACCAACTGTCCAATGAAGACAAGTAGAAACTATAGGTAATATTTCTTCTGTTTGGTGTGGGTGGGAGGTACCGCCAATAACTTGACACTGTGCGATTATCACATGATGCATAGTTATTCCCGGTTCTCTGCAGTACTTTGAAACGTGTCCGAGTTACAAAGTCCTACTTGTGTGTACGAGTACGTGTCCGAGTTACGAAGTCCTACTTGTGTAAATGTTTATCATTATACGATACACTCTAGAATTAAGGGGTGGGGTGGGGTGATGGTGGGGTGGGGGCGAGTGGTCTAAAGTGCTTTCCTTTACGGATCACTGCCATCTCACCTCTGTGTGGGTTCGAGTCTAAGATTCGGCTAATGAAGTTATGTGAAAAAGCTTACCAGTAGCTTCACGTGGGTCGGTGGTTCTTCCCGGGGGTTTCCTCGGATTCTTCCTCCACCAATAATACTGGCCGCCATGTATAGCCTAGCGTGTGCTGAAAAATGGCGTTAAACTCTACAACAACTAGAACTAGAATTACGGTACTGCTTACAGAATAATCATACATTCGGCCGCAATTACTGTAGACTTTCTAATGCTGAACAAAGTCCGTTAACATTTGAAAAAATAAAATAAAAGCAACATAAAATAAAATAAAAACAGAAACACAAAAATAAAAATTACAAAAATAAACACAAACACCTCTACCCCTTAGCACCCCTCCCCCCCCAAAGAAACGAGCCTAATACTGATAAAGTAGGAATAGACAGCTACCCCCCCCCCCCCTTGAACTACACTTGAATATGACAAGTCATAAACATCGCGATCACGATATTTATAACACACACGAAAGTGAGTAAATAAATGAGTTTACAAAATTTGGACGTAAGCAAGTCATTTGTTTTCCCATTCAATTATCTGAAAGAGTATCGCTATAAAAAAAAATGCTTTTTCAATAAAAGTTTGTATATATTATTTATATTATTTATTCTTTCCAGTTACATGTAAACCAGGAGCTTATTATTTGATATTTAGAACGTAACTTGTTTGTGTTGGGGTGAGAGAAAGCTGGCTATTACATTTCACAAAGTAGAGGATCTTTCAGCGGGGAACATTCACGAATTTCAGAAACAAGGTTGTGTTATTAGTCCATGTTGCAAATATAAATGGAGTTCCCGGGCGGTTGAGTGGTCTAAAGTGCTCGCTTCTTACCATACACTGCCATCTCACCTTTTGACGGGTGGGTTCGAGTCTCAGGCTCGGCCAATGTGGGGTATGTGAGAAAGCTGACATACTTATTCGTGGGTCGGTGGATCTTACCAGTGTTTACCCGGGTTCTTCCCCTACCAATTATTCTGGCAGCCATATATAGCCCACCATGCACTAACAAATGGCGTTAAACCCAAATCATCATCAATATCAAATAGGAATGTCGAATACAAAAAGAAAGATCCCAATTTATGATCTTATCCTAATATTGAAAATGCCCAAGACGACAGAAACACTAGATCTTTCTAGTCAGAAACAAGTTGAGACTCCAGTATCTTTATGTGTCCAAAATTATACTCTTTTCTGTTGGAAGTCGTATCTAAATACTGAGGAAAGCATTATGGTTCTGGGTGTAGCGGAGTCCTAATAAATATCCTTATATCTAGAAAGAGAGTGTGCGTGCGCGCGCGCGTGTGTGTGTGCGTGCGCGCGCGCGTGTGTGTGTGCGTGTGTGCGTGCGCATGTGTGTCTGTGAAAAATATATTTTGAGTCAGTTCGGCCCAATGTTTTCTAAAGATGAAAATATCGGTCAAAAAGACACAAAAGGAAGGATTGACACATACATCATTTTAAATCTTGACCAAATATATGATTACGATAACCTTCATATTAACATTTTCGGACCAAACCACATGATATAAGTAATGAGAGAGAGAGAGAGAGAGAGAGAGAGAGAGAGAGAGAGAGAGAGAGAGAGAGAGAGAGAGAGAGATTGTTGTGTTCTATCCATTTTGTCCAAGATAATTCGACACAACGGATAACACAAATCTAGTAACCTAATATCACTTTTTATTATCACTTATATATATATATATATCTGTGTGTGTGTGTATGTGCGTGTGTTTGCGTGTGTGTTATGTAAATGCATCTTTGTGAATATGTTATAATTGTATAACATGTCGGATGAACTATATAACACATCAAGAAGAGTAAAGAGAAAGCGATCTTACCTTTGTGTTCGCTGTCTCATGTTCACATGACTTGTATTATGTTATGACACAACATAGGAATGGAGTGATAAAAAAAAGGTTACGATTCCTTCCAGGTCGTCTGTTTGAATAAGCAAGCAACGTTCCGGTTCCGTAAATCGATCAACATATCTCTTCCGTTCTTGTCCTTGAAGTCCAACTATGAATTGTAGCTAAGATAATACGTTATGACAGCACGTATATAAATCTAAAAACGACCGACAAACAGAAAACGAACTAACTTAATGCAGTTAACAAAGAGTATTTAATACAGAATATATGTCAACAGATGGAAGGCCGAATGAGGGAAATATATAGACTAACTAGGAGGCGATAAGTGGGGAAATCTATTGACGAAAAGCTAAACAGTATATGTGAGCTAGATATTTGGATTCAAATTGAACGTTGAGCTTCATTCAAAAAGTGCATTTTCATAGGAGCACACACACACACACACGCACACACACACACACACACACACACACACACACAATTCGGTGGTGAACAAGTAAAAGTTCTCTGCGGTGGCGTGATGATGATATAGCAACTTAGTCACAGTGACAAAAAAGGAAGTATTTAATACTTTCAACTCATGTATCTTTTACAGCCAACTTTTAGTTAAAAGCAGCAATCAGTGCAGAAGAAGAATGACTTGCAGAAGCTTTAACACCGAATATTATCTGTGATAACACCATCGCCAGTCGTGTGAAATGGCGGCGTCAGGGACAAAACAATATGTTCACTTTATCACCCACCCATGCCACTAAAAGTGTGCTTTAAATGCCGGAGAAATGGTTATTCGGAATAAGGGTCATTTTCTGCAACATTTCCATTTGTCTTTATATGATGTACACGATTTATATGAGATCTTTTACATTTATATTGGACATCAGTTTTGTGTTCACGAGATAGTTGCTATAGTTACGGATTGTCTAGAAAATATCCAGTTCGCAATCATCAAAAAAGTAGCTATATTTTCCATTTATTTGTCACAGATACAACATTATCATGAATTATTCACTGAAATGAAAATTGTAATATGCCGTTTAATTGTTTTTGTTTAAGTTATACAATTATTAAATTGGCTAGTTTCAGTAAAACTTCGAAGCAGAATAAAAAATGGATGATTCTGAAGAAATGAGTGATTCCAAATTGTCTCCAAGCAGTGTGTGGGCAGTGTCAGTTTTACAGACTTCACATTGGATAATTGTTTGGGTAAGCTTCAAATCAATGCTATCCAAAGTGAGATACAGGAAAATGTATAGAATTAGGTATATTACATGCCATAGCATATCGGCATGCTTCCATGCTATGTGGCTAAGGGTATGGCCAGACTTAGGGGACAATCGTTCAGTACTGTGAATTTGTATTTCCCTTTTTATATCCAGTCAGTGTATATAATGTTATATGGTAGGAATCTTGACTGTTTCCAAGTTATGAATCTAGCGCAAGTCCCATACTCCATGGCATGATCCAGGCTATGTATTTGATGTACAAGTGCATATATTCTCTTGTGCTCATAGTTCTAGGATTGGGAATCTTAACAATGTATGAGCCATAGTTACGTTTCCATGGACACATTCCAAACATCTGTTAGATTTTGGTCTAATTTTGTCTCCTAGAGCTCTTCGAACCTCTATATGGCCATAGACTGGCGACCTCCACAGTTTCCAAGAGATGATCCAAGAGTAAATCTCCTACAGGGTACCGTAAATGCGTAAAAAGTCTTCTCTTGTCTTTCAACCAATATATGAATAGAGGTTAGGGATATCAGCAGGTTCCAGGCTAGAACCCTTTGGCAAACCCTCAAACTAAACGGAATGACCATGGTTTTTATAGGATACACCAGTGTGTCTGGTTCCGTCTCGTGTCCATCAAATCTATACATGGTTACTGGTTAGGGATCTCAATAGTTTATGAGTTTTGACCCAGGTGAAGCTTACCCACATGGTCCATCTCTGGCATAAGACCAGAGAGGGTAACCCATAGGTCCAATGCAAATGCTCTTGCAATGGCCTTGACAGAATCAACTTTCAAATCGTACCATAAAGACTTCAAATCTCTCGAATTAAAAAAAAAAGAAAATATCCTTAGAAACTGTTCCCACCCATATGTCATAATTAAAATTTTGAAACACTGCGTAACCAAAATCTATCCAGAATCATTTACAAAGGTCTAAAATCTGTGCCTTAATGATGCCTAATTGGTTGTATTAATACCGTGTGATTGACGTGTGCTAGGTGATGTGATTGGAAGTATTAATACTGTGTGATTGGTTTTATTAATACTGTGTGAAAGACTGGTTGGATGTGATGTGATTGGTTTTAATATTACTGTGTGATTGACTGGTTTGATTTGATGTGATTGGTTGTATTAATACTGTGTGATTGACTGTTTTAATGTGATTGAATGGTATTATTAATAATGTGTAATTGACTGGTCTAATGTGATTGATTGGCTGTATTAATATTGTGTGACTGACATGTTTAATATCATGTGATTGGTTGCAATAATACTGTGTGATTGACCAGTTTAATATGGTGTGATAGGTTGTGATTGACTGGTTTAATGTGATTGATTGCTTTTATTAATACTGTGTGATTGAATGGTTTAATCTGATGTTATTTGTTGTATTAATACTTTGTGATTGACAGTATAAATATGATGTTAACTGATTGCTTAAAATTGTTTTATTGACTGGTTATATTAAAATTGTGCGATTTAACTGTGTTTATTGTGATGTGATTGGTAGTATTAATACTGTGTGATTGACTTGTTCGATATGACGTGACTGGTTTTATTAACACTGTGTTGTTGACTGGTTGGATGTGATGTGATCGGTTTTATTAATTCTGTTTGATTGACTGGTTTAATGTGATTGAATGGTATTATTAATACTGTTTGATTCAATGGTTTAATGCAATTTATTGGTTTTGTTAATACTGTGTGATTGACTGGTTTAATGTGATTGAATGGTATTATTAATACTGTGTGATAGATTGGTTTAATGTGATGTTATTGGTTGAAGTAATAATGTGTTATTGACCGGTTTAATGTTGTGCGATAGGTTGTATTAATACTGTATGATTGACTGGTTTAATGTGATTGATTGTTTTTATTACTACTGTGTGATTGACTGGTTTAATCTGATGTCATTGGTTGTATTAATACTGTGTGATTGACTGGTTTAATGTAATTTGATTGGTTGTACTAATACTGTGTGATTGACGGGTTTAATGTGATGCGACTGGTTGTCTTAACACTGTGTGATTGGCTTGTTTAATGTGATGTGATTGGTTTTCTTAATACGATGTGATTGACTTTTTCTTACTGTGCTGCGATTGGTTTTATTATTACTGTGTAATTGACGTATTTAATGTGATGTGTTTGGTTATAGTAATACTGTGATTGTTTGGTTTAATGTGATGTGATTGGTTCTATTAATATTGTGTGATTGGCTTAATGTGATGAGATTGGTTGTATTAATACTGTGTGACTGACTAGTTTAATGGGATGTGTTTTTATGTAGTAATATTAAGTGAATGACTGGTTTAATATGATGTATTTGGTTGTACTAATACTGTGTAATTGATTGGTTTAATGTGATTAATTGGTTGTATTAATACTATGTGATTGGCTGGTTTAATGTGATGTTTTTTTTTTTTTTTTTGTATTAACTCTAAGTGAATGACTGGTTTAATATGATGTATTTGGTTGTACTTATACTGTGTAATTGATTGGTTCAATGTGATTGATTGGTTGTATCAATACTATGTGATTGACTGGTTTAATGTAATGTGATTTGTTTTATTTATACTTTGTGACTAGCTGGTTCAATGAGATGATAACTGCTTACGTAAAGTATGTGATTGACTGGTTCTATTAAACTATGTGATTGACTGGTTCTATTAAACTATGTGATTGACTGGTTCTATTAAACTATGTACTTGACTGGTTATTTTAAATCTATGTGATTGACTGGTTCTATTAAACTATGTGATTGACTGGTTCTATTAAACTATGTGATTGACTGGTTCTATTAAACTATGTACTTGACTGGTTATTTTAAATCTGTGATTTATTTGTTTAATGTGATGTGATTGGTTGTATTAATACTGTGTGATTGACTGGTTTATTGTGTTTGATGGGTTTTATTAATACTGTGCGATTGACTTGTTTAATATGATGTTCTTGTTCGTATTATTACTGTGGATTAATTGGTTTAATGTGATGTGATTGGTTGATTTAATACTGTGATTAACTGGTTTATTGCGATTGATTGGTTTTATTATTAATGTGTACTACAACGATGTGATTTACTGGTTATATTAAGACTACGTGATTCACTAGTTTAATTTGATGTGATTGGTTGTTTTACTACTGTGCGATTCACTGGTTTAATGTGCTGTGATTGGTTGCATTAATACTATGTGATTGACTGGTTTAATGTGATTGATTGGTTGTATTATTAGTCTATAATTGATTGGTATAATGTGATGGAACTGGTTGTATTAATACTGTGTGATTGTCTTTTTCTAATGTAATTCATTGGTTAATCGGATGTGTTTGGTTATATTAATACTGTGTAATTGACTATTTATATAAATACTGTGTGATTGAGTGGTTTTATATGACGTGATTTATTGTATTAATACCGTTTGATTGAAGTGTTTAATGTGATGTGATTGGTTGTATTAATACTGTGTGATTGACTGGTTTAATGTGATGTGATTCTTTGCATTAATACTAAGTTATTGATTTGTTTAAAATGATGTGATTGTTGTATTTATACTATGTGATTGATTGGTTTAATGTGATTGATTGTTTGTATTTATACTATGTGATTGACTGGTTTAATGTGATTGATTGGTTGTATTTATACTACGTGATTAACTGGTTTGATGTATTATTACTTTGTGACTGACTAGTTCAATATGATGTTAACTGCTCGCTTAAAACTATGTGATTGACTGATTATATTAAATCTATTTGATTGATTGGTTTAATGTGATGTGATGTGATTTATTAATACTTTGTGAATGACTGGTTTAATGCGATGTGATTCGTTGAATTAATTCTGTGTGATTGACAGGTTTAGTGTGGTTGATTGTTATGTTTTAATACTGTTTGATTGATTAGTTTATTGTGATGTGATTTATTGTAGTAATACTTTGTGATTGACTGGTTTAATATGATGCTAACTTCTTGCTTATAACTGTGTGAGTGACTGGTTATATTAAAACTATTTGATTGATTGGTTTAATGTGATGTGATTGGTTGTATTAATACTGTGTGATTGACTGGTTTAATGTGATAGGATTGGTTGTATTAATACTGTGTGATTGTCTTTTTCAATGTGATGGATTGGTTTAATGTAATGACATTGATTGTATTAATACTGTGTGATTGTCTAGTTGAATGTGATGTATAATACTGTGCGATTGGTTTAATTTGATGTGATTGGTTGTATTAATACTGTGCGACTGGTTTAATGTGACGTGGTTGGTTGTATTAATACTGTGCGATTGGCTTATTTAATGGGATGTGATGGTTGTATTGATACTGTGTGTTGGCTTTAACCATGTGATGTGATTGGTTTCATTAATACTGTGTGATTCATTGGTTAAATATGATGAGATCTAATATTTGAAAGAATGAGTTTACTTATTGTATAAATGCTTAAACAGTAAACAAACTGAAAGCTTTAAAAGAACACGGTAGTGGTTAGGAGTTTCCTAAAGTATTAAAAAAAATATTTGTAAACGGAAATCTTTCAATATATGCTCATTTCAGAAGCTCCTCTTACACGGAGTTACTTGATTAAACAACCCTCCACAAAAATCGTTAAAAATGCGGACAATGTATGTTTGTTTTTGTAGGGTTTAACGCCCTTTTTGCAGCACACGAAAAGCTATACATGGCGGCCAGTATTATTGGTAGAAGAAGAACCCGGGAAAACCTCAGGAAAAGAACCACCGACCCACGAGAAGCTACTGGCAAGCTTTCTCACATAACTACATTAGCCGAATCTGATATTAGAACCCATGCAGACATAGGTGAAATGGCAGTGATCCGTAACGGAGAGCGCTTTAGACCACTCGGCCACTCGGGCCCCCTGGACAATGTATGAATAACTCCCATTAACAAAAATTGGAAATCAAAATAATTGGCAATTAAATGGTTTTGGTCATGGGTTTTATTTTGTTATTATTTTATTATTATTTTATATTCATAGGAAATCAAATTACCGTTAAGTTTTACTCAAAGCCCTATCTAAATTTGCGCACACAATGATGTAAAGGATAGTGAACAAAATGCATGCATCCATTGTTTAAATGTATTTCGTTGGCAAAATTCCTTAAATGATGATCAATTCTGTTTGAAAGGTGTGTGTGTGTGTGTGTGTGTGTGTGTGTGTGTGTGTGTGTGTGTGTGTGTGTGATGTTAGAGCGATAACTGCCATGATTTATTTCCTAAACATTTATCGAATTAATGAATAATAACAAAACGATTTTAAAAATAAATAATATATAACGTTTGGTTTTCTAATTGTTTAAAAATATTATTTAGTTTTGTTATAAAATACTTTTGCAGAATGTGTCTTGCTTAATTTAGACTAGTTGAAAGCCGATGTGTTTTTTTTTTTTTTATCATGATAAATTACTTTGAAATAGATTGGTGAATTTTAACCTGGATGCAAACCGTAGTTGAAATGAGACATTGCCCATTTTGAGAAATGAATAATCATTCTTACAATTGAATAAAAATGTTGTTATCTAAACTGTAAGGATGTATGGTGCAAACTGGTGTTATTTATTTGTCTCGAATAATTCTAAAAAAATATTTTTCAATATAATTTAAACTCTTCAGTTTGTATGAAAAACAATGGTATAAAACGTTTACCATCAAATATTGATCATTAACATAAACATTAAATGATTTAATTAATACATTTTGAGAAACAACATAAACAAAAAGCAAACAATGAATTTGAAAACCCAACACAGACACAAAAAGATAAATAAACAGAATTTGTCACTGAAACCACTTGATGAACAAAAACAGAAATACAACACATGGTGTGCATAATTATTAAATATTCCTCACGTAAAGAAGTAGAAATTTAGAAATTGCATCAAATATTTTAGTAATAAAGCAGAATATATCGACATTCTATACGAGCTCCACTTAATAAAAACAGTTGCTGGCATATAGATATATTTTGTTCTATTAATATAAATTCTAGCGTTATTGGCTTTTCTCAATAATTATTATTTATGTCTGTATTTATTTAATTGGAATTCTGTCCCAAACAAGCTAATGGTTTAACTAACTGGTGACATTCATTTTGTGAATAACATAAGACCAATGTAACATTTCTATATGATATACATTAAATATTCAGATCATTATTATAGGAGGTAAACATGTTTATCTATCTCTTAAAGTAAGGCACGAGGATTTTTAATTGGAAATTCCTGATTTTGTTGACAACTCGGAATGTTTTAGAAAAGAAACTGACATAAATGATGGCTATATTTTTGTATATTCACGTTTTATATTATTGTCATTTATTTCAAACTTACTAATTTCTACAATAACTTCCGAAGTGGAATGTGTATTATTATTGTGTTCATATTTCAATTTGGACGGATATATTTATTAAATTTAATCACTGGAATTATAAAGTGCTCGTTAATACTTCTTAAGTTAAGTTCTTTTGGTATTGAAATATTTTGATGATTAAACAACGCTTTTAAAAGTTTATAAAAAAAACTAAAATAAAAATGAATAAACATGATCGCCAATTCGAAATATTTGTTTGACCAAATATTTTCAAATGTATTTTGCTGGATACTCCTATTTTCCCAATATTGTTGTAAATCAGTTACATTAGGTTTATAACAAACAAACTAGAATGCGCTTTAAAGAAATTGAGCAAAAATCTTGTAATACACATATTTAAATGTTATATTATCTAAATATTAATGATCATATATAATTCAGAGAAAGCTTTCTTCCTTTTGTAAATGTTTTGAAAAAAAGTGAGTAATAAATTCGTTACTTAGATCAGTTTGTAATATATTTGTAGATATATTTGTAGATATATTTGTAGTTATGTTATTTCCTTAAGAACAAATTTAAATGCCTCAATACCATAAGTAGTTTTTCTTCTTCTCAAGGGTTGTCCACAATATTCTCATGAAAAATTATCAACAGTAACTAATATAACTTTATATTTTAGACTAAGCAGTGAATTGTTTGATTTTCTAATTAAAATAATACTGATATTTCACTGTAGTGAAATAATACTTTTTCATTAAAGGAACTTTTCCTTTTTGGTTCAGAACATACTTACTTACCTCCCTTTCATTTTCTGTCAGTGAATTACTTGTGGTTGTTTTCTTATTAATAATCTCTGTTATTTTGTTTTTCTGGAAATATCAGTTAATTTTTATAAATCTGATGTGGAACTAATTTTGTGTACACATAGCACGGCAGAACATGTACGGTAAACTGCTGTCTAATGATAGCCAACATATGTGAGCATAAAATAAAAAGAATATTTGCTTTAAATCAGATACATTATTCCGTTATTCACTCATTTCAAGCAAATATCCTCTATGTAAGGTTCACAGTAGTCTTTTAAACTACCTACTAAATCATCCCAATTATATAATCAATACCATTTTTAATCACTTTATCATCTTTTTCCATTTTTGTTGTTGTACATCTTGTTCTACTCAATAGCTTCTTTCATTCTGTTAGAAAGTCTTTGTTTTGTTTCATGTAAACTAAAGTTATATCAAATGAAATGGGAATCATGATTTGAATGAAAAGGCAACTGTATCCCCAGTGAATCATGATTTGAATGAAAAGGCAACTGTATCCCCAGTGAATCATGATTTGAATGAAAAGGCAACTGTATCCCCAGTGAATCATGATTTGAATGAAAAGGCAACTGTATCCCCAGAGAATCATGATTTGAATGAAAAGGCAATTGTATCCCCAGTGAAGCATGATTTGAATGAAAAGGCAATTGTATCCCCAGTGAATCATGATTTGAATGAAAAGGCAATTGTATTAAATTTAGAACATTATTTTAAAACATTATTCACAAACTACTGACAAGACAATCTCATTTCTATTTTAAATATAAAGTATTCAAGACTTGTATCAATTTTATCTGAACTTGTACTTTATATGTACAATGGAAATTTAATGCAAATAAGGTCATAGGGTTAACATTATAGGTCAATATATGTACAATGGAAATTTAATGTAAATAAGGTCATAGAATTAAAATTATGGGTCATTACATGTACAATGGAAATTTAATGTAAATAAGGTCATAGGATTAACATTATAGGTCATTATATGGACAATGGAAATTTAATGTAAATAAGGTCATAGGGTTAACATTATAGGTCAATATATGTACAATGGAAATTTAATGTAAATAAGGTCATAGAATTAAAATTATGGGTCATTACATGTACAATGGAAATTTAATGTAAATAAGGTCATAGGATTAACATTATAGGTCATTATATGGACAATGGAAATTTAATGTAAATAAGGTCATAGAATTAAAATTATGGGTCATTACATGTACAATGGAAATTTAATGTAAATAAGGTCATAGAATTAAAATTATGGGTCATTACATGTACAATGGAAATTTAATGTAAATAAGGTCATATGATTAACATTATAGGTCATTATATGGACAATGGAAATTTAATGTAAATAAAGTCATAGAATTAAAATTATGGGTCATTACATGTACAATGGAAATTTAATGTAAATAAGGTCATAGAATTAAAATTATGGGTCATTACATGTACAATGGAAATTTAATGTAAATAAGGTCATAGGGTTAACATTATAGGTCAATATATGTACAATGGAAATTTAATGTAAATAAGGTCATAGAATTAAAATTATGGGTCATTATATGGACGAGAAATGTAATGTCAAACATGTCCACATAATGAACATGTGGGGGGGGGGGATGGAAAACAAATAGACGTATGTCAAGACCATCACCCACTCAACAAATGACCAATATTAACAATTACTGACCAACATTGGGAATTAAACTCCTCATAAACAAAACTAAAACATTTCACATTATCCCCATCATCTGTAACTTCCTCTTATAAACAAAGACATCACCCATACTAAACTTATTACACCTGCAAACCTAAGATTCGGCTAATGTAGTTATGTGAGAAAGCTTGCCAGTAGCTTCTCGTGGGTCGGTGGTTCTTTCCGGTTTTCCCGGGTTCTTCCTCCACCAGTAATACTGGCCGCCATGTATAGCCTATCGTGTGCTGAAAAATGGCGTTAAAACCCCACAACAACAACAACAACACCTGCAAACACAGAAGAGAAAGGTTTTGAGAGAAACAGGTTAGGAATATCCAAGAAATTGTAAACAAAAATTTAATTCCACCTGCTTTCAAAACAAGTCAAACACACACACAAGTGGAGAGGTGATTAAAGCACACACATGCAGACTTTGGGAAATAATTTTATAGAACATATGTTTAAATGACCTTGAAAAGACCTGTTGTGGTTGTTAAGATGGTTAATACTTGTGTCACTGCTTCATTGTTCCGTGTTGCAGACTTTATCAAATTACAAAGCCATAAACCAATACTCCCTTCAGGAATTCTTGCCTTACAAAATTCATCTCCTCCAGACAGCTGTCACTGTGACACTGACCTTGTTGGTGATCCAAGATGATTTTACACAAAAAGGTAGTCTAAATCAAACAGCATGCATGAATTAATAGTCCCTGTCTACATCTGAACGAGTTTTGGGAATGGAGAACACACCTTTATATACCGTCTAGAATGTGTGGGGTGGGGTGGGGTGCCCTTATAAACCAAAGAGGAAGCTGCTTCTCCCCAATGGGAGGGCATGACTCATTATCTGTCCAAGTGGAAAAGAGAGGGTGCTGCTCATCCCTCACTGCTCTCATGGAATGTGGATTGTGCTGTGCCTCACTCAAAGAAATTGCAACTCACTCTCCAACTGTGTATGATATCTCTTGTTAGGGGCCTAATACCGTAAACACTCAAGAGACTTGGATAATTGTTCTCCGATTCCCAATATATTGAGAAAATGAGAATCCCATCAATTATGAACATGGCAATGAAACTGTCTTCCTCGCTTTAAAGGTATGTCTGACAGCTCCGGTAGCCTAACAGCTGCCTCACTTTGCGTTCAGCATTAAAGATTAGTGTTAGGACTGGCAGACATCGTAGTGATATGACTGAAAAATTGTTAAAAGCTACGTTAAAAATCCTAATCACACAAAAATACACACACAGGTATGTCTGAGCATGATCAACAGATCTATGGGGTGACCCAGAGATCATGTATATTTGGGTTCAATTTTAATGACAAATTCCTGTCAGAGTATTTTCACCTAGAAAAGAATTATGCAATAGTTACAAGTATAATGTTACTATTTATAAATGCCATCATTATTGTTCTTACATTATTGTTTTTCATATTGTTATTGTTGAGGCTATATATCCCGATTTTCTATTCACAGAATGTACCTTACAAATTTATGATTGATGGGTTCTAGAAGAAAGGGTCCAATTTACATCTTTTTTTCCAGCTTTCACCACTTTCAATATTGCAAACAATTTAAGTTTTTGCATGCAGAAATAAGACATGGGTCAAATCTTGAAAATACTTACCCAATAAGTATAACATCACCGTTGTTCAAGGACTGTGATGCTTTTAAAGTTGAAAGACTGATCTCCACCAAATATTTGCCGTCAGTTTGTCTTCTACTAAATTGGGCAGGGCATTGTTCGAAAAGTTTGAAAACAAAAAACATTTGAGATGTTCCAATTATACTTGGGATTCAGAGAAGACACTTTCAATATGTAGCACTCGTCCATGTATGCAATTTAAAATTCTGTAGTATTTTCATGTAAACTCTTTGAATAATCAGAGTAACATTGCTTATATTTTTATATATAAAAACTGTCTTCTCGGTGTAGAATGTGTGTTTAAATGAAACTGCCCTAGTATGAAGTTGTGACTAGGACAGTTTCAAGGTTCATCATCTATTCCTGGATTGTATTTTTAACTAGCGGCTAATACTCCAAGCAGATTATTTTGTATGAAAGCTTGGAGCCTTTCTATCATAGACAATGCATTGGAAGAGCTTACTGCAGTTCAGATCGCAAACTAATATTATAGTCAATATGGACAAAACTTGTCTAATGGGTTAACTTGTTCAACTAAAGCAAATTAGAGTAAATTTGTTCTCTTTCTTTTCTAAAATGTTTTTAGTATGGTTGTCAGTACATCCTTCCCCAATGCAATTGACCCCACCCCCTACCAAAATAAACCATCTGGTTAGAAAATAACTGGTTGTTGACTGTAGAAGGCAAGTGACTTCTTTAAACAGGAATGGTTCATAGGGGAAAATGGAAGTGTCCAATGTTACAAAGTGACCATTAGGACAAGTTCGACTACTATGTATTGCACATTATACCATTTAATTAGTTCTCTATGCTGGTAGTAAACACAGTCAACTTCAAGAGAATAAACCATTACTTTCTTTTTTCTTATGATGATCATTACCTCAGACCATTAATCACTAGAATCTAATCGCTTAAGTTTTACCCTAAGTGCAAGCCAGATACAACATTTTCTCAAATTACTTATTCAAAATCAAAACTTACAACAAAATCCTCTTCTCTTCCGCAGCATTTGGTCAATGTACTCGATCAAGCATGACAGTTAATTTTACTTAAAAATCAATAGGCTTAGCTTTTAACCAAAGTGGAAGTCATCCACTAATTCTGCTGAAGGTGCATGGTCAAGAAGTGAAATTTTCGATTCAATATATAGTCTTCTTCTTGACCCTAAACTGAAAGCCATCTGGAAAGTTTACTCCAGATTGGTGATAAAGAACTAATGTTATTTTGCAAAAACCCTTTAAATCTTGCATTCACTGATCCTGAGCTTTGAGCCATGCATGAAATTTGGTCCAGGTATGTGATGTACCACTAGTATAATTGTGCCTTAACCATTTGGGTTTTATGACATTGACTGTATACTCCAAATTCAAAATGCTTCTACTAATCACAAAGTGTAAGCCATCCACTAAGATTGATCCAGTGTGAAATGCTGATCTAATATTGTGTGAAAGCCCGTTTTTTCTCTCAGTAACAGTGATCTTAACCTGTGACCTTTATGGCAAAAGAAACCAATAAGCTTAATAAGCTTATTTACCACAATTGCAAGATACCCCCAATGTTTGGTCCTGGTATATACAGTTGTCATGGAATTGAATGAAGCCTTTTTTTTTTATTTATTAAATTCATGTACTAGAGTTTCGTTTTTAACGTATAACGATACCCAAGGGTGAATAATGAACATTGTGTCGTATTTTAAAAAAATGTTTGGTCCATCTTATGCCACATTTGTGAAGTGTTTTTGATAAGATGAACCGAATGCATTCAATGCACAATGTGTATAAATACCTCACCGCATGTAAAGCTCTTTACATTACAGATTGTTCTGTCAGTCAGCGGTATACTATAAGGACTAGCACTCTCCAGCTGTAGATGTATGTAATCTTATTCATTTCCTGCAAATACTATATATGATATCACTATTGTACTACCACAAATATTTTGCATGTTTTGTAGCTTTGGTTTATGCAGAATAATGCACGTTTTTATTTCTTATTTACGACTTAGCGAAGGATTTATATTAGTAATATAAGGCTACATTTTTAAGAAATGTTTAGTACAGCAGAATTCTTATTGAGAGGGGTTAGGTTTTTTTTCTGAACTAGTTGTTTTGTACTTATTGTGCTGGTAATATAATCTGTATCCTTACCATGAATAACATTACGTTTTTATGCCCGTGTCATATATATAGTACACGGTATTGAACGTTTCAGCTGTCCAGTATCTGGATTGTCCAGAGTCTAGTGTCTGGAGCATCCGGAAAGTGTAGAGTTGTCTGGGGTGTCCAGGGGGACCAGAGCATTCACAGTATTGGAGTGATCGAGGTCTACGTGTGCAAGTTGTAAAGCCAACTACAGGAATTATTTGTAGCAGCTGTAAAACTGAACTTTAGCATCTGTGGAGTTGAAATAAAGTGTTCTGAAAACAGAGTGCATCTCCTTGCATATAATCTTGTAGCCGTATGCTAATTTTGGGGTTCAAAAAACCCATTGTATATATCAGGACTTAAAAGATAAGTTGTACATGTCCTTTTTCATTTGCATAATTTCACTGAGTGAATTCATTTTACTACAGGAGTAAAATTCTACATTTTTTTGCTGAGTAAACTATATCCATCTCTCCTTTGTTTAGTTATTGTTAATCTTTTACACCTTGTGTTTGTCATTTGTACAGCAATTTGTATTTTTCTTTATTACATTTGTGCATTATGTTAATAATCCAATATTTGTTTTAAATATACACGCACATATTCATAGTTAAATTGCTTATTCAAGTCATTCATTATTAAACATTGTATTTATATCAGTCAAAAGCGTTCTGTTGTGAATCTGAAAATCCCACCAGGTTATCATGTTACATTGGTGTCAGATAATCGGATTTAATGGAGCACTTCAAGTATTGTTTTATTCTTTTTTTTCTTTTTTTGTGTTTCTGTTGTGAATCCGAAAAACCCACCCAGTTATCTTGTTACAAAGGTAACAATTTTTATTCTTTTAGTCCCAGTACCCATAGCCCAAGATCCCAAATGCAAGCTATGCACAATGTTTGGTAACTGCAAATGTGTTAAATCTGAGTTGAGGAAAAAGCAAAACCGATTGATGGATGGACAACACTATAGCATAAAAAAGTATGACAGTAAAACTGAGTAAATAAATATTCAATGTGCATTGCGCGTGCCTCCTAGTCCCACCAAATGTAAATTTAATACTTTTTTAAAAATAAAAAATATTTACAGTATTTATCCCTACAGTAAGTATGTTCATTAGTCAATATGATCATGAAACTGCTAGAATTTGTTATTTGTTTCGGAGTCTTGCCAGGTTTTCATTTAGAGCTGTTCCATTTAAACATGCATGGTACTAGGGAAGGTAAAAACTAGGGTACATTGATTTCATCGACTTCATATTAAAACGATATGGACGTGTACAATACTTTAAAAATGACTTCCCTTGGTTCCATGTATGCTGTAATGGAACAACCCTTATTTTATTCTCCAATGTTTTGTAACTTTTGAGTATAAAAAGATACTAAAATTAAGATCCATTGAAAATGTCTAGACACACAACATTGTAATGTCTAATTGTTGATAATTTGAATTGCCAAACCTTATTTTCAAAAATTAAAACGGGCAAATGACACTGGATTTCAAACTGATTTTGATAACACCAGTCCTCTTGTAAGCATGTAAACATAGGACTAAGAACTGAATACATGTGCATCCTTTTTAATAACATCAAATTAAATTACAATACAGAGAAATCAAAACATTCACGAGTGAAAAAGTTCATGGATGCTTTCCATGTGCATCAATAAGAATACATAGAACACACACACACAAGAATGTATTTAAGAGTCCATACAAAAAAATCACATTACAATACAGAGAAATCAAAACATTCACGAGTGAAAAAATTCATGGATGCTTTCCATGTGCATCAATAAGAATACATAGAACACACACACACACACAAGAATGTATTTAAGAGTCCATACAAAAAAAAATCACATTACAATACAGAAATCAAAACATTCATGAGTGAAAACATTCATGGATGCTTTCCATGTGCATCAATAAGAATACATAGAACACACACACACAAGAATGTATTTAAGAGTCCATACAAAAAAAATCACATTACAATACAGAGAAATCAAAACATTCACGAGTGAAAAAATTCATGGATGCTTTCCATGTGCATCAATAAGAATACATAGAACACACACACACACACACACACACACACAAGTAAGAGTCCATACAAAAAAAATCACATTACAATACAGAAATCAAAACATTCATCAGTGAAAAAATTCATGGATGCTTTCCATGTGCATCAATAAGAATACATAGAACACACACACACAAGTAAGAGTCCATACAAAAAAAATCACATTACAATACAGAAATCAAAACATTCATCAGTGAAAAAATTCATGGATGCTTTCCATGTGCATCAATAAGAATACATAGAACACACACACACACACACAAGAATGTATTTAAGAGTCCATACAAAAAAATCACATTACAATACAGAGAAATCAAAACATTCGTGAGTGAAAAAATTCATGGATGCTTTCCATGTGCATCAATAAGAATACATAGAACACACACACACACACATGAATGTATTTAAGAGTCCATACAAAAAATCACATGTGTGCATCCACACAAATGAACATACATACGAGTCCTGGGATATCTGTATATTTTTCAATTGGTACAGTTCTCTGGGATAAACAGAAATTTTAAACACAATTTCGGCAAGCAAGCAATCTATGAAAAACAAATTGATCAGCTATGGCTGACCATCATTTCTTTATGACAGTCTTTCAGCATGTGCACACATGCATGCACATTTTTAGTGTGCAATATATATATATATATATATATATATATATATATATGTGTGTGTGTGTGTGTGTGTACAAGTAAAACTGATGTATTACATTCATGATGCAACAACTGAACACTGGCAAAAATCCTGAAGACTGGCTTCAATAAGGCATTCACCATCAAAACTTTTGAACTACTGACATTCATGAAACTCTCTCACATCAGCTGTGGCAGGCTGACTTGGTGGAGCATCAAACTTGTTATGCAAAAGTTTCCGGTTTGATGCCTGTCGATATTCATGACCTCTTCAACTCTTCTTTAAAACAATCCAACATTAAATGCAGAAAACATCAAAATAGTAATAGATCTACTTACAGAAATCTATTAAACATGCATAGCTTATTCTGACACATTTAACAAATATATGACTGATAATAATTTTAAGTTTCAGCGCAAGGCTGGTTTCCTGTGTGCTTGTCCTGGAGAAAAGCATATGGCTCCCATTTATCTAACCATGCCATAATTCATAAATAAAAACTGCACAAAACGTTTTGCCAACAATTCTACCAAGTCATGAAAGTAATAATCATAATTATTCGTCACATTTATTTTGCAACATTTTCAATATTTTCTGGAAGCACTACAATCCCCCTCTATATATATTACAAACACTACATCCTCATGCTTCCCATTCTTTAACTTAATACACACCTAAACGTATGCATTTTTTCCAGGCGCTCCAATTATACTTTCAGTTTATCTTGTAGATGCTGACTGAGCCAACATATAATCATAGGCTATTTGCTGCTTTTTTCTTATGTGGATATGCCATCTTTGAATTCTATTTTTATTTCAACAATCCCAAGCTAGAGTGATAAGATCTGGCATGTAGCTTTTGTCAATGAATTAATTCTTGGCGGCTTGGCAGAGTTAAATTTTATGGCAAAATGTCTGTTCTCATTTACCAGAACAGAGTTTTGAGTTACTAATAACTGGAACAAATTTAATGGTCTTACAAAAATTATTACTCCCCTTCATTTTCAAAACCAGGAACAGCAGAAAATACTTTTAAAAGGAAATCACAGTAATTCCTCAAAATAACTGTTTCAATATTAATATAAAACAAAGAAAATTAGAAAAATATTATAAACAGAACTGGGTGCACACATTTTTTTTATAATGCAGTACTTCTGAGTCTTCCATGAAAGATGCTATTTATACTTTGGACCATGAAGTCAATGTGCTGGGGATGATTCCGGATACTTTTTGTTTAATTTCTGTCTCTCTACTGACTAATCCATGATTACTTATGGATGCGGACACATTTCCCAAAAAATCAATATACCATTAATTCAATATAAGACTGCTTTGCTCATAAAACATTATTTGCTAATGGCAATTCATGCAGAACTCTGAATAAAGTAACGGCCACAGAACTTAAAAAGATTTTAGTAACTGTTCTGTTTAGTAACAGTTCATGCAATTTTGATGCCAAAGATGTACTGTAGTATAGTCCATTTTCCTTGTATTGTCCTTCCATTATGAATACTGTTGTCCTCAGTGAGTCGTGGCTCTAACAAACTCGGATGACCCATGTGGCTGATCAATCTTTTCCAATTTTTCAAAATGACGTCTTGCATTTTTTATGTTGATTAGTGTGGCAGCTGAGGCTGTAATGATAAAATAATAAGATCTTAATTACAAAACTGATTTATAAAAAGTTAATTACTCGAAATCACAAATGACTTTTCATATTTGTGTTGTGCTCATTTTGGTTTGACCTGCAATGCCTGACAATTTGACTAATCGGATCCTGTAACAGATTTGACCTGCAATGCCTGGCAAATTTACTAAGCGAATCCTGTAACAGATTTGACCTGTAACAACTGGCAAAGAGGCCAACGATTTGATGACATATTTGAAAGTAACACCGGGCTAAAAGGCCAAAGATTTAGTGACAGATTGACAAGTAACACCTGGTCAAAATAAATAGTATGTGGTCTTTGTGGTATTCTTCAATTAATTCTGTATACAATCATTGCTCAAACAAAAGTGCAGACCTGCCTACCTGACCATAAGGGAAAAGCATAATCCAAGAGCCTAATAAGAGGAATTTGTAACTTGAAAGTGTAATAATATGCACGACATACGACAACTCAAAACGACCAAAGATACAAACAAAAAAGTTGTAATATCTTTATTATAATGCCAAAATGAACCATATTGTATACATGAAAAAAAAAATATTAGCACAGAGGAACTTGCTTTATGGTTATATATTGTATACATTTAAAAAAAAAAACTTAGCACAAAGTAACTTTCTCTATGATGTCCAACTACTTTTATATGCAGATTTAACTGCTTCCAGCTGCTCTTGAGAGTAGTCTCGCTGCCCAAAGATGCCTGTTCTGGATTTCAGTACTAGAAGACTTTCCAGAATATCATTCGACAGAAAACCTCTGGTCTGTCTTATTTTTGCGAACGCAGGAGAAAACCCGCTCACAGTGAGCACTGGAGTGTGGCACAACTAAGATCCCCAGCATCACTTGGCTAAGTTCCTTAAAGGCAAGTTCTCCAGTTTCATCCCGCTGCTGTCCAATCGCTGTCCAGGCCTCATCAACTCTGATTTTCTTGCAGGATGACAAGTCACAGGACTGGTATTCATTGAACTGTTGCATTATTTGCTATAATAATAATAATAATATAGTGGAAAATAAAATATATAAAAAATAACATTACCTTGTGCGATTTTTGAATCGGAAAATGAATTCTTAAAAAACTGTACCATTGCATCAGTAGTGGACAGTGGCAGATTTAATTCTGCTATCATTTCTGCCATGCCAATTTCTGTGTTCATAATGCTGTCGTCTTGCTTGACAGCATCACTCTGCTGTGTCTGAGCAAAATGTGCTGCAATCATCTTGCATGGCATCACGTCTTTTGCATTTCCTTTATGCACTGCCGTTGCAATATGCCGCGCCGTGTCTTATTGAAAAATAGCGGTCGCATATCTTGCAGTAAATCATGCCTTTTCCTTTCGTAGAAGGTTTCAAAAAAGGCGAATTTTGAAAATACTCATCTCGGCACTTTTGAAAGGCTGATTTCTTGAGAGCCTTGCCTCTTTTTTCAACACCAGCTGTTACACAAACTTCACTCTCTTCATCAGTTTCATGATCGCGATCAGTGACAGTCACACGTGCACGCTTGGATGCTGACGCCATGTTTGACATTCATTGAGAGTGAGACCGGAAACTGGATACGAAATACTGGTCTATATTTAGACCATTGCATCATTGTCGGAGAAAAAAAAAAAACTCACAAAAAGCGGAATTTTGACGCATAAGGCGGAATAGCGTAATAAAGGGTCAAAAAGCGTAGAAAATTACGCGAAAGCGTAAGGGTAGGCAGGTCTGATAGTGACATGTGTTTCTTCTTTAACTGCATACACAACCAAGAAGCAGACAATGCGGTGGTTGATAAAAGTTTCTCCCAGTTTAAAAAACATCAAAAAACGAAACCCGCCAACATGTTTTCTTGGCTTGGCGGTATTATTAGATGCAATCAGTTGACCAGTAAATAATGTCCGCTTTACAAGCTGGAAATTGAGAGGGTATGAAATTGTACATGCGTTCAGCTTAAAAACAATGATAAAAGTGACTTGTGACCACTGCAGACCTACTGCACTTAGTTCTTGGGTTTTACAGGTGTATGGGGTTTACTTATGAAATCTTTAGTAATTTCCCATTTCTTTAATATAAAAAATATTTTTTTCATTATGGAAATGCAAGTTCACAAATGGAAGTCATTCATTGCACTTTTTTCCAAAAAAAGTTTACTATGATTTTGGGGAAGAGATCATGTATGAATTCTAATATAATAAAATAAAGTATGAGAAATAGTGTGTAAAAGGCTTGGCTTCTGAAATGTATTAATTTCATCAGGTTCATGAATTGTTATGCCTACATAAACATTATCGGTAATATTACTTATTATTGGTCCAAGAGTAAAGCCAGTAAATTGTCTTTATGATTGCCTTCAATTAATTCTGTATACAATCATTGCTTAAACAATAGCCGAAGTGTTCTTTAACTGCATACACAACCAAGCAGCAGACAATTCAGTGGTTGATAAAAGATTATCGATTTAATAAAAAGTGAAAAAATGAAGGCAGCTAACAGGTTTTCTGGTCTTGGCAGTGTTATTAGAGAGAATCATTTGACTTGTAAATAATGTTGACTTTGTAATCTGGAAATTTACAAGGTATGAAATTGTAAATGAATATAGCTTAAACTTTATTACCGACCGAGACTTGCTGCATTTAGTTCTTGGATTTTACTGTGTGGTGTTTGCTTAAGAACCCGCCATTAATTTCATATTTTCATATCATTTTTTGTTTTTGTTTTACTGTTATGGAAAATCAAGTTTACAATTTGTACAGACAATGTTCGTAGACTATGGAACGTAATGAAACCTACATGTGCATCATTTCTTAACTTGACTTTCTGTTAATTTTCCTTATGAATTCAGACACCATGATCTTTGACAAAAATATTGAATAGATTAAATATGTTTGCAATGGATGCAATGGAATTACAGGTATTATGAATTAGCTGCATGCCATGACGGTACTGTATCAAGTAAACTGTTAATACTCTGTTCATGCTATATATTGAACATTCAGACACAATAATCTTCGACAAAATTATTGAATATTTTAAATCTGTGCAATTTTTCAATGTAATAACATGCATTATGGATGGCACAATAGTAAACGATGTTGATACCCTATACATGATATAACGTCAGTCAAGGCATTATCGATCTACGTGTATTTTCAGACCCACCCACCCCAAAAAATTAGGAAAACACAGTAATAACCTATAAATATATTATCTGTCTGATAATACCCAGATATTTTTAGATTAGACACGAATACATGTATATATGCCAATGCGATGTTTGCTGAAAAAAGAAAATAATACAGTGAAACCCACATTAATGCGACCCATTTTTTTGGGACCCCAATTGTCATGTTATAGTGGGGTTACACTGTATCAAGAAAAATCTGAGAAATGTCATGTCCGAGTGATGTCTAGCACTGGGGTATCCTGATCCACCCAGCCAAATTATCCTGACACCAGTCCTAACACTAACCTCTTAATGCTGAGGCAGCTGTTAGTTCCTTATATGTAAGTTTTTGGTATGACTGCCAGGGAGAGAACCCATGACATCCCACATCTGAGGCGCACGCTCTAACCATTAGACCACTGGAACGATCAGACATGTGAGGAAAGAGTGCACACCAATGAGAAAGATTCTAGATTTTTTGTACAGGCATTACAGCCAGGAAATTTCTATTGATATTGATGAGGTATGAGAAATCTTTGTCAACATTAGGAGACATAAATTAAAACTGTCATTTGAATGAACGTACAAGAACATTAACAATAAATGGTAAAAAACTTACGAATTCCTGGATCCGACATAACCACCATAACATATGTATTTTGTGTGAAGATGTCAATGAAAGCAGCAAATGTGGAATTTCGGATTTCCATGCTCTGGAAGGAGGCAGCCAGCTTACTGCAGCTGAGTTTAAACTGCTTAATGATGTTACTGATCTTTTCAAACCTGTGTACATCACGATGGGGTTTTCTCTCGCAGTGTGATATCACCTGTAATTTTAACAGATCAATGACAATGTTGAATTCAAAAGTTCTTATATTATAACTATATAAAAATCACCCCAACATTCCTTTCTATATTATAATATACTTAATATTATTTACTAATAATGACAATAGTACTGCAAATAATAATAAAATTAATAATAGTAATGATGATAATAACAATCTCATGCAGACTGTAATACAAAATTTGAGACATGGCATAAAGATTTTAAGATCACAAGAAGTGAATTTTCACAAAATTACAAGAGCCCCTCGAATACACTGGAATGTTCTAATGAAGAAAAAAAAATCTGAAATGCAAAATAAGATAATTTCTTCTTCACAAATACTTAGTGCTGAAACCATGACTGATACTCTTGTGCAATTAGCCATTGTGATAGCCACAAAAAGATACAATAATAGTACCCATTTCATTACGAACAGACAGACACCAATAGAGAGCTTTTGGTGAAATCACCATGTTCACATAACCATCCTTTCAAAAGATTTACAATGATTCAATATGGCAGTCATATTTGCAGTCCAACTGACAAAACACTGTCATTCACAAACATTCATGCTGGATCTTAGTTCAGCACCATTTTCATTTAGTATGAAGTAGCCATCATTATTTCTGGTGAAAACCCAATGCAGACATGACTTTTCACCTTCTGGAGAAGTAATACAATTTTTATGATGACCAAATTAGATATCACATCAACTGCAATAGTTTTAGTTAAAATTACCAAGACAGTATAATAATTGTTTCTGTGAAAACCCCTTACTGATATGACATTCCAATTAAGATGAGGAACATTACAAATATTTTTAAGATAGCTACTGTGGTGATGTGGATGTCATATTTTCATTTAATATCAACTAGACTTATGAAACCACGCTGAGGCTGATATTACCAGCTATTCATGAAAAGAAGCTTTAACAAGATGGCTGCTGTAGTGAGAATATGCGATGTCAGATGTGACATTTTATCACAAGTATTTTAGTGAAATGCTCATGCTGGTATGACCATCCATTCTGGACAAATAGCCCAAACTGACCTTTCATTTGGACCAATGTAACATTATATAAAGACTTTTAGTGAAAACCCAATGTTAATATGACTTTCCATTTTCAGAAACATGGCATGATTTTTAACATGACTGTAGTGGAGGACTTATTGAATGACAGATCTTTTGAGTTAGGACCAAGTAGATATGATAATAAGTCTTTTTTTGAAAATTGCTTTTTGATATGGCCATCCAATCAGAAGGAGTAGCAATAACTAGCTTTTCAAGATAAGATAATGGACGTCTGAGCAATAACCTTTTCTTTTAGGACCAGCTTGACCATGGGATGAATTTGTGTCAAGTTTTATATCAATGCCTCAAGTTGATTTGGTGTAGCAATAACCTTTTCTTTTAGGACCAGCTTGACCTTGGGATGAGTTTGTGTCAAGTTTTATATCAATGTCCCAAGTTGATTTGGTGTATCATACAAAATTTATGCTGATGGACTACTTTCATTTAGGACCAACTAAATGTCATAAGTCATTTTGGCATGACTTCAGTCCGAAGCAGCAGTGATAAGATTTTCAAGATGATTGCTATGATGGCCTTGTTATACATCAGATTTTCATTTAGGACCAAGTAGACATCATAGTAAGTCTTTCTGAGAAAACCATATGTCCATATGACTATCTAACCAGGAGGTGAAGCAATAAAAATATGGACATCTTGCCTCATTTAGAACCTTCTGATTAGGATTTTTTAATGTAGCTTTAACAATTTTTCAGTCATATTGCTATGATGTCTGCAGTGAGGCAGTTTATAGTGATGTCTAGCACTGGGACATCATGCTGCAGACACGTAGCATTATGTCCAACCCAGTCACATTATCCTGACACCAGGCCGACCAGTCCAAACACTAACCTCAATTCCGAGTGCCATGCGAGGCAGCTGTTAGTACCATTTTTGTAATTCATTGGTATGACTCTGCTTGGGATCAAACCCACAACCTCCTGCTTCCACGGCAGATGCTCTAACCACTAGGCCACCGGAGCGGTTATGTCAAACGAATTGGATTATTACACTCCAAGATAGGTTACGAGTAGGAAATTAATATTTAGAACCAACTAAAAATATGTATAAAGTTGCATGGTAATCCTCCAAGTATTGTACAAGGAATTACAATAACAAACTTGAACTACTGGATGCACAGACACTGTAGAACTAACATGAGACCATCCGATGAGCTCTTCCCTTCTATGGCCAGTAGATGGTGGCAAAGATGGTCTAGCAAGTCTTGGAATTTTGCCCCATACTTACTATATGTGTACAGATGACTCCCGCCTAAGTGATTTTCTGCGTACAAGAAAAAAATCTGCATATAAATGTGTGTGATTAAGTGTTAAGGCACGGAAATGGTCACTGCATTATTTGTCAAAATCTCTATGGGGAAACACTGCATGACATAATTCCATGCCTCACAACTTTGCAGTTATGAATTATTCTAGCTAAAACCTAAATTCTATTTCTTATCCTCAGAACACCAATGTTAAATGATGGCGATATACAATGAAAACATAATGCCAAATGTTAAGTGACTGACATACAATGAAAAAATAATACCAAATGTTAAATGATTGATATACAGAGAAATAAAGTGTACTTGCCAAAAATGTTGCTCTCTCAAACAACAGCACTTCATCTGCATCAATTATTTCTGTGAATTTCCTGAGGTTGCTTTCCAACTGTTGGACATTTGGAATCAATTGATAAACAATGCTGGACCAGGCCTGTTGTGAAAAATTTAACACTGATGAAACAAGTCATGATATTATCAAGGAATCTTTTTCAAAGGTAAGAATGTTGACACTAATGTGATTGCCTTTTTTATACAATGTAAACAATGTATACAATGTAAACAGAATCGAGAGGATTCATGCAATTCTACATTAAACAGGATAAAGGTGATAAATGTGACACTAGATTTTGATAATCATGTTCCTTCTTACGATTATAACCAGTATCTCTCTAAATAAAACTAATCTAAAACTTATACTTTTGTCTTCTTTTGTTGTCTTAAAAGAAACTTGATCCATAATTTCTAAAACGTTTTGCGGTAATATTTAAGCAATAACCATTGATGTGTTTTCCTACAAGTTTCTATTTTGAGGGTTTTCCATTAACTGGTCCATTAACTAAGGTTCTTAATATTTTCACTAAAAATTCAATTTAGTTTTCCCCATTTTTTTTTAGCATTATATATATTAATGCATGTTTTATTAGCATAATGATCTTAGAAAAGATTTCTTTAGCCTTCTATGTAAATTTATGTTGCTTGATAAAATTATACATAGCTGGTAAATATGTGGAAACAATAATGCGAAAATCATTGGCTTTTCTTTGTCAGCAATGTCTGGGTGTAAACCTAGTTGCAAGTTTCAAAAGTCATTTGACTGAATGAATATTACTTGGGTGTAAGAAACAGACAATCTGTAATAAACATAATCTTCATTAATCTCTACAAACACTGGTTCTTTAATAATAAAAAAAAATCTGTAAGCCAGGTGTAAAGACCTAATGCTTACACTGATCATGCACAAGGCAGGCTTTGTTTTACTTCTTGCATGGCCCTAGGCTATTTCCAGACCGCTGGCAACATTTTGTAACAGCTACCTGGCCATAATATGAATAAGATTCAGTAAAATGGGGTGTCCTGAAACATCCAAATGAAAAATGGAACTAAACATTTCCTTTGATATTCAGAGTAGAAGGGCCTTGGTTTATTGAATGTTTCTGTATTGAAATTAAAAGACATGAAAAATGTCTGTTTAAACAAGAACAAGAACTCCATTTTAAAGATTTCAGTCTTAAAAGGTTTAATTCTGTACTGTCTTAAATACTACAATGAAGCTGACATTATATATCAAGGGAGGTAACCAATCTGTCCAGAGGATAAAATTTTAAATATGTCCCTTTGAAAGTTATCACTGGTTTTTAGTCTCAAAAAGTCAGAAAATCACATAAAAGAGACAACAAACTATGAGCAACATAAAGCAATAAAATCTATTCAAGTTTCCGAACTAAAAATATTGGCACAGATTCAAGACTCCGGCCTTCGGTTACCATAGCTACAAAGAAAACCATGCTCCTATTACTGCTGGGAACAAAGGAAAAACAACCTGTTATCTCAAACACCAGAAACTAAAATAAGGACTCCCTCTTAAGTATTTTATTGGGCAAAATTGGTGAAAATAAGGAAAACTGAGTATAGTAAGTTAAATATTCATTATGTTTAAAATAGTCAATCGAAACTTGTGCTTTTGCATATTTCCATGTTAAATAATAAAATACCGATGAAAAGTTTTAAACTTTATAGAAATATTAAACTTTTCTTATTTTGCTTCACCATAACTAACACATTTATTGTACAAAAACAGTACAACTGAAAACAGGACACAGTTCAAAATCAGCAACTGTTTCCACAATAGTTCATGGCATAATTTTAAGGAAAAAAGACTGGAAAAAAAATTAATCATTTTATTCGTAACATATTGATACTGCAACCAAGTTATAATTTGCTACCTACAAGGACAAAATTTAATTTTTCACTGTTTTGCAAGCATAATCTCAATTTTTTATGCACATTTCATATCAATCAATATAAATTTATGGTATCTAATGAATTTTACTAATCCATATCAACTCTATGATGTACTATTTATTGATATTAAGCAGAAGTCATGGTTTCTAATCAAAGCCATAACTATCACCTGTTTAAAATGGTTATTATTTGTAACAATGTCTACAATGACAATGAATCATAGTTTTGTTAGCCAAATCAAGCTATTAAAATATAAAGTTTAAATAAAATACCCACCACCACCATCAAAAGTGTATATACTGGATAGCTGTCATTGTGAAACATAATATTGTGAGGACTGTAATAATTTTTACTATACGTTATGCAACAAGCAATGAGGCACTGCCTAGCTCGTGAAAAGATTCCCATGCCAAAATAGTCTCCAAAAGGCCAGTAGGCCGTCCACAAAAAAAGACCTTAAATTATTGATTCTGAGGATGCATCACAAAAGGAACAATGAAGAAAGCTGTTCTAGATGATGATTGTGATTTTCTTGAAACAGAGTGCTACATCCGGTTCTGTATGTGGTCTCTATAAACATTATACATTAAAGCAAAAGCAGGATATTGTTAACATTGCAAAACTTCTTGGAATAAGACATACAGTGGAAAAATCCATGATTCCGAAATCTACAATGAGAACCTAGAGACTTTCTGCAGATATGAATTTGAACAGACATTTGCCTAAGTCTGGATGACCCATTTCGTAACGGACAAGCTTTGGATGATAGGATAGCTCAATGGGGCTCACTCAAATGTGACTTACAAGTTCCAGTCAGAGTTGAGGGAATATGTATATATGCCAAGGAGCTTGTCTCAACCGAAGTTCCGGAGAGCAAATTCCATGCCAGTCGCTCTGGGGAGAGAGTTTCATGAAAAGACATGGGTTTGTGCTCAGAAGTAGGACCTCTCTTGCCAAACATTTACCCAAGGATTTGGAAGAAAAGATTTCTTCATTCCACAAGTTTGTGATGGATAGATGCGAGGAGGACGAGTTTGAAGATAATTTTATTCTCAACATCGATGAAACAATTTGTACTTTTGTCTTGTGCCAGGGAAAACAGTGGACAAAGGAACAAAAAGCATTTTGATTTATGCAACTGGAGCAGAGAAGAGACATCACTTTTAGCTGTTGTAGGTTCTGGCGATGTATTACTAAAAACGTCTATTTTCGAGGGAAAGAGACATCTAGATCTGAATGCACCAAAAGGGTGGATTATCGCAGTTCGAGAGAAAGCATGGATGGACAAAACGCTAATGCTGCGATGGACTGAAGAAATATATTTGCCATTCACCAGCAGATATAGATCACTGATAGCTATGGACTTGTTCTGGGCTCACAACATTGATGTGAGCATCAATAAACATGTCAAGAGCAACCTCTGCCGCAGCTGCACACATGCCAACCCCTGACAAGAAAAAAGCATAATCCAAGTGGTCAAAAAGCGGAAATCAGGAAGAAAAGGCATAAATCACAAACTAAAATTGTAATAAACAATGATTTATTTGCCCCTCTCGTCTTTTTTAACATCTATTACTGTTTCAAGTTTTCATATGTAGCACTTTTAGCCTTACACACTTTTTATTATTTGTTTCGTTTTTTTTTGTTGTGCCTTTTTCTAATTCATCTGTGAAATTTTTTGAAAGGAAATATTTCTTCTCATAATGCAGACTAAAATAAAATATACTTTTTAGTGCCAAATACCTTCAGACTGGTTCTGCACTAAATATAAATTAGAACAAAAATCTGCACATGAAGATTAAACTTAGAAAACCAGTCTGTACTCTCCTCACAAAGCCATACAGATGTTATAAATAGAATTAAGGGTTGAAAGTTTGAATGTACCAGGATGTTTCTTGGTAATAGGATAGTTGCTATAATTAGAACATGATACCGTTAGGAAAGTGCATGCAAGTCCATGGCCAAGCTTACTCTTATATTGTGGTTACGTAAAAGCAGTCTTTACTAAAATACGGTCTGTGGGATTAATGGAATGTTAATAAAAACGAGAAAACACAAATAATTTATTTTTTGGGGGAAGGTGGATAAATCAGAAAAAACGCAATCCATGTACATTTACGCACAACACGTAATTTAGTGAAAAAAGCGTCATGATTATGCCACAAGCTGGATGGAATACATCAGGGATAGTATGTATGCACTACATTCATCTGATGAAAGCAGCAACAGACGGATTGACAGCCAGCAAACAAACTGTATTGGACTGGGTTTTAAATGCCATGGACACATTAAAGGAAAAACTCGCAATGATAATAAAATATTTCAAGATGATAGGCATCAGCGTCAATCTGAGCAGAAGTGAAAATGCGCTGATCAGAAATGAACACCAATTAAACAATATGGATGATGACAGTGATACAGAATTTGATGGCTTTTCACCTAAGGACCTAAAAAAGGCTATGGACAAATTACTTTAAATTGAATAATATATTTAAATATATTACAGCATTAAATCATTTCTTTTCAATCTATGATATTGCTATTTATTGTGTATGGCTTTAACTAAAAATGTTTATTTATCTGCATATATATATATATATATATATATATATATATATATATATATATATATATATATATATATATATATATATATATACACATATATATATACATATATATATACATATATATACATATACACACACAAACATTCATACATATGATTAGGAATTTTAAATAATATGTTACGTATATGTGATACAAGTCATTTATATTGATTTTGTCTGTTAGATTTAAATTTGGCATTTTAAGTTTTAAGATTCGTTCATTGAAAGGGGTGGGGGTGACTTGTACTTTTACATAGCAAACACAAGATGTTAACCTCATTATCTGACCTTGCTTCAGAGTGTAAAAAAGCTTCTAAAATGATTGGTTGCTTACAAGGACAAATTGGAGTAAAGTATAAACATCTTTCTAATTTTACTTGGGTCATATGGTATTTACGTGATTTCTTGAACGTAGGTTTGTTCTGATAGTTTCTAGAATATCACGTGATCCCTTGTATACCTAAAAAAAAAATTTGTTATTATTATTTTATTATTTATCTGGACAAGAATATGTGCTCATAGATTTTCGTTAACAAGAACTGACTAAATCAAGTGACATTGTCGTCCATATTGGATTACATCGTCAAGATTTGAACTGGGAACTATTAGGACATTTATTTATCAGGACTCTTGCAATTCCACTAGTGGATTATATTGTGAATATTCATTTTGGATTAATTTTGGACTTGATTCTCTAAAACCGTAAGTTTATTTATTCTCTTTCATGAAAATATTTGTACTTAATAAATTGTTTGTTAAATTTTACAAGCTTGTTATTTCCACTTCTTTCTATGTTGCTGCTTATTCAAGCCTAAGCACGTAACAATTAGTATATGGAAGTTCATTATCACATTGAATAATGTGATATGTACATTAAAATGATGCAGCTGTCTTTGATGGTTGTGTCAGAATACAAATTGAATTTTTTTTATAGCAGAGCAATGTCTGAAAACTTTTAAGCATTTCAATATTATATCCCCCCACTCCAAATGATGTCTGAAAACATACAGTAAATACAGTATAATCATTAAATTAGCACCAAAATGTACCACAGAGCAAAAAATTACTATCTCCAGGTTTCCATCTTCTTCACTAAAAATACCAATAAATGAAGGCAAGATCCAATGGACCTCACTTTTGAGACATCTTTGGGTGAAATGTAAATTTAAATCCCACTTTATCATGAATTACCTTATATAGAGTCTCATCCCAGATAGAGGTGGCAAAACAGGTACATTCCAGCGGTTTAGATAAACGTCTCAAGTCTTCTTCTCTCTCTTTGAAGATCTGTTTTCAAAACATCAAACAGGTCAATAAATATCCGATTTTGAAATGGGTCATCAAATAGCTATTTAATATTCCCTTATGTACAGACTGTTAATTTCCTAATTCTGTAATGTCGATCTCATGTTAAATGTAATCTTGGTAAGCCAACAGTTTATTTTGTTTTTTGGAACCGCATGAAATTGGTATCACAACAAAATAATTGCAGTTTTAATTATTTAACAGTGCACGAAAAGTAGGGAAAACCCCAGGAAAGAACCACCGACCCACGAGAAGCTACTGGCAAGCTTTCTCACATACCCACACTGACTGAATCTGAGACTCGAACCCACGCAGAGGTGAGATGGCAGTGATCCATAATGGAGAGCACTTTAGACCATGCAGCCACTTGTGGCCCCTGAAAGCATTAATGTAATACTGTAAATACTGCTAATCATGACCTGATGTTACATCAAGAAATGTTTCTATGTTCTGGATTTATTATTATTTATTCTTTTAGCTGACAGGGTTGTGTTATTCCATGTGTGTTTGCTAGGTGTCAAAACAGCTAATCTGATACAGAAATCTGCCATACAGAATACCAAGTGGTCCCTTCAACTAAAGCGCCATGAGGAATACTGGTGTATTAAAATGACACGTAAGTGCACTTCTTAAGAGCCTTATCTCTGTTCAATACATGTAAAATTTATGATTAGGTGAGGCCAGACCCCAAACCACCCAGCACAAATCCTGGTCCGAAGCTAACCTACTGGATTGAGACCACAGACGACCTCAAACAGTACTGTCCAACTACTTTGTATAAGTTGCAAAAACTTATTTGTTCAATAAAACCTGCATTGAGGGATCATTGCTACGACAGACAACCTGTTTGGAGACCATGATCTCAATGCACAGATTTATTGATTATATCGTGTTTTGACATGTTATTAAGACCACCTGTCTTGAGAGACCATTTATTGGCAGAAAGGTTTCTTTCAAGACAGGTTGTTATAATAAGCATGCTATGATCAGCTAGATGTGTAGAATAAAATATAGGTACCAGTTCCCTCTGGTCCTCTTGAACAAGATCCATTTTATGTACAAGACAGAAGACTTTAGCTTCTGGAGAATTCTGCAAAATGGCCTCAAGACATGACTGGTAATAGTGCATGTCTTTTTCCAGCTCCCGACTTTCCACATCAAACACGTAGATCAAAACCTCCACATTACGGAAAATGTTGTCCCGCTGGCTTGCAAAGTAGTTCTCCATGAAAGCTTCTTGTCTGCAATAAGAACAACAGGCTATTATATAAATATAGATTTCCATGGAGACAAACCTTATGCCCAGACCAAAGGGGCTGCCGTCAAGTCGTCATAAGTCTTTTAATTAATTTCAAAACAAAATGACCCATCCGTTATGATGGAACAGCAATAACAATATTTTCAAGAAAATCAAACTAACCTCCCACACGACTGTTTTCCTACCTCACAGACATAAATGACTTATTCTACCTCACAGACACACATGACTGTTTATCCACCTCGAAGACATAAATGACTTGTTCTACCTCACAGACAACCGTTACTCTACCTCACAAACACATGCTTGTTATTCTATCTCACAGATACACATGACTTATTCTACCTCATGGACACATGACTGTTACTCTCACACAGATGCACGACTTATCTACCTCACAGACAAGACTTACTGTTACTCTGCCACAAACATCTACCTCAGACACATACTCTACCTCACAGACACATGATATACTCTACCTCACAGACACATGACTTACTCTACCTCACAGACACACATGATTTATTCTACCTTATTGAAACATGACTTAATATTTTTCTTTTATTTCTCAATCTAATCAAGGTCAGATTGTGTAATTTTTCTTCAATCTTTTTCAGTTCTTTTCTAACATTAGCATGCTCATACAGTATTGTACATCAAATCCAACATATTTATAACTGTTCAATATATAGAACTAGTACATGGACACGATGTATAGAACTAGTACATGGACACGATGGAAGGTTTACTGTGCTAAAAACCAATGGCAGACAAGTATAGATCTTTTTTTAATGAGACCATTATTTAATTCAACTTCATATAAAGTTCTTCATACAATTTTGTTTTAAGAAATATCATGAACCAAGAAATATCACAATAAAATATTTAGTAAACTATGATAAACTGTAGCTAATAAAAAAACTGCCAGTGCACGACTGTTTTGCCATTAACAAAAAATATATGAAAACAAATTTAAAACTGCACATCGCCAGATTGGCAGTTTTAATCTGGAGCAAAATAGACAATGTGCAAACACCATTAAGGACATAATTAATAAAAACCCATCATATGGATTGGTTTTTATAGCATGTTAGTCAAAATCTTGGCCATATCGAGCAACTAAAAGTTTAGTTTCAATATCACCAAAGGAAATTATGAAAAACTTTTAACCAAAAAATCAAACGGCCATCCATTGCAAGTGGTTTCTGAGAAATCATTCTACCAAGGACTTTATAGTTTTACTTTTGCCTAGGTCAAATGTTTCTAAGAAATTATTCTATCAAGGCCTTCATTCAGTTTTACACATGTACATAAAATAGTTCTATGTTCCACATATATATACTCGCTTAAAAGTTGGATCCAACTGCAAACTGAACAGACCAAGATCTGCTGGCACATATTGCACCGACTTATCCTAGTCTGTGCAGTTCATTAGTATTAATCAGCAGCATGAACAACACGACCCTATTCGTCAAAACAACAACGTTTAAGTAAATCCAGGGTGTGCTGTTTGCAGTTCAACCTGACTTGCATGTTCATACGGTGATTACGGTAATAAGATAGATTTATGGTACACAATTCAATGTCATAAGATAAATGTTATGCCCGCAAATAATTTTAATATTTCCAGAAATAGTAAACAAAACTTTAGGTTGGTGCTAGCATCATTTACAGTCAACAAAACAGATTGCAATGATATGCATTAAACTGATCACAAGTTACGGTAAATGAATTAAAAACTAAGCTTTCAAGCAAAATGATAAGAACATTCAAAAGTTTGATTGTGTGCAAGGTGAGGGTGTCACCTTTAATTACATCACAACAACAATGTTCTCTACAAACGAGCAGCCACGGACATTAAAGTTACATAGAAATCATAAAAAATACACATCAAATTATATATATATATATATATATATATATATATATATATATATATATAAAGTAATATGGTGGCATCACAACTGTTAACGATTAACCTTAACAAATGTATACCAAAATTTTCAGCTACATATTGAGTGGAAATCATGATCGTGCATTGTAATTCAGGTTTAAAAGTGTAAAAAAGAAATCAATTTATTTTTCTTAAAATTCTTTCCAGATTACATAAATTGGTTTGGTGTCAAAGTGTTATGTAAAAGTATATGGATTGTGCAGTGTAACAAAAACTTGACCTGATTATGGCAAAGTCAACCACTTTTCCAGGTGCTACCAATATTTTATATGAATCAGAGATCATGAGTTGATGACAAGTATCAACTCCAAAGTAGACTTAATTGATAAAAATAACAATAATAAATAAAAATATAAATGTCTTTATTTAATGAGGGTAACTCTAGTTAAATACAACTAATTTCCCTTTAGGCCCCCTATGAAAATAGTTGAGTGAAATGTAATGTCATGCACCAATTCCAAGGTAAAATCTAAGAATGCTGATAACAAGTTGGTGGCAAATATCAATCCCAAAATAGACTATGAAGGGTGACCAATTGAAAAGCTCAGCATAATGTAATACCAGTTCACATTCTCTTGGTCTTACTCTTCCAACCCAATATGGTTATGTGCAAAGTTTTGGGGCTTTTGTATACTTGGCCAAAAAAATTATGAAATCTGGGTTAAAAAAATTTGGATGAATCCATACAAAGTTCACCACTTTTGAACATGTGCACCCAAAACAACAGGCAACCAAGAATTATTTTAGTAATGGTTAAATGTTGAAAGCTCTAAAGAATATGCACGTCAGCAAACAAATGGGTTTGTAACTTGGGTATCACTCATTAAGTGCAGGATCAGCTATATTCAAAATTTCAAATTTATCCAAGTTGAAATTTCAGAATATTAAAGTTCCTGAATAAAATGTATGCTTTCTTAAGCTACTCTTTGGGTTATACCCACCCCTGTTAATATTGTATTAATTAACGCTCTGTAAGAGTGAAATTGTTAACTAGTTAAATGATCATACGTTACTACAGCAACATAATAAGCACAACAGTAAGGAAGCAAAAGTTGTGTTAATAAACAGTTAGAAAACCTTACCCCATACATATCTACACAAAACATTATGTACACCACTGCATATAACAGTAGTTAATGGGTTATGAGCAGATAGATAGTGAATAGGTTATAGGCAGACAGTAGTTAATGGGTTACGGGATGATAAAGAGTAGTGAATAGGTTATAGGCAGACAGTAGTTAATGGGTTATGGGATGATAAAGAGTAGCTAATGGGTTATAGGCAAACAGTAGTTAATGGGTTATGGGATGATAAAGAGTAGCTAATGGGTTATAGGCAGACAGTAGTTAATGGGTTATGGGATGATAAAGAGTAGTGAATAGATTATAGGCAGACAGTAGTTAATGGGTTATGGGATGATAAAGAGTAGCTAATGGGTTATAGGCAGACAGGAGTTAATGGGTTATGGGATGATAAAGAGTAGCTAATGGGTTATAGGCAGACAGTAGTTAATGGGTTATGGGATGATAAAGAGTAGCTAATGGGTTATAGGCAGACAGTAGTTACTGGGTTATGGGATGATAAAGAGTAGCTAATGGGTTATGGGCAGACAGTAGTTAACACGTTATGGGTATCCAAAATAGTGAATATGTTATGGGCAGACAACAGTTAATAGGATAGACAGTAGTTTATGGGCAAACATTAATTAACGGGTTTAGGGCAAATGGTAATTAATAAGTTATGGACAGACAGTAGTTAATGGCCTATGGGCTCACAATATATATGTGGTATAGCAGGCAGTCAGTAGTTAATGTGCAGATAAAAAGTACAGTCGGCTCCAGATATGTGCATGATGTATAACTGCATATTCCGCCTTATTGCATAGCTTTGTGCCGGTCCCGATTTGTTACCATTGTTTTCAATGTCTGACAATTGCATATCGTCTATATGCATATTTCGCATTATTGCATAAATTTCTCTGGTCCGAACATGCATTAGTATGTGTTAAGCTGCTTCAGATAACTGCATTGTTCAAAACTGTTCCTTACAAAATGAAAAGAAACTGATTCCGAACATTGGTAGTCAAGGTTGATTAATGAGGTCTGTTAATATCAACATCACAGCTACTAGATCTCCGTTGGTCACGAGGAGGCGCTATAGTAGATAACCATAAATATTACCAAGATGGCATTAGCTCTCTGATTCTCTGTTGATCACCATGAGGCACGATAGTAAACTACCATAATAATTAACCAAGCATAGTCATCGGCTTTAACACTCTTTAGGTTTAACACAAACTCGCACTGCCCTCGTTAAGAATCCGATCCAGTCTAGTCATTAAATTTGATAGATTAAGACTGAAGCGCTGACCACAAGTCTGCTCCTCGATCTACTGACAAAACTGACCTCCATATGATACCAGAGCAAATCGCGTCACATTTAACTGAACTAGGCCAAAAGGGGTTTGTTTGGGAGAAATAATGGGTATCAGTATGCATGCTGCACCAGATACACGGCATAACATGAACACCATTTCAGTGCATACGCCGCCTAATTGCATATCACAGCATCAATTCCAAGGCCATGCATATAAACAGAGCAGACTAGTTAATTGGTTATGGGCAGACATTGTGGTTAATAGGGTTATGGGTACATACACCTAATAGGGTTATGGGTACATACACCTAAGGATTTCTAATATTCATGTCAAACATTTGATGCCACAAATTTAAATGCCTATGGTAAATTTATACAACCTCAATACAGTGAAAATGCAATACACTATATGCAGACATGCTTAAGTTGAAATGCACTAGGCTTTTTAAAATAGAAGTAGACTACATCATGCAGACATAATTAAGTTCTTGTGCATTTTTGCGAAGAGAAAATGCCACACAGCATAGTTTACACACACATACTCGGTGCAAATTAAAACATACAGATTGTCTGATGCATGAATCTTCAGCCGAGCAGAGACATGATTAAACTTCGCAAACTGAAATAAAAACATATTTGGACAATTTTTTTCTACTTTTTATTACCAGGTAAAAAAATCTTGATTATTTAAACTTTGCACATAAACATAAAAATGCACATGAAAACAAAACTGCCTTAAAACAAGGAAAATGGTTTATTTGTGGATATTACAGGTAATAAGGTAACAATAACAAGGCAAATAGGATTTCATTGCACTCCTTATGTGTCAATAGCAAAATGAATTGTAATTGTAAGCTTGAACATTAGATAATCAAATCTTCAAAATGTAAACACAGGTATAATTTTCAAATAAATAGATGTAGGATGATAGGATCTGCTCAACTAATTGTAATTGTCAACTGTATGCTTGAAGTTTGATAATTCATTAATGAATTGTTCTTCCACAAGATATATTCTGGAATACTGCTATTGATTGCCTCCAATAGTATCTGGAGAATTGGTCAATTCCTGTCAAAGTGTATAAGAAGCATTGGGGCTCTATTAATATTAGTACTGCTGAGGAGGAAAACTCGGGTATGAAAAGAAATGCTGTAGAGTATCTTGAATGAGTGAAGCCATTGTAATGGCGTTTGACAATGGACACTCCGACAGTAACATCTGCACCATCAGTGCTGGTGTTGACATCCGACACAAGCTTGTAGCTTTATGACAACTTGGTGTAATAAACAAATTCAATGTCCACTGATCAAATGACCAGACAGGAATGAAAACTCTTACTTGGATGTAACCATTGATGCCAAAATGACATCTTCATAATTTAAGAGCAATAAATTAAAATTGCAATACATTGATATGACAAATTTATGTAAAAAGCAACATTTCAAACTGGTGATCTTTCATTTCGATAGCATACTAATGTATTTAATATTTATTTTGAGAAAGCAAAAAAAATGGCATCCTGTTACTTCTGCAACATATTAACGGCAAAATATTCTGTATGCAGACTAAGACTATGATAAATACAATTCACACCATCACATTAGCATTTGGATGTTTTTCACTGATAATGTTGAAAATATTTTTTTAAAAATCTCAATATTTTAACATGGACAAGTAATAATAGCTCCAATTTTTTCAAATGAGCCCGAGATGCTGCACAAATTTTATGACATCAAATTCTGAACCACAACAAGAAAGAAAGATTGATAAGCATAATGTGCAAGTAAAACAAGATACTGCTGGTATAGCTGCTGTTGGAGTGTACAATTCACTGCTTACCTTAAACCATATGGAACACATGCATTAACATGGTAAACACATACATTAACATGGTAAACACATACATTAACATGGTAAACATATGTTAAGGTTATAAATACATGTATTAAAGTGGTAAACACACTATTACATTGGAAAACATGAATTAAAGTGGTAAATAAGAATAAAGGTGGTAAAGACATGCTTTAAGGTGGTAAAGAATGTATTAAGGTGGTAAACACATGTACTAAGTAGATCAGTGTACCACAAAAATAATTTGTATTGCTGTATACTGTGGTAGCTCGAAAGTAGAGAGATATGTACCACAATGTACCACAAATATATTAAGGATCAACAATTTAAAGTTCAGGGGAAGGGGCCTGACTATTTAAAAACAATTCCAATCAGTCAATAGTTGGAAAAATGTTTTTATTTTGATTTATACCAAAATAACATTTGATCTTGGAAATAAATCATCCTGATACAAGAAAATACAGCATCTCAGCTGAAAATGAAATCAACCCCCCCCCCCAATAAATGGTCAGTACCCTATAGTAGGTGAATTTGTTATGTGTATGTTAATTGTTGTACATGTTGTAATAAAAACAGTAATGAAACTAACTAATTAAAATGGAATAATTAAGCTTACACAGTAGCGGATATCCTGTGAAAGATATTGTTCTAACATTAGAGAGCTTGTTGACAGTGGAGTCTACAATTTACTTGATACATCAGCGGTATAATAATCAACAAAACTATGTGCAATTCCAACATCTGGATAATATTTTCATAGAGGGCCAGTAATTATAAAACATAACAAAAAATAAGAAAATATTTAGAAATTACATAAATTACAAATAGAATATAGCTGCTCTCCTGAAAGTCTAAAGAACATTATCAGTCTTGTACTTTTTACATATCAAAGAACCAAGAAATTAATATTTTGTTTATTTTTTTTTACTTTATGTTTAGAATTTTTTTGAAAGTTGGGATTTGTCCTAAATATCTCTGAAAACATCTACTCTGGCCACCATTGTGGGATATGTTACACATGTCAAACTTGTGATTCAAAGATCATAAAGATGTCTATTTGTGTAAACTAATATTCAAAATTAATTTGTGACAAATACAGCTGTTTTTGCAAGAAAGAAATTTTTGTAATATAAAAATTTGGTCATGCAGAATGAAATACGATTCTAATATCATTAAAATTGTAAAAAGATAAATAAGGTTTCCCCACATTCCGTACAGACAGAAACTACTACTGAAGCACAGGTACCAGGAAAATGTATCGTGTGACACATAATGAAAATGTTTTATTTTATGTTATAAAGGGACTGCAGATTTGAGATGTGTCCAGGCCAGCACTGATTTGTCCGTGGGGAAGGTATCTAATTGCCATTTCCTCAGCATGAAAGTCTATAATGTGTTAAAAGTGTAGTTAAATCCATCCACACACCCTCCCAAATCTCACTAATGATACTTTGTTCAAGGTCCATTGAATTCACCTTTCAACATGCTGCTTGACACAACAGCATTAACTTAATATATGGACAATTATCCATGACGTTAATTTAACTAAAGGACTATTAACCATGACATGTTAATTTAACACAATGACTTAACCATGACATGTTAATTTAACACAATGACTTAACCATGACGTTAATTTAACACAAGGACTATTAACTCTGTGCATCCCCTAGAGGTACAAAACTGTCGAAAATCTCCTTTGTGTCAAAACTGGGAGTAAGACTGAATAAAAAAACTAACTTAGGTATCAAAACTGGGGGTCAAATTAAAACTTTGGGAGTCTCTGAAGCGCAAATAAGGGTAAAGGGAAACACCGATTAAATACATGGCACTATAACTTTAATTTAAGACAGACGATTAATCTGATATGCTAATTTAACACAAGGACTATTAACTACATGTTAATTTTACGCATGGAAGGACAATTAACTACTTGTTAATGTAAAACATGGACAATTAACCATATTTTAATTTATCAAAATAGTGGTACATCTTCTGATATCACATCTCCTTACTGTGTGTATCTAATTACTCAATTTGTGTGTATCTAATTACCTGATTTCAAGTCTTCTTACTGTGTGTATCTAAAAACTCAATTTGTGTGTATCTAAGTACTGAATTTCATGACTTCTTGCCGTGTGTATAGTACTGAATTTCATGACTTCTTGCCGTGTGTATCTAATTACTTGATTCCACATTTTCTTACTGTGTGTATCTAATTACTCAATTCCACATTTTCTTACTGTGTGTATCTAATTACTTGATTCCACGTCTTCTTAATGTATCTAATTACTCGATTCTATGTGTTCTTACAGTGTATCTAATTACTCGATTTCATGTCTTCTTACCGTGTGTATTTTCTAATTACTCAATTCATGTCTTCTTACCGTGCATATCTAATTACTCAATTAAACGTCTTCGTACTGTGTGTATCTAATTACTCTATTTCACATCTTACTGTGTGTATCGAATTACTTGATTTCACGTCTTCTTACTGTGTGTGTATCTAATTACTCGATTTCATGACTTTTGTGTGTATCTAATTACCTGATTTCATGTATTCTTACTGTGTGTATTCCATTACTAAATTCCACGTCTTCTTACTGCGTGTATATCTAATTACTCTATTTAATGACTTCTGTGTGTATCTAATTACTCGATTTCATGTCTTCTTACTGTGTGTATTTAATTACTCTATTTCACGACTTCTTACCGTGTGTATTTAATTACTCTATTACACATCTTACCGCATGTATCTAATTACTCGATTTCACGACTTCTGTGTATTTCATGACTAATGTGTGTATCTAATAACTCGATTTCATGTCTTCTTACCGTGCATATCTAATTCAAATGATCTAAGTACACTCACATTAAACTTATTCATGTACGAGTGGACTTTCAAAAGACACCCCACAATTCTAATTTAGAAATTCTACAAAAGTAAATTTTATAAAATTCCCAATAGATTGACTATTATATTCATAATTAACTGATTCCTTTCCATGAAATAATGCAAATGTACAAAATACCCATAATGCAAATTTGCTACGACTGTCACCTTTACCAAAAGGTTAAAGAAACATAAAAGATAGTTATAGAATTTGTTTTAACTTACAAAATGTTTTGTGCCATGTATGATGAGAATTTATCATTGGGTTAAGGAAATCTATGCAAATGAAATCTTTTACTCAAAAACTTAACTGCCGATGCTGCAATCACAGGAAATGTTACTGGTATGTCTTTCCGCTAATATGGGGTGGACTAATCTTACCAAAACACTTTGTTGGGAATATCACCTTTATACATTAATTGAGGAGTCTAATATTAAATTTGGTCAAGACAGGAAACTATAAATAGATAATACTGTACATTAAATGTAGGCTTTGAGGCAATGTTACACCTGTTGCATAGTTTACAATACGGTCAAGACCAATGTACGAGTCATAGTTATGGTAAAATAATTATGAATAAAGTCTGAATATAGACTTCTCCACTAAAAAGGTCCAATGTTCAACATGTATGACTGATTCCACAGGCCTGATACATTCATACATACACGATACGTTAATAATATCCAACCTTCTTTAAAATATCAAAGTGAGGTATTATGGTAAGACTCAATATTAATGCTAATTCCTTAACCCAGTTAGTGCCACTGCCATCATTCATATGCTGGGCAGTGAAAATTACCACTGGTTGATAAACGATAAAGACAGTTAACATGTGGTTATTTTCATTGATGTATCATAAAACGTCGAGTCAGAAAGTGATTTTATTGCAAAGATATGGTACTTGTACATACAGTCATCTGGTTTGATGATTCCAGGCTTGAGAAATAAATTTAACAAAGAATGAATGTGTCTGCACAAAGTAAGCTCTCTTCCTCTTATTTTCTAGGTGCAATGAGACCCCTACTGTTTCTATATGTGTGGACATTGATGGTAAATAATTACAATAGGTCCCTACTTAAAAGATGCGAGGAGCAACAAATGCACCCAAATATATAGTCCCAAATACCTTCAATAATCATAATTTTTTTAAAGTCTTACCCTCCACAGTCCCATAAATTCAATACCAGGTTGCCAAGGAAACGAACATGGGAATGCTCAACATCAACTGAAAAATTGATTGAAAATGTAAAGAAATTAAAATAGTAATTATATTTTATGCAACTCATAAGGGAGGTTTTGGTATTATCCATCAACTTTTGTTTTGATATGGATTGAACTTATACAATGACTTTAAAGAATGTAGACTATAGAAACTTCACTGCACTGACATGTGATAGCCACTGCAAATGTTAACTCTTGATTACTGATTCCAATACAAACATGAAATATTGTATTCTTCTAAATGAAATACTAAATATTAAAGAAGGAACTAATTAAATGTCATTCCCTGAAATCCATTTAAGGCTAAATTTGTGTTGGGCAAATAAAACCTTGTGCAACTTGCTCAGGACGTTTGATGAAACTGTTATTGTAAAGTAATGGTTAGAGTTTTGTTTAACTTGATGCAGATCTCAATAAAAGAGACGCTGAAAGCTTCAGATACAATCATAAAAGCAATATAATGGTAAGCCATGCATTGACATACTTGTTGCTCCTAGCCGTCTTGTATCTCTGGCAATGTAATTGGCAAAAATGATGGATCTCATGCTGGTCTTCCCTGATCCACTCTTACCCATCAGCAACACCTGAAATGAAACAAGCACACTAACATAACATGCAGATCCAGACACACCCATCCAATGTAGTGTTAGAGTTCAGGCACTGTGACAGACTCACACCCATCAGCAACACCTGAAATGAAGCAAGTACACTAATATAACTGGCAGATCCAGACACACCCATCCAATGTAGTGGAAGAGCCCAGACACACCCATCAGCAACACCTGAAATAAATCTGTCACGTTTTAGAATCAAACGAAATTGCAACATGGGTATGTTAGACCCTGAGGCTATAATTTCTCACTGAAAATGTATGAAGGTGTCCAGACAGCTACAAGACATAGCCATAAACTAAAATGGTTATTTTTGCCAAAGCCAGTTACATAACATTGTTCACAGGTAAATGACAATTTCTTGTTTGGAACAAGGGATCATCAAATTGTATCGTAAACATCCTTGACAGAGGGTTGGGAGGGGCAATGTCTGATCATTATGGACCAACCTCCAATCGGAATTGAGCAAGGCATGCCAAACATTAGAACCTCAAGTTTCAATATATCATCTTTAAACCAAAATATTTGTAGGGTTACAATCATTTTGCGGGAAGTAAAGGCAATAAAACTACTCTCAGACCATTCATTATTGGCGGGATTTCTATACTTGGAATAAAGCAGGAGCTTTGAAAAAGAAGCTTTTAGGGACCAGAGGGAATTACTCAGTTCAGTGGTCTGAGTCTCTGGGAGACAAAAAAGGAAGTTATAGGGAATTACCACAGCAGTTGGTCCAAATCTCTGGGAGACAAAAGAGAAGGAAGAACAGAGGGAGAAGTTGAAGGGAGAATGGAGGGGGCAAAGGAAAAGAGAAGAAACATACAGATGAGTAGGAACTCTGGACAGAAGGGAAAATTTCACACTCTAATTCAAAGGATGAACTAGGCCATCACTTGGCTGAGTGATATGATATTAGCTGAATTGTATTTGAGAGATAACTGTTTGAATTTTTTTTATTAAATTGTTGTTATATAAATTTCACAATTTGTGTATTCATTAATTAAACTGTTGGCACCACTGGCTGGGAGCTCAGAGCTTTGCATCTCTCTATCGCTACTGTAACTTCTGACAAAAATGAGACAGGGTGGGTCTTCTGTATTAATTTAAATAAATTGGGAGCATGCCACCACAAACTGGGAAATCACCGGAACCTTTACAGAAGCAAGTAAACTAACATAACTGGCAGATCCATATATATATTGTATACATACAATTTTATTTGGTATTTACTTGTTAACTTTTTGTCTTTAAGCTAGCCAAAGTTCATATATCATTATTATATGTTTGTTACTTGGCTAATGAAGATGCTTTGATGGGAATGTAGATCTTATTGTTATTGCAGAGAAACTACACAGTATTCACTGATCATTCTTAGGATTGTTGTTTGTGTGTGGGGTTGTTTTTGGGATAAGTATAAATTTATAAACTTAAATGTATAATGTGTAAACACTCAAGTTACTTAATGTTCTTTTTATGTGAGATTATTAATGGCCACCACAACAAATGTAATAGAGATATTATTTTAAAAAAAAAGATGTGCTCTTTCTGAATGTGAAGGATTCTTGAGAATCAGTGAATGCTCAGAAAATGGTAGGGGACTCATAAAGAGCCTTGAACTCATCCTGAAATTCAGCAGAGAGTGCAAACTCAAAACAAGTCATTAAACCTAAAAAATTTACATGGACTATTTATTTTTATTATTGAACTTTGTGCCAAATTAGTTGACTGGGAGTGGAATAGGTTAGAACCTGGTGGTGACAATATTGAATCGGGATTATATATTTGTTGTTGTTTTAGGATTTAATGCCATTTTTCAGCACACAAAAGGCAATACATGGCAGCCAGTATTATTGGTGACTGACGAACCCGGGAAAACCCCCGGAAAGAACCACCGACCCACGAGAAGCTACTGGCAAGCTTCTCACATAACTACATTAACTGAAAGTTAGACTCGAACCCATGCGGAGGTGAGACGGCAGTGATCCGTAACAGAAAGCGCTTTAGACGACTCTGGAGCCCCCGGGATTATAGAAGTGTTGTGGTGTCAAGGTGTGACGTGTATCATCAATGAAGCTCCTGTAAAGCTCAGCAACTCATTTTCTTTTTCTAAATTATAAATTTTTTGTTTATAGCATAAATTTCTTATTTTATGCAAACAACGGTGTTCCTGCCACTAAGTTAGAAAAGATATCAGACCTTCTCCAGACCAGATTAAATGATAGGTATATTGACTAAATGAGGCTAAAATATTTAAAATAGCAAGTAAAATGTGATTCTTTCCACATGCAATACGCAGGATCTGTAAATTATGTCAAATCAAATAAAATCCAATGAATTTAAAATGAATACTTATTAGAACACAAAGCAAATGATTAAAATACTCCATGAAATGGAAAATGTAGATCAATCCTCAACAAGTCAAAACGTCATGGCCCTCTCCAATGAACTGATCAGCTACACATGCCCAAAGATGTTGAAATCAACATTAACACCTGAAATTTACATACATAAAAGAATTCTGAACATGTTGCTAATTTCACTGACTTGGGGTGGGTGGCACATAGTGTATTCTAGATTTACTAGAAATCAGATACACCATCCTCAGTTTGACAGATACTGCATGGTTTTCTTTCCAAGACCAACGAAAAGTAAGCAACGGATGCATTCCAAATGGATTCATGTTGGACCACACTTTAAAAATATGGAGTTATCATATTGAACCTCCAACAACACAGGTGCCACATGCAACAACTGACATGGGCTTGAAAAAAAGGGTTGAGTGCATTACTAGCAAAAACAATGATATGCTTACAACATTCCTTCAGACAGCCCAACATGTTGATGGTTGCCTTTTCTTTTGACATGTTTGGTACTGGTAAACAACTGTATAAAAGAATGATTAATGCAGGAGTGTCAGCTTTGCTATTCAGGCAGATTAGGTTATCAGGTTGATCAACAATCAACATTTCCCTGGATATCAAGATGATCAAATGGCTCCAGCACATAATGAGGATGCCCTTAAAATGGATACCCAAGATAGCCCTAAGGTGGACACCAGCTGGTAAGCGCAAATGTGGATGACCAAAGATAAGAGATGGGACTTTCCTGTGGCAAGTAACAAGCCATTGCTCAAGCCTGATCTAGATGGTGGAAGATAGTTGCAGCCTTATGTCCAAGACGGAAGGAAGAGGACTAACATATCAGGACACTCACAATTAATAAATTTATTCTGACTGACCTTTGTATGCAGATAGTAACCATAATCCATCCAATCTGAACTGCTGATGCATAGAAAGATGCATCACCGCTAGGATAGTGTAACATGTAACCATCACAAGAATATATTCCCTAGATTTTATCATATGGTGAAGACATGCTATTCCTGCTTCTGGACTATGCAGATTTTTGTTCTGACTGGGATTAATACTAGAAAAATGGGCGTTCTAAAGGATTTTTGTTGATGTTGTAGGGTTTAGCACCATTTTTCAGCACACGATAGGCTATACATGGCGGTCAATATTATTGGTGGAGGAAAAACTCCCAGAAAGAACCACTGACCCATGAGACGCTACTGGAAAGCTTTCTCACATAGCCACATTAGCCGAATCTTAAGACTCAAACCCACACAGGTGAGATGGCAATGATCCATAACAAAAAGCGCTTTAGACCACTGTAACTACTAAAGGATTTAATGCCATGGATAAATAGAAGTGGGATTATACTTACCAAGGTCAGTCAAAATAAATTTATTAATTAGTAGTAAGCAGCCTGATAATCAACTGAATAACAATGCTGACGCTTCTGCTTGAATCATTATACAGTTCTACGCAACCATTCAATAGCAAAATAGGGCGGAGACAAACTTTTTGGTTTAGCCTACTGTGTATTGAATATAAAGATGGTCTTGCAAGGAATTTCTCACTTGTACAGAGATCTATAAGGGTCCCCAGGAACCAGAAACTGAACTTGTTTCAATGATAAAAATATCAAAATGATGCAGAATTCCCAATCTTGGCAATTCACTAATATATTTACCCCAATAGGTCAAAATAACTAACAAAATGATGGAACTGGGCCCTATTCCCACTAACCCCAAAATTACCCTTGGTGTATAAATGTGCTGCTGAGATCAAACGTAGTTGCTCAACACAATGGATATAAAAACTATCGGTAAAGGGACATTGTGGTGGTGGTGTTTGAGGCAAAACTCAAATTATAAATCTACCAATAGTTTTAATAACAAGTTTAATGAGAATGGGGATTAATCTACTTAAAATGAAACGCGATTATGTTAATAAGAACAAGACTGGTACTGATTTTCGGCAAAATAACAATTCCGATTAATGAACTGCAAAGTGAATTTCAAGACGAACAAAAGATAAACACTTATAAATGGCTTGTACCAGAGTATAAATAGCTCTACTGCTAAAGTATGGAATATACGAAAAATAAATGATATCACAACTTGTGCATTTTTTTTTGGAGGGGTCGTCTTCCCGCTGATCTTTACAGACCATTTTACGGGAAGGCCCTCCTGTTTTCTTTTATAAGGTGTTTGCTATATGCTTCGTTGTTATAATATGTTTTTATTTTTTTAATTATATTTAGGTATTAGTCCCATTTCAAACAAATACCCAATATATATATATATATATATATATATATATATATATTTTAAGGATTTTTTAAAACATTTGTCATATTTCAGATCATATTGTCGTCTAAGCCTTTCTTCCCTTTCTCTTTTCTTTCCTTCTTTCTTTCCTTCCTTTTTTGAGGATTTCTTCAGCTGTTAAATCTTCCACTATTGTTTCATAGTTATAAATTTCTTCTTCTAATTGATCTCTTCATCACTCGTTCGGTACCTTTCTTTCCTGTTTTTGTAGCATATTTCTTTCTTCATTACTATTTCTTCTGTTATTCAATTTCCCTCTCTTTTCGGGTGGTTCTCTTTCTCTTTGTATTTTGTTTGTTGTAGTTGAGGCTTGGTGATTTTGTTGTTCTGGACTTTTGGTATTAGTCTTACTTTTTTCTCCTGTTGCTTTTTGAGTCATAGCCTTTTGTTTTTCTGGACTTTTGGTATTAGTCTTACTTCTTTCTCCTGTTTTTTGTTGTTCTGTTGTTTTTTGAGTCACAATTTGGTGACTGCCAGTTTTTTCTCCCTTTTGTTTTTCTGGACTCTGGTATTAGTCTTACTTTTTTCTCCTGTTGTTTTTTGTTGTTCTGTTGTTTTTTGAGTCATGACTTCCGATTCTTGCCGATTTGCACTAGACTCTGTTCTGTATTTCCAGTTCTTGTCTTCGTCTAGCTTTTCTGTTTTTTAAATGTTTTTTCCCTTGTTTTGTCAGGTCTTGTTTTCCTTGAGGATTGGTACTATTTCATTGTATTTGTTTTACTTCTTTAGTTTCGTTTTCTATTTCTTGTTCCGCTAATATTGGTACGTCATTTTGTTCTTCTCTTGTTCCTTGTAGTGTACATTTCCTTGGTGTGTGCCCTACATTTCCACATTTGTTACATTTCCTATGATGGATGCAGCCCTTATACCACGTAGTTATTAGGAAGCCACGCAGGTAGCATGCTCTTTTTATAGTTTGGAGTTTTGATCTTTCTATTTCAAGGATTCTTTTTTCATTGTAGATGTTAAACCCAGGGACTGTTCCTAACCTTGAGTTCTCTACCTTGATGTCGAATTTCTCCTCTACCCATCTGACTACAATTTCAAGTGGTATTTCCATGGGTATACCCTCGATATGGAGCTCCCCCGTTTGTTTTTTTATTTTTCTCATGATTGGTATTGGTTCTCTAACTATGGCTCTATGTCCGATTATTGTTGTTTCTCCGTATGGTATGGCCGGTGTATTTCCTCTATATCCGGTCTCTCTAAACACCCCAAGACAACCAAATATTGCATATATTAGCACCAATTCTCGTAAAAACGTACCAAGAAGCAGAAAAAAAGAAATGAAAACACACATACGGACATTGTTACTATCAATGATTTATAGTATTGGTAGATGGCCCTATTTCTAATAATCTACGGAAACGAACTCTATGCATCACATATCTTTAATTATATATATATGTGTATATATATATATGTGTATATATATATATGTATATATATATATATATATATATATATATATATATATATATATGTATATATATATATATATATATATATATATATATTTCCTCAATAAATGGGGATGTTCCATATTTCTCTCATTTATTTGAATTGTTGAATTGTTTAGGCTCCATGTTAATATTTGTCAAAAAAAGGAATGAAGGAATAGTTAAATTGTTATTGAGATAAACAACTTTTTTTTTATATACAATGAATTTACCATTTTGTTCAATTTTTTTAACGACTTATTTGTGGTATTGCTATTTATTAAATGTAGATTTGTATTCACGATACTGTACCGGAATACTCTTCATCAAAACGGGAGTTGTTTCCCTTGGCAACTCACGACCTTACTAATTTTACTAGTTACACAAAATATTGCTAAATATTCATATTTTTTATTTGTTTGTTTGTTTCTGGTTTTTGTGTGCTGTTGTTGAAATTTTAAGTGAGTATTATGTAAGTTTAAGGTGTTCTTGGAGAGTCTTGGGGTGTCCTGGGGTGTTTAGATAGACCCCTCTATATCTAATGTTATATCCCCCTTTTGCGTAATTGATTGAATATAATTTGGATAGTAGGTCATTGTCCAACATTTGGAAACGTACCAGTACAGCTGTTGTACCTGGTATCCCTATTCCATTTGAGTCTGGAAAGATTACTTGTTGGGTTCCTTCTCTGTATTTGCATTCAATGTAATCACCATCTTCTAATTGTACTCTCCTGGTTTTAAAATACTTCTGTAGATTTGTCATAGTTCTTTTCGCTGACGCCATTTTCTCTCGTGCTTAAAAACAACTCACTTTGAATACCTGTTTGTTTGGTAATTTCCTTCTTTCTTTAGTTAGTCTTTCCTTTTAGTATTTCTTCATCTATTTGGCTGTATTTCCCAGCAAACCGGCCGCGTTGATTTGCTTTTTTTTTTTTGGGACAGGACTCCTTACCCTGATCTTTGCATACCATTTTTAAGGTAAGGGCTCTCCTTTGATGTTAGTAGGACGTTATGCTATAGTTTGTGTAATATGGTATATAATTTAGTTTTTTAATAATTGAGGGGTTTTTTTTTGTTTTTTTTTTAGATAAATCAAAGGGGGATTATCCCTACCTAATCCCCTCTTAATATATAATTTTTTTTTATATTATTATTCTAGCTCTTCATCATGGTATAATGCTTCCATCATTAATAGGTCTGCGTCCCTTTGTCTTTTCTGCTCTCTTTTCTCCCCATTTCCAGTATCCGTTCGGCTAGTGATGGGAATCGGTCAGAAATTCATAATCGATAATCGGTTCCCCTTAACCAACTGATCATCGATTATAATCGGTTACTAAGAACAAATTTTAATTTTTGTTACAGTTGTATCTTTGATCAAGAGTTCAATATGTTTATAAATGTACAGGATTAATCTCTTTTAATGACATGTATACTTTAAAATGACAATAATATTACATGGTGTATTACTTTTGTTCTACAACTTTGTTACATGAACGCAACTTTTTATGGCTGATCATTTATATGTAACTGAAATACTGCTACAATCTCCTGAAATTCTTTTGTTTATAATGTGATGTGTTTATACTTTAAAGTATTGAAGGACATGATTTTCTTGTTTGTCATTGTTTATAAATACTACAAAAGATGTTGCAATTTCACTGCAACAAATCAACAAAATGTGTTTAAATTTATTAACTCAACAATTTAACAACTTGACCATGTAATAATGACTATATGTTCCTAATTATGAATCGTAGGGTTTTTTATTTGTAGTTATGAAGAGATTAATAAATTTCAGGTCAACTTTAGTAACTGGGACTTTTACTAACCTTTGTGCTTTGCATACACCTAAAAAGTAGTCTCCCTTTACACACAATCGATTATGGAGTTTCACAATCGATTATCTTTTTTTTTTGCTCAACCAACTGATGATCGATTATAATCGATAATCGGAACAACACTACGTTCGGCTGTTAAGTCTTCTTCTGGGTTTTCCGTTTCATTTATTGCACTGTTCTCTTTTAGGATGTGCATTGTCTTTATTCTCTTAGCTTGTTGTTCTGGTTTTTGTACTTTTTTGTTCCGACTTTCTCTCATGGTATCTACATTGGGTTTCTTAATTATTTGTCCCACTTCAACCCTGCAGATTGCGCTGCTCGTATTAGCTTTAAGTTCTTCATCTGTGGCCAATATTCTTATTGTTTGTTCTGAGGTAGTTTTGTTTTCTGCCCTATCTTTTTCTATTTCTTTTGGGTTTTGACTATCAATCCTTTTATCCCTCTGATGTTCTGGTGGTTGTTGTTGTTGTTGTGGTTGTTTTGTCTTCGTAACTCTTGTGGTTGTTTGGTTCTCTTTATTGTGATCTAGAGAATTTGTTTGTTTCCTAACTTGCAGTTCTGATGTCAAATGTTCTGCCAGTTGTTGATTGGTGTTATCTTGTCTTGAATTTGTTGTTATTTGCATAACCGGTGTCTCTGGTATTGCTCGTGTCCCCCCAGTACATTTCTTTGGTGCATGACCCGTTTCTCCACATTTATATTTCCTGTGGTATATGCATCCTTTATACCAGGTTGTTACTAGGAAACCATGTATGAAAAATGGTTCTTTTGATTAAGGGTAGTTTTGTTCTTTCTATTTCCAGAATCCTAGTTTCATTGAAAACGTTAAAACCTGGTATTTGTCCCATCCTTGATTTTTCCACTTTTATTCCATATTTCTCTTCAACACGTTGTACAACAATCTCTGTTGGTATTTCTATCGGTATACCTGTTATGTGTAGTTCTGCTGTTTGCTTTTTAATTCTCAAGATTGGATCTGGACTCTTAATAATGGCTCTATGTCCACAAATTATAGTATCTCCATGTGGTAATATAGGTGTTTCTTCTCGGCCGCACGATTCACCCAAAACTACCCAAAACCTGCCCAAAACCACAAAAAAACTGCCCCAAAACACAAAAAACATGATGTAAATAAAATGAAATATACTCAAAACCACAGTAAAACATTGGAAATATTACTATCTTGTTGAAACCGACGACTAATTATGCCGCTTTATTATTTACATCGTATGGAAATTACAAAAGGGAGACTACCCAAAACCACCCAAAACCTGACCAAATCCACAAAAAACATGATAGGGAGACTACCCAAAACCACCCAAAACCTGACCAAATCCACAAAAAACATGATGTAAATAAAATGAAATATACAAACGGCCTCATTGTGAATCAATGAGAATTACAACAGTAATAATTATATATGCACGATATTGTAAAAGTTTACATTATTCGTTATTGTCTTTATTAACATTATGTTGTCGCTAAAGGCTATAGCAGTCTATTATGTTTCTTCTTGACATCTTAAATAAAAATAAAATTTTGAAATCATAATGGTACTGATTTTTTATTTTTAACTTGAAGAGAAACTAAGTGCCTATTCATTATTTTCTAATGATAGAACAGTCTTCTTCGCATGTAATTCATTGGTGTGAGACATGTGAAGATCTATAAATACGGCTTATAGACAATTCGGCCCAACTTGGACCGAAAATAAAACAATTTGGCCCAACCAATGATATTTCGGCCCAGTTTTAAACTACAACTGACAAGTATTTATTTGTAACATATATTTTGACAATTCTTATATAATATGTTTTATAATAAAATTTGGAACAATAAATTTATACAGATAAAATGGCTGAAAACTGCATAATTAGTTATTTTGCGATAATTTGACAAATTTTATTCAGAACATTATTCTTGTTTTACTGTTATATGTTACGAAAAAGACAGATAAATATGCACAATGAAAGATGCATCTTTACCAAAATTTCTTGCATTTTAAATTTTATTTAATTTGATAATAAATATTCAAAATACCACAAAAATTTTAAGTTGTCAAATTAATACCATTCTAATTATAACAGTTTCCGAATCAAAATATTAGCGCGAATGTTTACAACGTGTATGCCTTTTTAGTCAATCCAAACATATAACGTATGTATCAGAGACATACAACAAGAGACTGTTCATTAAATATGTAATCACTTTCACTCAGTTTTCCCTTTTGATCATGAAAATATGACATGAAATTATTGCATATCTGCATGTATGTACGTACGTATGTGTTTGTGCGTGCGTGCGTGTGTGTAGATATATATGTGCATTCAAGCTACGTTAGATACGTTATATGTTTGGATTGACGGAAAACATTTATCTTGTTCATAAAATGTTCCAAATTTTATTTTAAAACATATGCCGGAACCAAATGTGTATTACAACGTCAACCACTTTGCGGCAGTAACGGACGTTACTGAACGTGGACTAAATAAGAATCGACAACAAAGTACAAAACGCAAAAATAGCGTCTTCTGGATCGTCTGCCTGTGAGAACGATTGCTTTCATGAAGATGACCTAGATGATGATGACAACAATTATGATGATGGAGCCATACAATCACGCAAGCAACTACCATTAAAAGTTCGTCAACTATCGTTCAATGGGTCCGAGGATGGTAACATTATTTATTGTTATGATGCTGATAGAGATGATCGTGTCGAAGATGATGATGTCAAAGAATATGCTGATAAATACATAGATACCATAGACAGTGATATTTCTAGCCATAATGTTCCTATGGAGAACAAAAATGCTACAGATCATGAAAACAATGAAGGTTGCATAAATCAATTGAAACAAAATGGTAAATTTTTAAGCAACGAAGCCATTTTATCAATTCTCACTAACACTAACAATTGCCCAACTGATATACCCCCAGAGCCTAAAAATAATGTTTTTTTGTAATAGACATAACTGGTAATAGCCATAAAGGCAAACATGAATTTCCCGACGATTGTGGTGTATGGGACACACATGTGGGAACTACTGTAAACCAGACGTTTTTGCTTGAATCGGAAAATAGACTGCGTCTGGTTTATACAAAAAACAATTTAATATGTATGAAACAAGTACAAAATAAGAATATTATATATATATACATGAATGTATTATTTTGATTTTATTAATGCTTTGCTTTAAGATATGCAAAATACAATCGAGTTTAACTCCATTAGTGTATTGTTGATACACATTTTACTTCATGTTTTCAAACTGTGTTCGATTAGGCATGGAAAAATAATCTTAGTACATATTTATACATTTTTTATCGCCAGTGAGACATTCCATGTATAATAGAAATCTAAAATCTATTATAAAGAAATAATGTGGTACTTTCGGTTGTTCGTTGTATTGTAATATTGTATTAATCGCATTTGACAGTTATGGCACTGATAGGCAAATATTTACTTCAAATGATCCAAAATAGGCTAATTAAAAAATGCAACGAAATACATTTTTTTTTCCATTCCATTACATGCTACTTTGTTTATTGTATTTGATTTTGTCCAGAATATATATAGTTCAGTTCTGACTGGTGATGAATATATAGATAGTAACATTTGTCTCCCTTGTTTCAATGTTTACTTCCAAATAAAAATAATAAAATAAAGGCAGTCGATCGTTTCGCCTGTTTCAATAAATTAATACTGTATCCAATGTTTTCTTGTGATTATGAGTATGATTAGCATCATATTTTCGGTGGATTTGGGCAGGTTTTGGGCAGGTTTTGGGTGAATCGTGCGGCCCGTTTCTTCTCTATACCGTATGTGATAGCCATTTTTCGCATAGTTGATGGATACATTTGCCAATAAACTCATCGTGTATCTTTAGAGGGCCGCACGATTCACCCAAAACCACCCAAAACCTGCCCAAAACCACCCCAAGCCTGCCCAAAACCACCCAAAATCTGCCCAAATCCACAAAAAATGTGATGCTAATCATACTCATAATCACAAGAAAACGTTGGATGCAGTATTAATTTATTGAAACAGGCGACACGATCGACTGCCTTTATTTTTTGGGAAGTAAACATTGAAACAAGGGAGACAAATGTTACTATCTATATTCATCACCAGTCAGAACTGAACTATATAAATTCTGGACAAAATCAAATACAATAAACAAAGTAGCATGTAATGGAATGGAGAAAAAAAATGTATTTCGTTGCATTTTTTAATTCTCCTATTTTGAATCATTTGAAGTAAATAATTGCCTATCAGTGCCATAACTGTCAAATGCGATTAATACAACATTACAATACAACGAACAACTGAAAGTACCACATTATTTCTTCTCTGTCCGTGTGTGCGACTCTCTCTCTCCATCTCTCTCTCTCTCTCTCTAATGACAAATAAAATAATATAATTGCCTGAAAGTGAAAGTGAAACAAAGCAAAATACATCAGCCTGTATACATAAGACTCACCAGCTTGAATGCACATATATCTACACACACGCACGCACAAACACATACATACGTAAGTACATACATGCAGATATGCAATAATTTAATGCCATATTTTCATGATCAAACGGGAAAACTGAAAAGCGATTACATATTTAATGAACAGTCTCTTATAGTATGTCTCTGATACATACGTTATATGTTTGGATTGACTAAAAAGGCATACACGTTGTAAACGTTCGCGCTAATATTTTGATTCGGAAACTGTTATAATTACAATGGTATTAATTTGACAACTTAAAATGTTTGTGATGTTTTGAATATTCATTATCAAATTAAATAAAATTTAAAATGCAAGGTAAAGATGCATCTTTCATTGTGCACATTTATCTGTCTTTTTCGTAACATATAACAGTAAAACAAGAATAATGTTTCTGAATTAAATTTGTCAAATTATCGCAAAATAACTAATTATGCAGTTTTCAACCATTTTATCTGTATAAATTTATTGTTCCAAATGTTATTATAAAACATATTATATAAGAATTGTCAAAATATATGTTACAAATAACTACTTGTCAGTTGTAGTTTAAAACTGGGCCGAAATGTCTTTGGATGGGCCGAATTGTCTTTCGAGTTGGGCCGAATTGTCTTTAAAATTGCGCCGAATTGTCTTATTTTCGGTCCAAGTTGGGCCGAATTGTCTATAAGCCGTATTTATAGATCTTCACATGTCTCATACCAATGAATTACATGCGAAGAAAAGACTGCTCTATCATTAGAAAATAATGAATAGGCACTTAGTTTCTCTTCAAGTTAAAAATAAAAAATCAATACCATGTATATGATTTCAAAATTTTATTTTTAATTAAGATGTCAAGAAGAAACATAATAGACTGCTATAGCCCTAAGCGACAACATAATGTTAATAAAGACAATAACAAATACATGTAAACTTGTACAATATCGTGCATATATTACTGTTGTCATTCTCATTGATTCACAATGAGTTACATCATGTTTTTTGTGGATTTGGTCAGGTTTTGGGTAGTCTCCCCCTATCATGGTTTTTTTTTTTTTTTTGTGGATTTGGTCAGGTTTTGGGTGGTTTTGGGTAGTCTCCCTTTTGTAATTTCCATACGATGTAAATAATAAATGCGGCATAATTAGTCGTCGGTTTCAACAAGATAGTAATATTTCCAATGTTTTCTTGTGGCTTTGAGTATATTTCATTTGATTTACATCATGTTTTTTGTGGTTTTGGGTGGTTTTGGGCAGGTTTTGGGTAGTTTTGGGTGAATCGTGCGGCCGTCTTTAGATGTACTAGTATTGATGTTGCACATGGCCTTCCTGCTCCGCTCAAGTCTGGGAATAAAATTTCATGTGTCCCATGCTTGTAGCTGCATTCTATATATTCTCCACCATTTAATTCAATTCGCTTTGTTTTGAAGTACTTCTGTAGATGTAACATGGTTCTCTTTGCCGACATTTTTTCCCGTGCTAGTTCGTCTTGTTTATTTATGACGTCTGAAATCAGCTCACTTTGTATCCGTTTCTGTCTTGTTTCTTTGAATATTAGTATTTTTACTCTATAGTATTCATTTTGTGGCTGTTGAGATTTTTGCAAGGTGCCGCACCTACATCTTTTCTGTGGTGGTGCTTGCTCCCGTTGATTTGCGTGCCGTCTGTTTTGTGCGTGCCATGACAATAATAACGAGTATCTAGACTTATCAACTACAAGTACTAGAATCTAATATTCAATGCATTTTTTAGTACTCAACTCACCTTTTTCTTCATCTTGGTTTTTTAATGAATCTTGGGTCACTAAGAAGCACTGTTCTTCAATGTATCTTTCGTGGAATAATGACTGGGGTTTACAACCAGTGCTGCACGCTGTACTGCCCGATCACATGATTGACGGATTAGCTGAACTCGTGTTCGCAGCAAGAGCTGTAGCGGAGTCACATGATTGAACTCTACGAAACGAGCCACACGTTATGTACATGTACAGTACTGACCGCTAGCCCTAAGCTACTACACATATACATTTGAACACTTCATGTAAATGTATTGTAGAATCCACTCATATAAGCTGATTACTGTTCATTACTTGAAAAAATAGTTTTTCTTCTTGTATTTAAAACAAAATTTTAAAAAAATCTTAAGGGGAGGGGGAGAAAAAAAGAGGGGTTTATTCATTTTTAGAACAAAAATCATCACTTTTATAATTGGTTTATGAATGTAAGTAGATTGTTAAGTATTTATAGTAATGTAGGTAGTTATATATGTCCGAGTGTTTAAACTATTCGTTATGTTTTTGCTTATATTTAGTAAATTAGCTCCAGCAAGCTTATAATTCGTATTATGTAAGGTGACCTCCATTCGGTATGTCAACAATTTTTAGGCAATTTTTACATTCAGGTTAATTTTTTTACCCCCCCCCCCCCCAAAAAAAAACTAACAATATTTTATAAGGCTGACTTTTACGCTAAAAATAGAATTATGGAAATTAAAAGGATTAAAAGGTCTATAAAAAATGTTAATACGTTGTTTTTACTTGTTTATCATATTTGAAATTGACTATTACACTTTGAATTCATGAAAAAATCGAGACTTTATATTCTAGCTTTTATCATCTTCCCATATTCCTATTTCCTATTTTTTGATTTATTAAATTTATTGTAAAAAAATAACATTGTTGACGTCACTTTATATTGAACTTCCCCTCCCCCATGTCAACAATTGTCAAACTTTTTCACACACCCCTCCCCATTTTGTTGGCATAATTAATGGACGACCCCTAATGCAACTGAAATTAATTTTTGTCTTCGTTTTTATCCTTCGTGCAATTAGTGTATTCAGGTAATTCATCTTGGTCTTTTACATATATTTTTTTTACACACACCCCTCCCCCAAATGCAGCATTCTGCATTTGTCTGTTAACAGCGCGTGTGTTGGTGTGATCGAATCCTTAACTATATCATTTACGGGGGACCCGAGTGTTCGAGTGGTCTAAAGCGCTCTCCGTTACGGATCACTGCCATCTCACCTCTGTCTGCGTGGGTTCGAGTCTAAGATTCGGATAATGTAGTTATGTGACAAAGCTTGCCAGTAGCTTCTCGTGGGTCGGTGGTTCTTTCTGGGGGGTTTTCCAGGGTTCTTCCTCCACCAATAATCCTGGCCGCCATGTATAGCCTTTCGTGTGGTGAAAAATGGCGTTAAACCCTACAACAAATATCATTTACATGTTGCATATATATTTGTAATATGCCATTACCATGTATATGATACCAATGTCAGCATGAAGAAACGAAACCATTGATTAACCAAACAGGTTCATATATTCTTTCTAAATATATCATTACAGTGTGGGTACATGTGTATGGCAATTAATATAGTTTCGCTTCAATGTTTATAGTAAGTACAATTCATGTCGTAGTATACGAAGGAGTAAATATGTTTATGTCTTCTCTCCAAGTGTAAGTGTTGTTAACAAAATTGACCACTGTACAACCATGACATCAGTGTCACAGTTTTAGCGAAGATATATAAAATAATAATAAAATATAACATAATGCTCGACATATCACGATGGTACGGTTAAATTTTTTTCGATATTCGACACAGAAAAATATCCTGAACAGATCATGAGTGTACAGTTCAGTTTATTACGATACACAGTGTGTTCACTATCAACGAACTCATTTTCGTTTCTTTTATATATCTATAATGTGTGTCCATGATTGTAAATTGTAATGATCATGTATTAACATCAGATTACATAGCTAGTTTTTGTCCAGTATTATAGATTGTAATTCAAGATAATTATCGGTTTAAGCTATAAATAGATTGTTAGCCATAAATTGATTGTTTGTTTTGAGTTTGAGATATAGACCTAGCCTTGAGTACGACCATATAAGGTATTTAAAAATGAAACCGTTCACGTTATGCGGTAATTTTACATTGGGATGACTGAGTATTGCGACATTCGTCCAGGTCAAGTGGGGTTTTATTGCGACATAAAGTCAGGTTGCGATGTATTGCGAATTAGATCATTTAATTCACATTCCTGTAATTTCCTCTTAAATTGTCGTATTATTACTTACGTGTTGACTTTGAGTAAACTTGATGGTTTTGTCTCTTTCCGTAACTTCGTTGACGACCATGGAGTCGTAACACGTCGTTTCCAAAATATCTTTTTCAAGATGAGAACTACTATGTTAAATCCGGGGTTTTGATGCATGTTATGGTTATAGGGTCTCGATGGAAAATCCTATGTTTAAACCTAGATTGTTGCCACCATGTTGTGGTTTATAGGGACATCATGGGAAATGCAATGTTAAACCAGAGTTTTTGCCGCTAAGCTGTGGGTGTATAGGGACACGATGGGAATTCCTATGTTAAAAAGGGTCCAAGGGCTGAACATTATGTACATCTAGCTGACAGATTTCCCGTCAAGAGTACATCGTATATACATTGTACAGATTGTGAAAAGTTATTGACCTCAGATTGCGTATTGTGACCTATAACAAAAAGTTTAACATGGTGGGGCTCACCTAACGGGAAATGTAATATTACAACTGTCTGCTCTTAGGACATATTGATCCACTATTGAACACATGATATCTAATAGTCAACAAAACTTTTGGAGTGATAAACAGCTATTCTACTACTGGCCACTCAGCGTAGGCTGTAAGAGAAAGGGGTTAACATAAAATACAAGTCTATTATTAACTTCCATTTACCCTAATAAATCCCCTATTATGTCATTATAAACAAAGAAAAACCCGCATCAATTCTCTAAATTTTTAATTAACCTTTTTATTAAAAAAAATAATTTAAAAAAAAATTAATAAAATATTATTATTTCCTAAATACTTTCATTGTCCACTTGCACGCAGGGATTGAAATAATAGAAATATAGTAGGTTTCTGCTGACATTAAACACAGTGAAAAGAAGAACAAATGCACACAAACTTAAACTAACTCACTTTGACGAATTCAACCACACGCATATATAGTATTTATTCTGACTGAAACCAAGAAAAATTTTGACTTTTTGTATTGTCTTTGATTGAATGATTTTCTCCCAAAAGTGATATCTAAGTTTCAAGCAGGAAGTTTACGAAAAAAAAAAAACACCCACCCCCCAAACAAAACAACAACCACAGTCAATCTAGTCTTGTTTCAGATTTTTAGTTTTGGTGGCACATGTAATGATTTTGTCAACCGAGAAACCCACTGACTTCGACTTACTGAATTTACATTTGTCGTCCTGCATTTCGTTAGTTAGGTCTAAATGTGGCTGCGTGGCGAGAGATACGTATTTTTTTTATAAATCGTACGATGAATGAAATTTGACGCAGAGCTGTTGAGCACATAAATGAATGTACTACAGTGACAGAGGAAGTCAGAATTTGGCCTGTCTGAACCTGATGTAGAAGGTTAGAATGTTTGTAATATTGATATTTCGTTTTGACACTGGCAATAAGTTTTGTTGCAACATTTTCATTGTCAGGACAAGTGGCTCAGTCGGATAGTGCTTCTCAACCAGTTTGTTACGATTATTGCAAACTCTCTGTAGTTCAGGAAATGCCCGCTTTTTCACAGAGAGAGAGAGAGAGAGAGAGAGAGAGAGAGAGAGAGAGAGAGAGAGAGATATCTATTAGCAATGATGTATAACTGCCTCTGTATTAAAAAATCGTTTTTGCCATGTTTGATATATTTCCTTGTAGATTTTAAGCACATTTGCTTTCATATTAATGTGTAGGTTCAGATCAATGCTTCGTTTAAACTCAATAACAAAATCTTGATATTCCCATATGCGTAGACCATTCGTCTTGATACCAATCTATTCTGTAACGTTTTTCTTTCAAAGCGAAACTTTTCTCTTGACTTCTGAGTAAATGACTTAATCTGACCCCTGACATATTTTGTGTCATTGATTACTCTAACTCGAGTTTCCTCTGATCCTTTCTAACACATTTGTGATATTTTGACGTTTCTTTGCACCCCAACATAAAATGTCAAAATATCAGAAATGGGATGGAAAGGCTCAGAAGAAACAGGGATTATCATTACTTTAATGGTGTCTTTCACCAACTGAAGTATTGTCCAACTCAAAAGAACAGGTGTGATACTCAGTGCAATCATCGTGGGTCACATTTACTCTGAGAAGAACGATACAACAGAATGGAAAAGAGCATTGATGAACATTAAACAATCGACCAGACCTCGACAAAGAAAAGAAGCAGAACTCCTTTTGAAGCAGGCGGGTATTTCAAAAACGGAGTCTGTCTTGCATTACTATGATACAAAACGTGAAGACGTGTTGGCTTCTCGTTATAAGCTGAAATAATATACTTCAGTCGTTCATCAAGCTCTCTTGTATCGCAAACCAAATTCAACAGTCGGAAAATACTTTCATGTGTTTCACCATCAAGAACATTGAGATGCCATTACCATTATCAAGGGATTTCTCAGTTAAGCTTACTGTTACAGTCGGGACCAACCAACACATTTTTTTTTTGTTTTTAGCGATGAGAGATATGTTTAGCTTCAAAACAATGCAATTCTGAAGAAAAACAAACACGAATTAATTGCTCGGTTTGCAAGCAAACCTTCGTCAGGTCTATTTGTTACAAACACAATCACATGAAACAAGTTCAACAACAAAAAAGGGATTTAAAATTATTGAGAAAATGCTCCACTTGTGAATATTTTACTTAAACCAACATCGCAAAGGTGCACGTTTGATCAGGAAATTAAAGATTCGGTTGTGTCACCAAATCGTTGACTTTGAGCATCTATGCTAAATTAAAAATGCGACAATGAACTAAAGGAAAACTTAAGGCCATCGCGTGAACTAAATGAAAAACGTGAAATTGATCTTTCTTCACATTGAATGCAGGCAAATAATTTGAAATCCCTAATGTCTGTGCTGCTCATTGTGCTTGTGAGAAAAAACGTATATTTCTTTATTGTTCCAATCGTAGTGTAGTTCCAAGAAGACGAGAAAGATCTTTCGGGGATTTTTCCTAATTTTGTCAAATATATTTCAGACAATATTGACGACACTCGGGTGAAGATGACATTCAGTGTTACGGGGACTGCCATCGATTTGCTGCAGTCATGGCTCGCAATTTCTCATAATACGAAGGACAATTTCTTCTGAAATATTTAGAACAAGGCACAGAATATTCCTAAGTGACCGTGAATAGAGCGACATAGTTCTTCTTTATGAAAGTGGGACAAGTGCAGTTTAAAGATGCCATGAATTGTTTGGCCATTCCTCTGAGTAGGTCCGTTCGAAGTTTAAGAAGAAAGTTGAAATGACAACTTATCGATGTGGACATTTTATTACCCCGTTTCTGTGGAAAATTTTTACAATTATTTCCTGATTTCAGGAAGCTTCTACAGCGTGTTGATTAGTCTATCGAAAGAAGCTCATGCATAAGAATACATTAGCTATAATACGCATTCTTTTCTATTTTTTAGACAGTTGTCGATTATCCGCCAAAGCGTTGCGTTGGCTCCATTACTTGTTTGAAGGTGAAGACAAATTAAGGCAACATGCTAGAAACAGTAAAAAAAATTGGAAGTCTTTCTATGGATGACTGGTATTTAATAAATTCACAGAAAGAATGATAATTCCAGGGACGCTTATTTTACGGATTCCCAACGTGTTTCCCTCGATGAAACCTGAATAGTTCCGTCTCAGAGTTTACCATGGAAAAGTTATAATATCAAATATATTAAAGACGCCAGAGGTTATCAAGACAAGAATACCAAGTGATAGTAATACGAGAAGTTGATTGAGATCGACATTTCAAAACTGATCAAGAATTTCGAATTTAGACGCATTGCCGAAAGAAAAGACGAGATGGATATTGAACTTTAGTATCCACTCGATAACGTTTTTGGAGGACGACTCAATGTAATATGTACTGTGAGCGGTAACATTTCTGGCTGGCTAGGCAGTCGTATGCCTTCGGTGGTAGCTCGCCCACGTTTGGTTCCCAGTTGGCTCTCACCTGCGGATCAAAGAAGATGTGACATGCGCAGTGGCCACATCCCGGAAAATGGCCTTGACTGGCCGGCTAAACCAGACTGAATGTAGCCGACGGTTCTTAAACCCTCAGTGAGTTAGGGTTTGTCCACTTACCATGTGAAGACTGGATTCAGCAACCTGCACGGAGGAACCACCAGCTGGTCAATGGGTCAAAAGGCGATTCCCAGCAAAGCGCAGTGGAACGCTGAGAGCTAGACGTGACACGTAGGACGTGAACTTTCACATTGTCAGAGCCAGCGAAACTTTCGGCAGATTGTATGACAACGTCTGGAATAGAAGAGGCATCAGGTACACAGGGCGTTTATGCTCCCCACACTACTTTACGTATGTGAAACATGGATGGTGTACCAACACCATTCCCGGAAGCTGAACCACTTTTACACCACAATTGTCAGGAAAATCCTCAACATCAAGTGGCAGGACAAGGTTCCAGACATTAAGGTACTCGCCCAAGTAAGTCTTCCCAGCATCCACACCATCTTGATGGATTGCCAACTATGCTGGGCGGGACATGTTGTAAGCATGCCAGATAAGCGGCTGTCTAAGAGACTCTTTTATTGCGAGCTACAACAAGAACAGAGATCTCACATAGGTCAGAAGAAACGCTCCATAGACAATGTGAAAGCTGCACTGAAAGCATTCAACATAAACCCTGATTTCCGGGAGCAAACAGCAAGCGATCGATTCATTTGGCTCTCCTCCATGCACAAAGGTTCCAAGTTGTGCGAATCTAGTAGGACGGTAGCTGCAGAGCTCAAGAGGCAAGCCCGAAAAGCACGTGTCATCAACCCTTCTAAAGATGTAATACTCATCCCTTGCCCCTTATGCAAACGAACTTTCCGTGCAAGGGTTGACCTCATCAGCCACTTGCGGGCGCACAGAACAGAACGAGCCCTCGAATGTCTAGAGAGGTTCTCGTCGAAGAACAACAAGAGAATACATTTTTAAAAAGTTCGTACAAATTAGGGGGAATCTAAAAAAAACAGGTATATCCCTTACGACAAAGACGTCTAAAACAGTGGTACCTGAATGCAAAAAAGGGCAGATTTCCTTTAAAGTGTTAAAACGTTCGGACATTAATCAATTACCCCAGACTCTAGAATAAATTCGATCCTGCGATTCTAAATACAAGGCTGAAATACTACAAATATTCTTTTTTCCAAGGCTTACAGGATTAGAAAAATCATTTGCAAGGAGCGGTGTGCTTCTTGGTGACTACACAATTTCTGTTCCCGTCTGTACATGTACATTCCACGTGTAGAAGGTACGACTATTTCGTCACAAAACTAGACGTTCCTGTGAATAACTAGGTTTGAGGAGTACATTCAGAATATGCCTTTGGAGCTGCATGACATTTCGTACAGACTATTACTATTTTCACATTATAAGAAAACTGCCTCTTGGGAGACTATCACTGACACAAACGCTGATTAAATATAATGTTTACTACGTAACCGCTTTTGTCCTTAATTTTGCATCAAAGCTCGTGGGAGGATGTTAATGACAGTATTCAGGACTTGGAGGACTGACAACCCTTTAACAAGACCAGTCTTCACCTACAATTTAGTTGACTTTTGGACGACGTATTGTGTGTGCTAGTTATTACTTTTCTTGGATTTCATTTCCCTTAAAATTCTGTATGGGTTATTTATGAATAATATATGCAGCAAAGATCAGGCCGACAAGGCTTTACCTCTGCCCGAAAGACAAACTGTTAAAGGTGCTGAGAAAAATGATGAAACACGTCGTATACCTCCGGGTGAAGAAGATATTAGTCGATCGTTATCCGTGATTCATACTTATCAAAAAGTACGAAAGACGTCACCAGATTCAAAGGGGGGTGGGGGAGGGGTGGGGGTGTGTAGCAAAGAAATGAAAATATCCAAGAAGAAAAGTTCTAAGATAACAAAACAAACATCGCCTGACAGATGAAGAGGCCCTGCTGCTGGGGCACCATACGGTGACGGTGTATGTTGCCAGTTGTTATTCGCCGATCACAATGATGTCTGCCAAATCTGATTTAACAAATACATGTATCTTCATCTAATTAAAAAATGGAAAATCATTTGTAAAGGGAACTTCTTTTTTTCAGGCAGCAACGATGGCGTCTTTCTTTCTGAAAACACCTAGTTGTTGAACGGTAAGCATAGTGAATCGATATAAGATGGGACAAGTTTCACTTCAGTGTCTGGTCCTGAAGAAAAGATGCAACAAATAAGTACATACATCCAAACTCTTCGTCCTAAGACCAAACTCTTCGTCCTAAGACAAACACGTCTTCCAAAAAGGGAAGCGATGGAGTATCTCCCCCCCCCCATTAAATTTGTTAATATTGTTACACGCATAGGGGTATTCACTTGACCGAGCGGTGTCAAAACCCTGGCGCAATCCCGCTGGAAGTCATATGTTTTCTCCAAATTTCCAAAGACTTCCATACAACTTTGAGTTGTAAAATGTAAAGTCAGACGTGTCTGCTTTATTTAATAAATTTTGCTCTAATCAATTGGCGACCACAGATGAAACAATTTGCCCAAAAGTCCATTAACCGCACCTTTGCATGTTTTTTCTTCATTATCATCAGATTTCCGTACCGCCAACCCGTTATGCCATAGAAAATACACTATAGTCTGTGAATACATCCCCACTTGTACCCCTGCCTATTTCAGTAACTAAATGCATAAACAAAATTTAAAAAATCCATAAATCTTACTCAGTTCATTCATTGATTTATAATTTCTAACCCGATTGCGACCAGGGTGTTCATAACACCTTCGTCGTCTGCGCTTATAAATGCTTAGCGGAAGTCAATTTGGGCAAATCTATTTTCCAGAGTGACGTCATTGCTCCTATTTGGTTACTCCCAGATACTTCCATCGATTACGTATTCGCCCCTTCGCTGAAAATGGACTTGTCCAGAAACTGGAAATTGATGTCGAGGACGGCCATGGTTGTAATGAAAACTTCCGCTAAGCATGAGACGCGCATGTATGCCTTTCGTTACTGAAATCGGCAGAGGGAAACAAACAAACGGGGATGTGTTCACAGACTATAGTATTCCCTTTCTAACAGCAGCAGAGAGGGTGAACAGACCACGATTTCAAGCAAAAATAAGGCTTCCAGATAACGTTTCCGAACAAAAAATGGCCTATACACTACGTTTTCGAACAAAATATAAGACTTCCAACGAAATCTCATTTAACCAAAAAAAAAGTCTTCATTTTTGCAAACGGAGATTTTACGATTTTGCTCGCAACGATGTGGTCATCCACCCTCTCTGCTGCTACAGGTTAACGAAAAATAATAAATGATTTTAACCGAATATTTGATCCAGTCCGATACGATATCGTGTCCGAGGATCATGCAGATTTATCGTTACGAATCCGTACGGGGTTGACTGAGTATGACTAAAGAAATTTCTAAATTGATTGAAGTCCATATCAGAACACCATGTCTGCCATATATTTCTAAGAGTATGAGTATCAACTCCGTTGAATACAGCAAGAATATTGCAGTTATCTCTGATAACTTTTGGAACCTGAGTGTAGCGTTGAGTGACATATATCACGTCAGTGTTTTTATGCCTGCCTCTGGAAAAGATCCTAGCAGGATTTTTTTGTTTATCTAACATTACATCGTCGTATACGACTAAATTGTTAATATCTCCATCAATATCATCAATGCTCGGTGCTTCATCGATATCGGTTATAAACTCAATAATACCCTCGCCGGATTTTTCTACCGCGCTGTCGTTAAAATCTTTTAGCACTTCATAACATCGTTGATCATCTACGCTAGGGGCAATTAAATACAACTTATCCCACTTCATCCATCTCATTATTAAACTGAGTAACAATTGCGTTTTACCGGATCCAGATGGCCCGATTATAATCATCCGGATAGAGTTTGGTAGCGCTGCATGATGCTTAATTGGTTCTCTTGTTTTAGTCGCTGAAAAATCAATTATATACATATTTCTATACATAAATTATGGATCTATATTGTGTGAAGTGTAAAACGCGTACTGGCACAGATGATGTGACGACGATTACAACTAAAAATAACCGATCAGCGCTTTCTGGTAAATGCGTGCAATGTGGTACAAAGAAATTTAGATTTGTGTCTATGAAATCTGATTTAAAAAAAAACGAGGAGGTGATATCGCAGCCAAATTAGCAAAACTCCCTGGAACCCCATGGGCAAAGTACCCCGGAGAAAAGCACCTCCCAGGATATAGCTACTGTGGACCGGGAACCAGACTTGATATCAGACTCAATAATCAAAATCAACCCAACCCCGGTGAAGAACCAATAAACGCCATTGATAAGGCCTGTCACCTTCATGATGTTGCTTATAAAAGCAGCAATCTGCAACACAGGCGTCTAGCAGATGTGAAATTAATTCATGCGTTAAATGCTATTCCTGATAAATCCTTCAAAGAAAAATTGGCTTCATTTTTAATAAAATCGGCTATGAAAAGTAAATTGATGTTAGGTGCCGGTAATTAATAATATGGAATCAATTTATTATTCCCCAAGAGGATACTGGAGGGGTAAATCAGCAGTCCGTAAACTCGCTAGTGCTGCAAAAGTGAAAAAAACCACTGCGGCTAATTGGTTATCCAAACAGGCACTATGGCAAATTTATCTACCACCGCCTAAACAAATTCAATTCTCGCATTTTGATGTGACCGCTCCTAATGAAGTTCATCAGGCTGATATATTATTTCTGCCACATGATCGTGGTTACAAATATGCGTTAACCGTAGTTGATGTTGCGAGTCGATACAAAGAAGCAGAACCGCTGAAAACAAAATCGGCCACGGAAGTCGCTTCTGCATTTGAAAGGATTTATCGACGAGGTCCTCTGCACTGGCCAAATCTGTTACAAGTTGATCCTGGCAAGGAATTTCAGGGTGCAGTGTTATCTACAATGAAACATCATAATGTCACCATACGACGAGGGCATACTGCGCTACATCGCGATCAGGCCATTGTAGAACGATTTAATCGGACGATTGCTGAGCGGCTATTTGGATATCAATACGCAAAAGAATTCATTCAAGAAAAGCGATCCAGTGAATGGGTTAAAAGATTACCATCTGTGATTACTGCACTGAATAACGAGATTACTAGAACAATCAACATGAAACCTATCAACGCGATTAAAAAGAAGTCAATACCCGTACAACCACAAAAAGATTTCCCTAGAAACGCTAGCGTTTCCCAACCAATTCTTGGTAGTAATGTCATTGTGAGGTACTTATACGAACCAGGAGAGCTTGAAGGGGGTAGAAAAAGGGCTACTGATCCTATTTGGAGCGTCACTACGCATAAGATATCTAGTATAACACGATCAACTGGTAGACCTCCAGTCTATAAACTGGATTCAACTGCCCCTCAGCGGGGTTTTACTCGACAACAACTACAAGTGATTCCCGAGGATACTCAATTGCCACCGCATGGTCTTAACTAGCACCGTTGCGTCTATTGCACTCAAGACAAGTCAACATCACATTATTTCTGACATGACCGAGATTGTTATTTTTTCTGTCTACGGTGAATTGGCGAGGATCCTTATCCGAATACTGCCAACGCATTATACAATTGCAACTCGCGCAGTGATTATTCTGTTGTTTCTTCAAAGTGATTATTAGTTCAGCATCAATATCAAATTCTCGTTGTTTTTTTTTGTCCTGTTGTTTGTAACCGGAGAGTTTTTTATTAATGATGCTAACATCAATATCACTTATTGTTGTGTCATTATCATCACCAATGATTTCATCATCGAGGACAATTCTTCGAAGTTGATTTATGTTTCGTACTCTGGATACTGCGAGATAGACTAAATTTGACCATTCGATGCGATTATCTACCATCCAAACAATTGTATCCGATATAGTCAATCCCTGTGAAGAGTGTATTGTTGCTGCGTATCCTAGCGTCCACGGGGATTTATTAGCACGCAATGCATCTTCAACGACATTGATATCAACCAGCACAATATCATTTAATACCAGAATTTGTTTTTCATTCTGTCCTGGAATATCAACTTCAATATTCTGTTTTCGTGTATCCGATGGCCGATAACAAAGGGGTACTGGAAGCGTTGCAAATTTTTCTTTATGCAATTCAAATAACTTCATCTGAAGTGTATCCCTGACTATTTTTCTACTTGCAATGATCAAATCGTTTGGTCTCCACGCTTCCCAGAAATCATTCATTGGAGTTTCTGAAATCACTTCGCGCGCTATTTCGCATTGGATTCTATCCGGTTGTAATCTAATTAGCGCTTTGAACTCGCGTAATCGTTCATCAAGTGATCTATAATCAGTGGTGATTTCTTCATAGTAGTCTACAAAACCCTTTAGCCATTCATGTGGAGATGCACCGACAAATGGTGGTGGTTGGCCTTGATCACCGCACATGACGACTTTTGTGTTTTTGGTTAACAACCACTCAAGAAATGTTTTTAATACATCTAATGACACTGTGCATATTTCATCCCAAATGATGATTTTAGGAATGAATTTATCACCCATTCGATCAGGAGTCCATTTGTCACCCTTCCATCGAAAGAAGCTGTGATAAGTGCAAGCATTTACCCCTCGTTGTATCATCTCTCTGGCGAGTCTGTGAGTCGGTGTTAGCACAATCATGTTTGTGAAATCCGTAGGATTTTTCCCACGGAATAATTCAATTGCACGAGTTGTCTTTCCTGACCCACCACAGCCGTTTAAATAAACTGTCTTGTATCTACAGATTGGATCAGATACCGGTGGTGCATTAGAAAGTTCTGATTGAATTTCAATACGGTTACAACAAATATATTTATCATCCATGGCAACGTCTGCGGATTCACAATACTCATGTAGCATCTCCTTTTTAAATCGCCAACGCCCCCAATTTTCTTCGGGATCTGTGAATGCCGCTACAGCTGATTTGTACTTATTGTGTATATACATCGAATCAGTGGCTACTCTAACCGCGGTATTAGGAAATCTATTTATCATCGAAAATAGATTAATGCAAGCATAGGCTAACATTGAACTTCTCAAATGTGTGTACTGGGAATTATATCCATCACAGTAGGTAACAACCGTACCTAATTTCTCACCATTGGATAGAAAAGCATCCTTACGGGATACAAGTTTTCCCTGTTTCATTAAATCCGCTACAATAAAATCGTATTCAGCGACATCTATGATCAACCGCGAAGAGTATTTCGCGTTATCGTATCGTCCACCCTGGGTAAATTTACCGATTATTCTTCTTCCGAGATCTTTTGCTTGTTCTTTTTTAATTTCAAATAACTTCTTAGACCAATTTATGATTTCTTCTTCACTGAAATCTGGAAACTGTTTTCGTAGTTCGTTGATTATTCTATCTAGATTGGGTTGTGGTAGCCAAACTTCTTTCTGAGCTCGATAGCATATAATAGCCTCGGAAACAATCAACGATATTAGCATACCACAATCAATCATATATCTCAATAGCACTATTGGCATCCAGTGTTTTTCAGATAGGTGTCTACCGAGCCAAACATAACTACACGGATGTAACCCTGTAGCTAATTCAAATGATATCACACGAGCGAATCCGGTTAAATCAAAATCAGGCAATGGTCCATTAATCGCAACACGAGTCATTTCATGCGTGGGGTGTCCAAATCGTTTGAAGTACTCAGCGCATTCCCCATACCCGAGAAAACTTCCGGGATAACACGCGGCTATATCAATTGAAATCATACCATCACGTGAGTATTTCGTATTCCACAGTCCTCCATGACCAAATTCGACGCAACTCAATTTAACATCCTCGAGAAAATCACTTCGTGTTGGACGCCATGAGTTTTTTTCTCTTGCGAAGTGAGCTACCACTGATGGAATAGTAAAACTATCCGTGAGTAGTTTTTCGTGGGAATTCTGCGGTGAAAAATCACTAGCGATTTTTCTCATTCTGTTATCTAATTCTTCAATGCGATATAATTCACCATTTGGTTTTACAAATTGATCGAATTCTTCATCACTTCTAAGTAACCACACTGACACAGGATCATCCTTACACAACGCATGAATAGCATCGAATAATTTCTCTTCATAGAAAACATCCCCGACGAACTCCTTAGGGATATATTTCACGGTTCGTTCTCGTGGAAATATTGTTACCGCAGGTGTCCACGCGTGTTTGTTATGATCAATAATCTGTATTGGGGCTCCTCGCGATTGATATTTCGGTTCGTATAATACTTCTCCGGTTATTGTTGTTACTGATATTGGGAATTTTAATGATGCTTCTAATTTAGCTATATCAGAAATCTTTGCACCATGCTGTTTCACTGTCAGTTCCCACTCGGTTATTTTCCTACGTCGCAGATCAGTTAGTTTATTTCCTCGGGATGCATTTGTGAAGTGTTCTATTATTCGTTCTGCTACACAATTAAGCCCTGACGAATATTTCATAGGAGCTAGTTTTGCGATATCGGGTTTATCATTTAACGGATATATCCCATAAACCATTGCTGTTACGGGATAAGATCTTTCGTAGTATGGTTTGTCAATGCCGGTTAGAATCCCTGGTTTGGAATCTCTACTCACAATGACAGCTTTTTTATTCTTGAGGATTGGTTCAAATTTATCCTTAATAATCCATTTGCCATCGACTTCGATAATGAATTTGATTCGGAAAAAATATCTTTTTTCCCCAACACGTGAAATTATCACTGCTGCTTTTTCATCATTCATGGTAGCATCAACAACACCATCAATTCGAAATGTTGACCAACAATAAGATGCTCCATCACGCTTGAATTCATTAAAACAGTCTCTGATTTTACTAATCATGGCTTTATCAAGAATTGTATTCTTTGGTGTATTAGAAACTATATCGAGATTGAATTGAGCATCTTTCCAGGGGTAATCTCTCTTGGACGTTTTTTTTGGTTTATCGAGATTAAATCTAGGATTGATTTTCAATAATCTCTTAAACTCTTTCATGTTTCCGTCTATTGGACGTTTTTTGGGTTTATCGAGATTAAATCTAGGATTGATTTTGTTACGTTTTTTTGGTCTATCGAGATTAAATCTAGGATTGATTTTTAATAATCTCTTAAACTCTTTCATGTTTCCGTCTCTTGGACGTTTGTTACGTTTTTTTGGTCTATCGAGATTAAATCTAGGATTGATTTTTAATAATCTCTTAAACTCTTTCATGTTTCCGTCTCTTGGACGTTTGTTACGTTTTTTTGGTCTATCGAGATTAAATCTAGGATTGATTTTCAATAATCTCTTAAACTCTTTCATGTTTCCGTCTCTTGGACGTTTGTTACGTTTTTTTGGTCTATCGAGATTAAATCTAGGATTGATTTTCAATAATCTCTTAAACTCCTTATCAGCATTGAATTCAGCATTTTTCGAAGTCAATCTCTTGAACTCCTTCATGCTATACTAAAAACAAGTGTCTAAATGAAAGATTTATGTATAATGAATCACTGCAATGGGTCAGTCAATGAATTAGACAAATAGTATAGTATACTAATGAACCAGGAATTCAGACCACACCCAGTGAGTACAAATTATGAAGCATCCAGTGATGGTGTTGTAAGACACTGTAGACTGAAGAACCCAGTTGGGTGGGATAATGGTATGGGGTATTTGTTCTTTACTGTTGGAAGGAAGAAATATTACAATCATCGTTTCGTATTTGAATGTTTCAATGGATTGATCAAAAATGGTTTTGTTATCGATCACAAGGATTCTAATCCAAGGAACAATTCTTTATCAAATCTGCAAGCAATCACACAGAGTGAGAATTCCAAACGAGGAAGGACTGGCATTTGTTCAAAAAAAGTGAAACCAGTAAAATCTTTGAATACAACAACTAACGAAGAAAAAATATTTAAATAAATATATGAAGCCGGCAAGTATTTCAATATTTGTAGAGCCTCAGTACGATTCGTTGCAGAGGGGGTTTGTCGATCGGCTATTTCAAAAAGGACGGGACAAAAAATTCAATTTAGTTATGTCTAATGCGTCATATTTTTCATTTAGAAATATATCATTATTATAGAATAATGAATTCTGAAAACATGAATAGCATCATATCCGAGATTTCAAAATTGAAAGGTTGGGATATTGAACTATCAGATGGGTTAAATCCTGATCAAATCATGTCTGATTTTCAGGACATAGAATACGGAGTTAACAACAATAAATACATGCTACCAAAGAAGTATGCGCTCATCAAAAGAATTCAGAATTCTATTAAGGACTCTCTCGCATTTTCCAGTGACGTAAGTGTGTTCGCTCCGTTGTATACCATCGTAGAACGAATACGAAAAGAATTGGGGTACGAATACGAATTGAAAAAGGAGGTTAATTCTAAAGTTAGAAACCTACGGGCGTTAATTCAAGAAAATGAACAATTTTGATTGACCAACCATTTATCATTATTTGATTGTGACCGTCCCTCATAGAGATTTTAATTTTTTTTTAGCATTTTTTGATCAAAACTGTTGAAATCAGTGAATAAAAAATTGATGGCTGGTTCGGATTGATCACTTCCACGATGGTGTTAGGTCGGATTAAAAAATTGTTTTGCAATTGAAAAATTGTTTCTGATTTTAAATAATGGTCAATGAAGCATTAACAACCCGATTGGCTCGTGAACGACTGGATGCAATCAGGAGATTTGTACCAATTCGTGACTCTGTCCGGAATAAACTGCAACAACGACAGAGTCTTCAGACTGATTTTGCTGCGGGATCTGAAGAATTGTTTAAACCAGTAACCACAGCAACGAAACAGATAGTGTCAACAATCTCTGAAGAAGGAAAAAAACAAGAAGAGTCTTTTCTTCCTGTGTTAGAAAAAATAGCAAAAAGAACTAAACAAACAAAAAAATCATTGAAAACACTTCCTCAGGATATATCAACCGCTTCAGAACAACAAGGAGAACTTCAAGAAGATATCCCCCCACCCGAATTTCAAGAAGAAGGGGAGGATACTACTACTAGTGGACGAGTTGCATTCAATGAAAAACTTCTTCCCGGTAAATTAGATGAATTGAGAAATAAAAAATTTGATTCTATGGAAGAATTAGCCCAATTTGTCACTAGGAGTTTTCATCAGAGAAGAAAATATATTTACGGTGATTATAATCTTCCCCCTAAAAAAGATTGGTATAGGGGGTTATATCGTATATTATCAGGTTCCTCTCAAGCAAAAGGAGATGATAAAACATTTCAGGAATATATGGCAGCAATAAAAAAAGCTGAATCATCTATAGGGGAGCAATCGGATACCGGATTTCTTAGACTACCAGAACAATCAAAATTTATTGATATAACACAATCTCCCCAACAGATGAAAATAACGAGAGAAGCTGATCATGAAAAAGGTGCAACCGGTATCACTGATAAAACCAAAGGATTTTCAGGCAGTGGTTTAGTTGGAAACTCTTCGAGGGAAAATCCAAGGATTTCATGTCCTGGTAGTGTTATCAATGATATATCACGATTAGAAGTTCTTGTAGGAGGTTTCCGAGCTGGAAATAACTCACCGGAAATAATTAATGAAGCAGCTGATATCTGTAGACGGTTATTTGCCGGCGGTATCATGGATATCAAAACATATCGAGATTTCATTGACGAGTTAGTGGAAAGTGGGTATCACAGTGATTAATCACCGAGACTGAATAAAAACGCTAGCGTTTCCAATTGAAAAATGGTTTCTGATTTCAAATAATGATCATACACTACAATCATGATAAACCAGCCCCCGTCTACGTAGTTAATTCACGGTTTCCAGTTTATAGAGCATACTACGGAGATGGTTTAGGCAATACCATTGCAGGGTTATTTGCGAGAATGGCTCCAAAAGTGATGCCGTTAGCTAAACAACTAGGAATGAAAGCAATTGAAGTTATTCGTGATAAAGGTATTGGTGCTGTTGGAGATCTTGCTGGAAAAGCGTTTTCAACTGCGAAGAATAAAATAACATCATTAGTGAAATCACGAAGTGATTTACGAGAAAAATCCAAAGGATTTTCAAAGAAACCGTTACCATCTACAGCGGAAATGCCTGCAAGTGTTAGTAGAATTATAAATAACGCAGTAGACGAAAAATTAGCGTCGATGGCTTTAACTCCCGACCAAAGCAATATTGCAAATATGATAGCAGGAAGCGGCTTTAAAAAACTACGTCGATGAAAATCGTTTATGATTTCACGATTTAGACTCTGATAAATAGAATAAAATGTTCAAAAAATCACATGATCCGGCGTTTGATATAGACGCCCCAGTTGGCAAGGATGATTCTGTACGCGATTATCAATATTACGCTTATCATGCGATAGACGCAAATAGTCGATCGCGAATTGAACTTCAAGTCCATGATACCAGTAAATATTTTTTGCCCTGTGAAGCGTTTATTGAAGTAGAAGGAGAACTTGTAACAGCTGGTGGAGCATCATATCCAGATGGTACTCAAGTCGGTTTTGTCAATAATGGTATTATGGCGTTATTTGAGAGTGCTAGATATCTCATTGATGGAAAAGAAATTGAGTCCATAGATCGCGATGTTGATATGGCTACAACAATAATCGGGTTAGCGAGATATTCTGATGATTATACAAGATCAGCAGGACCCTCTATGATGTTTGCAAAAGATGGTAAGAATACCGCTGGAGGAAATCCATTTGTTGTAAGACGACCCAAAAAAGTCAGTGCTGCTAATGATGATGCTGATGTCGAGGCTGTAGTTATAAACAACGACGTTAATTTCAATCTAGGAGCTGCAACACGAAACTCAATGTTGGGATTAGGGCGTAAACCATTTTCATGCGCGATTCCACTGCATCATATTTTTGGATTCTGTAGAAACGTCCGAAAAGTTATTTATGGGGCGAAGCATACAGTATCGCTTGTACGAAAGAGTGATGATAACGACGCAATTTGGAGAATTCCAGCAGATGCTGCAAATCCCAATGCTGATGCCGGTAAAGTCAATTTAACAAAAATATCATTGTGGATGCCAGTGTTGACTCCAGCAATCACTGCAGAAGAACGATTACTATCATTTATGGACCAAGGAGGAAAATCGTTGTTGAGTTGGTTAACCGTGAGTACAGATGTTAAACAATCAAATATCAACGGTTTATTCACTTGGAACCTAGCATCAAAACAAGGTGTTGCTGCGCCACGTCATATATTTATTGCGTTACAAGATAACGCACGAGTTGGCGATCAACGTTTCAGTCATATGGTATTTGATCAATTAGGTGTGAAAGACGTCTCACTGAGAATAAACGGCCAGCAGGAACCATCTGAGGATATACAACTTAATTACACAGAAAATCATATTGCACGAGTTTATCATCGTCTGTTGTCATTTATGGCACGTGATCAAAATGTCGATACTGGTTTGCAAATATCACAATATGATTTTAAAAATCTGTATCCAATCTATTACTTCTCACTGGAACATCTCGATTTAACAAGACAGTCCGTCGTTGATATACACTTTAGAGCTAATGTGACTCGTGGTGCTATTGCTAATTATAGAGCGGTTGCTGTCATTCTCAGTGATAAATCCATGCTACTCGAAGGTGTTGGTGGAAGAATGAGAGTGGTAGATGCACCAGTAGAAAACATGTAATTGAAATTGTAAACGATTTAGAATCAATCTATTATGTATAATGTCATATAGTGTTATTAGTGTTACGTTAACTCCCAGTCAATTAAAAAAATTGCAATCGGAATCAGCTAAAAAATGTGGAACCACAATCACGTTGAAACCTAATCAAATGACTGGTGGTGCAAATAAATTATCGCTGACAACTCGTCAAATAAAACATTTCAATGATGCACTTGCAGCCAAAAAAGGTGTTCAGATTACTCTTTCTGCGGCTGCTATCAAAAATATGATTAAAACAGGCGGTATATTTCCGTTGTTAGCTGCGATTCCAGCATTGATTGCAGGAGCAGCCCCAGCGGTGGCTAAAGCGGCAGCGTTAGGAGCCGTTGGTACTGCAGCAGGAATGGCACTAAAGAAGGCAACTGGGAAAGGATATAAAAAAAAGGGACGATCCGTTCACGGATTGGGTCTAAGACTACCAGGAACCCCGTATTCGTGGTACAGCGGGAGATCCGTTCACGGATCAGGCCTGAGACTACCAGGAACGATTTATTAATTCAGAAATCTTCGATTTCCGAACCTATGGTTCCCATGTCCAATTTTGATTTAATGGATGCGGCTAAAAAACTCGCGATTAAAAACTTCAGAGGTGTCTTTATGAAAGATCAATTACCACATCAACCAAACAGCGTTGAAACCGGAATCATTAATTTAGATAACAGCACCGGACCTGGAACTCACTGGGTTGCATACGCTATTGATCCACGTGGGATTGTCTATTTTGATTCATATGGATTAGCCCCGCCAAAAGAGTTTATGCGGTATATAAAAACCCTTCCAATGAAGACTTGGTATTCTACGCTACCAACACAAACGATGATTGACCCACCAATATGTGGCAGCGAAGTATTAAATGTCCTTGACGCTATTTCTAACTCCTTGAGTAACCCAAGCGGAAAACCACCACATGTTGTCGTGAATGAATACACTAGTAATCGCTGGCAACGACGAAGTCGTCAAAAACGATTTTAGAGAGAGAAAGAGTTTTACAATAACATGATTGATATTTGGGGGAGATCTTTGAAACCCAAACCCGATGGCACTGCAACCCCTGATTCTATCAAGGATATAACAAAAAAAATTAAAGATGAAATAGCTGAGACGTTGAATTTAGAAAGTGTTGAACCCAATGAAATAGTTGTATTTCAGGACAAACAGGGTAAATTGAAATCTAGTAATATTTCTCTGGATGATATTTTAGTTAAACAACAAAACGCAATCGAGAACACCGTTGCGTTATTTTCGGATCAGGGTAAATTGAAAACCAGTAATATTTCTCTGGATGATATTTTAGTTAAACAACAAAACGCAATCGAGGATACTATCGCGTTATTTTCCGATCAGGGTAAACTCAAACCGGGTGTACTCGTTTCGACGATTACAGATCGATTAAAAACTCTCAACGATGAGTTAAACAATTCTCTGGCTGTACTAAAAATACTTGAATCTAAAATTGAAGATAACGGAAAACAGTTTATATCATTTCGTAGAAATATCATTGATAAATTTATTGGAACCCAGTTGGATAAAATTGAAATAAAACTCCGATATTAAAAAATCCATCGATGAGACGAAAAACTTCATCGAAGCCGTCAAAGGTGATTTTTCGAGGATGATAACAATCATTGAAAAAACAAAAATTCCTCATGAGAAAACCAATAACGTAGTATATACAATCCAACACGGATCATTTGAGTGGACACCTACAAACAACAAATTAGATATCACTGCAACCGTTAAAGGTATTTATCGATTAACGCTGGTAGCACCAATTCAATTTAATATATCATCGTCGAGTTCATCCGGGGTCAATAATGTGATATCAACGATCGTCGACAAGGATAAAACTGAAAAGTTCACTATAACAGCTACTGATAAAGATTTGGCTAGAACTTCGGTATCATGGTATGTAGAATTCGTAGCGGATTTAAGTAAATAACTAAATCGTTCGGATTTCACAATTGAAAACGCTAGTGTTTTTAAAATAAACAACAATGACTTTGTCATCGACGCAATGTCGCTATGATCAGGTCAGAGAATTTCAAAATAGACTCAAAACCCTCACTGAGGAGTATCAAATAAAAATAAAAAAATACCGACGAAGAATCACCACAATTGATGTTATTATATACTCGGTGTCAAGCGTTCTCACTGGTGCCGGAATAATACTTGCATCGGTTACAATGATTGCCCCGGTCGTAGTTCCAATTTGCATTTCTGCGGTGGCTACAATCGGGGGTATATTAACCGGGATAGCAAAAAAGATATCATCATGCAGCCAGAGTAAACTGCAGAATTACTTACTTCAATTTCATATTGCATCAACCGCATATTCGCAATTATCATTGATGATATCGTCGTCACTCGATAATACGATTATATCAGATAGTGAATTCTCAGCGATGGTCAGTATTTTTGATTCCGCGATATCGAAATTAGAGCGACAACATGAGTATAATAACAATGACAACACCGATGGAATCAGAAAACACGAACCCAAAAAACAAAATGATCTCAATAATATCAACATTACCAGATTGTGAATTCTCAGTGATGGTCAGTATTTATGATTCCTCGATACCAAAATTAGAAATAAATCACGAGTATAATAACAATGACGACACCGCAGGAATTACTTCAACGAGTAGTGGAGAACACGAACCCAGTACAAACAAGCATGATATCAATAACATCAACGAATCCAGAATTCAGTGTGAATTTCCCCTCTCCGGTCCCAGTGAAGGAGATAGCGCTTGCAAAACTACGAGTGTATCACAGTTGGCCTAATATCAGATCAAAATCATTTGGTGGTCAACAACCCAATAATTCTTTAGTGTTTGCGAATAAGAATAAACCCGACGGAACCCCAGACTGGAACGTCGTTTCGATACCAACAGGGTCATACCAAATTGAACAAATCAATAATGAATTCGCGCGTAGAATAAAATCGATTACTGGAGTAGAGTCAAAAATCGCTATAACAGTTCATGAACCGACGCTATCATCCGCAATTGAGATAAACACAGAAGGATACGTCGTAGATATCTATCAAAGCTCAATAAGAACCGTACTAGGATGGCCTGAATTACCACCCCAGAGTAAAACTCTGGGGAAAACCGAACCAAACAAAACTGATTATGTCACAGACAGGACAAAACCTGATAATCCAATAAAGAGTTACAAAGAGTGGGTACCTACAGAATTTTTTAGTATCCTTGAAGATAGTAACGGGAAATTTCTTATGGCTAACATTTTTAAACTCGATGACAATTTCAATGCAATGAATAATGATTTTCCACTGTTGTTAATATCTCTTAAATCCGGCTATCTCACCCGAGATGAATTTATCAGCGTTGTAGAACTATGTAACAAAATCATCAATGACATGGAAACATTTAATTCACAAATTATTCAAGAGGTATTAGATGACAGTAATCCTGAAACAAGAAGAGTTTTTGCAGAAGAATATAATATCCCCGTCAAAGATATTCCAACAGTCAAACTACAAGGATATAACGTACCTGAACTACAAAAATCTCTCAGTGATGCCATCGATGTCGGTTTCAAAATAATTCATGATACGTGGAAAAAAACAGCATCACCGGAAATAAAAATCCTCAAACACAATAATGACCCAGATGGTGGCGGCAGGCATATCGCTCCGTTCAACGTGAATATTTCATCGGTGATTGCACTTAATTTAGTGTGTGATGTTATCGAAGGAAGCTATCAAATTAATCTCGAACGATCAAATCAAGCTCAGCAAGGATATATTCTTTATTCATTTGCACCAACAGCTCCTCCAGGATTCCTAATTATTGAAAACCCAATTAATCCTGTCTACATGCGATGCCATAATAATTCATTAACCAGAATTAATTTCAAACTCACCGACCAGTCAAATAATCTGATTGATTTACAAGAAGAGGTGTTAGCGATTAGTCTGTTTGTGAGATCCTAAAGACTTGATCAAATCATTTATTATTTTTCGTTAACCTGTAGCAGCAGAGAGGGTGGATGACCACATCGTTGCGAGCAAAATCGTAAAATCTCCGTTTGCAAAAATGAAGACTTTTTTTTTGGTTAAATGAGATTTCGTTGGAAGTCTTATATTTTGTTCGAAAACGTAGTGTATAGGCCATTTTTTGTTCGGAAACGTTATCTGGAAGCCTTATTTTTGCTTGAAATCGTGGTCTGTTCACCCTCTCTGCTGCTCTAACTGTGAAATATTTAACTGCGTGACCCTAGGTCAGTCAATCCAGAGAATTTCTGTCGTATCACGCTCATATAAATACGCCTATTTCCACTATGGAAACATAAACGGTATCTACCAAGTCCCAACTTATTGATTCCATTGTATAATTTTTACTGATTTCCAACCATAAATACTGCCATTTCAACCACAACACTATTATACACCATTGGATTTTAATATGGACTGTGTTACACCAAGCTAGGGACAGTCATTCGGCTTGTACCTAAAATCACTACTAACGAACCCCAGCATGGTTCAAATTCACTAAAACTCAGCTCTGTGACGATTGCGCCTACTAATTGGCTAATTATTTCGGGCTAGGAATATTTCCATGGCGCCGAAGACCAAATAATCACACAAATAAATTTAAGAATTGCTTAAAAACGGGGTGCTGTCAAATATACATACTCCAAATTTATTACTGTATGAACTAAATCCAATCCACAGGGTAGAGAAGAACTTGTTCAAACATCGCCCAAAGAAATCATCGATATCGTATGCGAATTTTGTTTGAATGTTTTCAAAGGAACGGTAGTTTTATCCATATTACAGAGACGACCATTCGGTAAACATCAGACACTCTTTGACCAATAGTGAAATATATTCTACCCATCAGTTAGAATTTTTAAAAAAAATCATGGTTCAGCGAAGAGGATTTCAATCCATTCTTAACATTATTAAGAAAAGAGAAAGATAAGTGATGTCGGAGCATTTTGCGTGTATGGCTATTAATTAAACAAAATTCTAAAAACAATAATACACCGAGATTCTCGCGAATGTTCCAGGACTTAACTCATACTGTCTGCCATGACGCCCACCACCATGATGGCGATACAAGACTCCCAGTGTGGGTAGATTTTCATCCAGTGCAATCTTTCGCCACCACCAATATAAAATTATAATTAAAATACAAGCCGAAGATAATATTGATCTTAGAAGCAGTCACTTTAACTTTTAACTATAAATTCATTACGTGATACTTTACCCACCCACCCGTGTCGCCAATTCGTATTACCAATAGCCCTTAACTGCCGCCTTGCACTTCGGAACTTCAAGGTACGCAAATTAATGGTTCCGGCGTGTGTAAGACAAAGTTTCCAGGTTAATCACTGTTGTCGGTTTTCCCTAAATCTATAGTATTCCTAACAAACCCATTGGCTGTACTATCGACCGCGTTTTCCGCAAAGTTAACAAGAACAACAACAATTACAAATATATGATCGATCTTAGTTTAGATTACCAAGTCGTTTTTGTTTTTCATAACAACGCCCAGTTTCTTGGTTTCGGACAGGATTTTGTATCCTATTGTTGTATGTGTTGCTGATGATGATATTAATGTCAATGATGTTTGTGATGATATAACATGCAAGTCTTTGTTATCAAGGTAGAAGAACCAAAGTTTCTTTTGATGCAGAGGCGCCAGATGGTTTATCGTACCCAGACAATGTTCTTTAGTGGCTCCGAGATCTAGGTGTCCAGAGCAATGTTCTTTAGTGGCTCCGCGATCTAGGTGTCCAGAGCATTGTTCTTTAGTGGCTCCGCGATCTAAGTGTCCAGAGCGATGTTCTTTAGTGGTCACCTTCTTTGTAACAGAGAACAGTTTTTTTGTTAATTAGCAAACCACACCTTCCACTTTCTAAATATACAAATTGTGAAGAATTTCTCCCCTTTATACTGCGTTTCATTTCAAATCTTTCCACGTACTATGCAACGCTTTGACGACTTCAGGGGTATATCTTGCAACTAGAATAGTAATCTATTGAAATGCAGTACTTGCTGAGTACTACTGTAGAACTGCTGAATCTTCAACCAAAGCACTAATTTCTCAGCAGTATTTACATATTTCCGTTTTTAAATACGGTACACGTGACTTATGTTCAATTTGGAAGACATCGGCAGATCACCGCTCATAGATCCTTATCATGAAAAACATATGCCTGACGAATGACGTTTCAGACCGCGAGAAAGTGACGAACAGACAAGTCATATAAAACTTTCGTCACTCAAACCGGTAGAAACTATATTGCAGGATGATACAGCCCGTCATCCCACTTCCTTTTTTTTCTGTCTCACATTGTCATTAGTTACTTCGTGCTGTAGTGCATGTTATAACTGGTTCTCTTTTTTTTAACCTTACCTTCCCCCGCAAGCTTTTGGCCGGCAAAATTTGCCGTGTTTGACTTCGTGTAAGGGCCTCTTAGGAGGCGGAGCCGCCGAGAAAATTGCACAGGTATTTCGGCCTCGGCACGAGCCTTTTCTTGAATAAACACTCGTGTTCAGTACAATCGTAAATCGATTTTATTGTTACCTTTATTTTGATTGTGACGAGATGAAATGGTAGTTGCCGTTTTTTTTTAATTTTAATTTTTATTTTTTTACAACACGAAACCAGATGAAGGGTTATCGTGCGAAGACGAGTAGGGGTAACAAGTCTTGAACAAGGGCAAATCTAATTCGAACATGTTTTCAGTCAAATTGTCGGGTCTGTTCAAGATTTTTACTCATTGATATCATTCATCATATTATTATTTGCTCAATGTTACTTCTTTCCTTCTATTCATCCGTCTAGTATGTATGTATGTATGTATGTATGTATGTATGTATGTATGTATGTATGTATGTATGTATGTATGTATGTATGTGTGTATGTATGTATGTTTATGTATGTATGTATGTATGTATGTATGTATGTATGTATGTATGTATGTATGTTTATGTATGTTATACGAGATCATACTTTCCCATGCAAATGCAGTAAACTTTTTTTTATATACTCAATTTGTTTTTCTACATAAGGCTAAGTGATAAGAAAAGAATACACATCATCATAAAAATTCATTGAATTTATACTGTAATCCAAACTAAATATACAGCCGTAGATTCGTCAATACACTGCAACAATAACAATACGCGACCTTTGAACTTCGTGGCACGATCCATATTACTTGAAAAATATTATTAGTTTGGTCTCAACGTTTCAAGTTGGTCTGGAATTCATAGATTTTGCTTTTCTGTTGACTGAACTCAAACTTCTGCTTATGATTAATTGGATTTTCTTAATAGCTGAGTCAATTCCATACGATTTACTTGTGATTTGTGCAGTTGTAGTGGACTGACATTGAATTAACAGTACCTCTGTATTCGTTCGATCATTAGTTGATTGGAATAATGATGTACTAAACATTATTTTAATTAAAATTATCAGAAAGACGCCGTTGAATATGACATTTATTTCGTTTTGAGTGGAGTAAGAATGTGATTTCTCTTGTAAATGACGTCGAAATGTTTTTGGAACCTATTGCATGTGCCATGTTATTCGGATTTGCAGAACTAAGAAGTACATTTTGAAGAAATTCCAGATGCAAAAAATATAAGTAAATTTACTGATATTCTAAATTCCAATCAAAGAAGACATATGTTTATGCCCTGTCACTTTCACGCTCTCTGTTGGAAGAGCCCAGCTATGTACATGATCTCTGTTGGTTTCTATCACTAACCTACATTCAAAACATCTCTACTCTAAATCCAAACATCGTATCAAAAAACTTAAACGTGGAAATGCAGCTACTGTATGACAGCTTCTTAGTTATTTGACTATGAGGCTATTAGTTTACAACCAGAACTTTCAGTTCCATTTATTACTAGAACTTTGACAGACTTGTATGGTACGTATCTGATAGATTGGCCTCATTATCCGTTACTATGCTGTTGTTATGGACCATCTTTTTGCATAAAGTTACGAACATTTCTCGTGTTTAAATTATCAAACTGTTATTTTCTATATTGATTCTCTCACGTTTGTTGTGGACATTGCAAATGTCACTTTTATTCATCAGCTCATTTTTAAGTTTTATATATGACTCAGTGAATTCGTACACATCGTTAACTTTATTATGTCTTCCTTCAAATGGATGAAACAGCTTGTTAAATGTATTCACAAACAAATCTATAAAAACCAAATACTAAATCGTCTGCTACATGAGCGTAGATTTTTTTTTAAAAATACAATTAAAGTAGTTCCTTATCATGATACTATTTTTAGACACGTATCGTGCAATATGTATAAATGCAATATGAAAATATACTGCACCATTCTGACAATGAAAAGTTAACGAAGAAACAAATGAACATATAATAAATGTATTTACATACAAACGCAGTTATCCATCGGTTGGTCGCTTAGCTTGTATTTACTTTATCACTGACTAGCTTTTTCATCTGTTAGTCTATATTGCTGTTTACTTTCTTTCCTTTTCATTCTTTTGTTGTCCATTTTGCTTCTTACTTACGTTATTTAACGTGTGTCGATGAACCATGTCTGCATTAGTCTGAAAGCCCGGAGACTCACCCGTTAATGTGCATGATTCACGACCAAAATAAGTGCCAGTTCGAATCCTGCACCGACCTGATCATGTCGACCATTTTATAAGTCTTTTGAAAATGTATTTTACTTGTTTCCTTATCATGATATTACATACACTTTTAATATGCTGAAGTGGCGTTAAGTACCAAACAATTACATGCAGTACCAAATGGGGGTCTGCAATTTGTTATACCCATCTAGAATAAATCCATTTACCCGATTCTCATAAATAAAAATAAAAGTGACAATAAGTACCAAACAATTACACGCAGTACCAAATGGAGGTCTCGAATTTGTTATATCCACCTTCAATAAATCCACATACCTTATCCTCATAAATAAAAATAAAAGTGGTGTTAAGTACCAAACAATTACATGTTGTACCAAATGGTGGTCAAGAATTTGTTATACCCACCTAGAATAAATCCAGGTACCTGATTCTAGTAAATAAAAATAATTAATGATAACGCTTGTTATGTCCAAAACAAGTTGAAAATAACTTAATTTTTACCAAGCTGTGTATTCTCAATGAATAATTTCCACTGAAAATCAAATACGGTGATAATATATTCCGTGTTTTATGCACATCCACCTAATCAATGACCGTACATAACCGCAGGTAGGAAATAAAACTGACACAGCATTGTTCAAATAAACGTAACATGTCGATTTCATGTCAGAAGATGCGATAATCTTCTTTGTTTGCAATAACGGTAAACATTTCTACCCCGATTGCATGGTAACAGAAATCGATGTAAACATAATTTGATTAGGATTTTTAACGTAGCTTTAACAATTTTTCAGTCATATCGCTACGATGTCTGCAGTGAAGCAGTTTATAGTGATGTCTACCACTGGGGCATCATGCCGCAGACATGTAGCATGATGTCCCACCCAGTCACATTATCCTGACACCAGGCCGACCAGTCCTAACACTAACCTCTTAATGCTGAACGTCAAGCGAGGCAGCTGTTAGTACCATTTTTGTAAGTCTTTGGTATGACTTGGCCGGGGATCGAACCCGCGACCTCCCGCTTCCGCGGCGGACGCTCTAACCACTAGGCCACCGGAGCGGTTGATGTAAACATAAATTGAAAGCTTTCATCTCTTACGTAACAAATATAACGTAACGCTGACCCCAAGCATGGAAAAATACAAATACATGAGAACAGTAATCGCACGCTTATCATTCAAGCAATTTGTTGCACACAATAGCGACTCTAACATTTAGTACATGTAAATACTAACATTCCCCTTAGCTCAAAGATGTCAGTAAACAAATATTTTGTTTAATAGAATAGAATGATACAGGATGGAGGAGAGGTGTCGCCTTATCATCATACGTTATGGTCTGTTTCACGCAGAGGCGTAGCGATGGTATTTTGCCCCAGCGATCTTGTGACCGATTTATTACCCTTGTTTACTTATTATAATGTAACGTTGCAAGTCTCATTTGGCGCCCCTGTACCTTGGCGCCCGGAGACATATGTACCCCCCCCCCCCCTGCCCCCCCCCCCCCTTAGCTACACCTCTGGTTTCATGTGTATGCCCAAAAATTGTAATCTCTCTATCTCTCTCTCTCTCTCTCTCTCTCTCTCTCTCTCTCTCTCTCTCTCTCATACGTAAAGCACATTCTATTTGACTTTATTTGACTTATCAGTTGCTTGTTACTTTATGTTGCTTCACATGTTTAAAAAGTATTTGGAGAATGGTTTGAGGTAATACCAATACAATACTAATGGTTTGAGGTAATACCAATACAATACTAATGGTTTGAGGTAATACCAATACAATACCAATGGTTTGAGGTAATACCAATACAATACCAATGGTTTGAGGTAGTACCAATACAATACCAATGGTTTGAGGTAGTACCAATACAATACCAATGGTTTGAGGTAGTACCAATACAATACCAATGGTTTGAGGTAATACCAATACAATACCAATGGTTTGAGGTAGTACCAATACAATACCAATGGTTTGAGGTAATACCAATACAATACCAATGGTTTGAGGTAATACCAATACAATACCAATGGTTTGAGGTAGTACCAATACAATACCAATGTTTTGAGGTAATACCAATACAATACCAATGGTTTGAGGTAATACCAATACAATATGAATGTGGATTCCATAACACCGAAAGAAACACAAACAAAGGCATGATTCATTTGAGTCTTGATAACGTGCAAAATTGATAATACTGATTTTATTTTCTACCATCTTCATTACGTGCCTTTAATGTCAGATGGATGTGAAAGTTATAAATTCCAGAAATAAACTGCGTCAGTAAAAGATAAAAAGAAACAAAAATTAAAACAAATAAAACTCCTGTCACTTACGACATATATATGATTGATACGTGCTCTTTTTGGCGTACATACTTAGAAACAAGCAGACATATTAACATACATACATAACCTCTTGTCGGAAAGAATTTTAAGCGAGGCTGTGTTTATAGGAATAAATTGGGGGTTATTATGAAATAAAATATTGTTAATTGAGAATAGAACCTATCATTTGTTTTATTTTTTAAAATATTTTTTGTTGTTGTACAGAAAACGTGCTTGATAGTACAAACAAGGAATATGGCAGATTTACAGAATGCCCACTAATGGTGATTAACCTAGAAATTTGGCCTTATCTGTTTATAAACCTGAAAATTCACATGTATAAGATGACAGTTTAGTTTAATCTCTCTCTCTCTCTCTCTCTCTCTCTCTCTCTCTCTCTCTCTCTCTATCTCTCTCTTCCTCCCAACCCCCGGACCTTTTTACCAATATATTTGATCTGGTGGGGCTTTCTTCGCACTTTATGTCTATAATTCCCACGATGATCTACAGTATGAAATTTGTAAGAAATTATACAGGGGTGGGGAAAATCCTTTCAATACAAAGACGAAAATTCTTTTAATGTATTAAAGCATCTAACATAATGAAATACTGGCCCCTTTCTTTTGAACCACACGATTAATTTGCAGTCTCTTGCAAATAGGGATAAAATAATGAGATTACACAAAGTGGCATTATATATTGTATTTTTAATATTAATTTTATTATCTTTTACCATTGTAATAAATATCCAAGTAATTGAATTACCATTTTTTCTCTCGATAGTTCTGAGTCTGTTAAATTTTCAAACCCTAAGTCTAAAAATTTATATTGAATTTTTGTATTTAAACGTCAATTACTTCCTTTTTTGAATGTTTGTCAAGTCATGGGTTGTGTTCTTTAATGAGAGAGAGAGAGAGAGAGAGAGAGAGAGAGAGAGAGAGAGAGAGAGAGAGAGAGAGAGAGAGAGAGAGAGAGAGATTGTATGCAAATATAAGAAAAACCAAACCCATTTCAAATTCCCAACCTCTTCCGTTAGAACAATTCAAATTGCGGGTCTTCCTCCTAGTTCGAGAGACTGCTCGACACCGATATGAGACGAGATCAGGTGGTGGTGGTTAGTTTCGATAAAAGCATTGACAAGGTATAGTGTTGTAATCAGATTCCTCCACACATGTACAAAACTATGAAACTAAAATAGTTTTTCTTCTTCAAATAAATCACAAAAAGATTAAACAAGCATGTATTTAAAACAACAATATTAAAGCTCAGATAATGAGATCAATACTCCAATAAAACAAGCCAGGCACAAACGAAACAGGCACTTGCAAAAAACAAAACAAAACCCGATAGTAACAAGCAAATGTCAAAAGATATAACGGTATTTAAAATAATAAAATCAATACTCGGTTAAATCAAAGGAGGCACAAACAAAACAGACAAATGACAAATGAAACATACAAATGTCAAATTAAACAGACATATGTCATATGAAATAAACAAAACACAAATACAACAGGCAAACACGAAATGAAAGAAACTATATTGAAATAAAACAAAAACCAAAGGAAGGCACAATCAAAACAGACTCAGAAACTATGCGTGCCGGACTCTCTACCGAAAGGATGACAGTTCGAATCCTATCGTCAGCTACCGTGGTGTATCCTTGGGTAAGGCAATATATTCCAATTACTTCGGCACAAAGAATTCTACTTGTGTTTTTGTGCCATTTAAGCACCAAAGAGACCGTTAAACGAAACAGCCGATATATTGTCACAGGCCATAAAATGAAGACGAATCGTTGCCGTAGACTCCATTGCGAGTGACAAATTCAAAATCGCCTCTCGAATTGACTCGGGCAACATCATCGAACACAAACAGTTAGTTCGAAGAGTTTCCAGTAGGAGTCGGCTTAAAAGGTCCTGAAATGTTTATGTTTCATTTCTAATCAATTACGCTCACTGTATATAATAGCAGTTATACTTATAATTATAGAACTGACTTTTCATAACAGCGCTAGCTTCAAAATGTCCCCGGCTTTTAGTTGGACCCCTATGAGCTAAACAACGCAAAGTTTAACCATGCTCTTGTGGGTGAAGGTCGGAGGGATTTAAATGGGCTAAACCGATGTATTACTTCAATAAACATTTAATTTGATTACATTGACATACATACATACATACATACATACATACATACATACATACATACATACATACATACATACATACATACAATTTAGGAATAATCACAGCAGTATGAGAGAGTGAGAGTCATGATCGAATGATTGCACTGTAGTATCCTAAATTCGTTTTCTAATATAATCTGTAATCAAAATTAACTTAAAGATACTTTACAACATCCGCATATATTTATACGGTCAAATCAATGATTTTAAGCGGGGAAGTTTTTCTTAAACTCTGAATATTCAGAATATCTTTAAAAACAGTGACTTATTGATTTGTTCGATTGTAAATAATTGATAAATAAATGCAGAGGATGTCAAAGTATTACAGTATTAGAAATGTAAGCTTAGCGATGAAATATGACGTAGTTGGATAGTGTGACAAACTGCATGTCGCCTCTCTTCAAGAACAATGGAGTACCGTAGGTAACGTTATAATCAGTCTGTGAGAGTTATAGCTACAAAATCACTTGTAATAAAGTTAAACAAACTGATTTTGAATATTTTTTTTACCCATTTAGCAACGCTTAGCAACCATCAATAAAATGAATTGTTTTCAAAATATAAATTTCTTAACAATACTTCTATGCGTGAATTTAAATTGAAAGGCAATTAAGTTCGCCTCTTTGGTGAACATCATTGCTAAAATGTGGGATTGGTTCCAGATTTGATCACTTATTAAGGACCTTATTTGTCTTGACCATGTCTCTTGTTTTCCACAAGGTTGAATTGTTCTACATTTAACCAGTCTTTATATACAGATTTCAAATTCTTATTTTTTAGCAGGTAATACGTTTTCTTAATTTACATTTTTTATAGTGTTTAACATGCTAATATAATTCCCAGTTGACTGAATACTTCAAAACGTAATAATTATCCGTCATTACCAAATGCACGCGTTATTCCGTTTGACCGCCATTTGGTATATAAATACAAGTTATTAATAGCAACACAATTTAGAATATAGTGAGATTCATGGACGAAGTTTCTTTTTCAACCTTGCAAAGCAAACTTAACATCTTGCAAAAAAAAATTTGCTAAGAGAAAGATACCATCTTGCCAAAATGTATTACTAAGGTAAAATATAACATCTTGACAAAATGAATTACTAATACATTTAAAAAACTCTGTTCCTTTATTTTATTATTTGGATGTCTCCAAATGTTTATCGAATTTGATTTGTAACCGTATCTGCCAAAATCCTTATTCATTTTAATAAGGCGGTTTATCTAGTTGATCTTCATGAATTGAATATAGGAGTAAACATGATCCATGTCTTGACCACTGTCCGTAGATCGGAATATCAGAATATAACTTTGAACCTTGTTAGTTTTACCGATCCAACTACATTTAAAAATTGTAATCCAATCCATTTGTACCATACACCGTTTAATAGATATTACATGTGATTTGAACAAAATAATTTTGTAAATATCCCACCAGTAAGTCTTAGTTGAAATATTGTTGGTAGATCAATGTAAAAATCCTGGTTAGTTACCCATTACATCAGTCATGTAGTATATGTCTTAATTATAACACGGTTCTGTTTATAACGCGAGTATGACAATGGATCTCAGTTCATTGACAGTGGCACTAAAATTATGAGTCTGGTTTTCCATTATAATACAATCTGACTATACGTCGGTATTTTCTGTCTCAAAAGGACATTGTTATAAAGAGGTAGTATATAATTTTAGTTGTTTTATTCATAAGAGGGGGACACGTACCAACAATAGGCCATACAATTACACTATTACGGCCCCCACACACATGTAAGGAAGTAGGTAAACATTGGTTTCATTGTATTTCTTTGACGTCTGAGAAAACCTGCCCGAATAGATTTGCGTATCCTAATTACAATCGATTTCGTAGTTTAAACGAGCGAAGGTTATTTATGTATCTGTTTATTTTATACAGACACCTTCTCAAATGTACCAGGAAAAGGGCATGCATAAACGTCTGCCAATTGTTTCGCTGATACTAAAGATTGTAGTTTTGGAGTTGATACACGGAATAGACTTGAAAATAAACTATGGAATTGTCTTACATGTTCTATCACAATTTGACATAATTTTTTGTCTGCTTCAAGTTTCTTTTTCCGCACAATGACTTCTTGGCAAAATGGGGTGATTAAGATCAATTCGTTACAAAAATGAGATTCGAGTTTTTAAGCAACAAGCAAATGAACAAACCGTATTAGACTTTTGTGAAGAGTCATATCATCTATACAAATAATAAAATACTTTTCTCGTTGCTTTTTTTTTTTTCAAGAAAGAAAACATGCACATTTGCCATCGTAATTGTGTATGTGGGAGAGTGTCAGATACAAAATAATTTTTCCAAGTTATGATGCATGTTTGTTGTAGAAGATTAAAATAGTCACCGTTGCTTATATTTGTATCGTACAATTTGCATTGCAACGGATCGAATATAATATCTATATTGGATAATAATGTACCAGACGTTTCAAATACAAATATCCATTCGAAACTATTTTATTCTCTTCCAGATATATTTCTGATCAGTAGTAGAAAATGGAATTTTATTTGAGAGATGACTATTATTGAATGATATTAAATTGTTGTTATTTGGATTTCACATTTCGTGTATTCATTAATTTAACTGTCGGCACTGCTGACTGGGGGCTCGTAGTTTTGCATCTCTCTATCACTACTTCAATTTCTAACAAAACGAGCCAGGGTGGGTCTTCTGTAATATATTAAATAATTTTGGGAGCACCCCACCCAACCTAAATAACGGGAAATCTCTACATTATTATTATTATTATTATTATTATTATTAGTAGTAGTAGTAGTAGTAGTAGTAGTAGTAGTAGTGGTAGTAGTAGTAGTAGTAGTAGTAGCAACAACGTCTTTCATATGTATATGTTGTAATCTCTCTTCTTGCATCTCTCGAGATTATATGTACATGCAAATTTGAAAAAGCAATAATTAACCAACAAAACTAAGGGTACTGAGTAAAGATAATTCCTTCTATTGAAGTGTTCTCATTTTAAAGAAGCTTTTCATAATTACAGGATGTGTTTACTAAGATCTCTTGTTGCAATAACAATTCTGCCGCAATACTTTTGCGATAAAAGTAATACACAATAATACATCTTTCATTGAGATTCTTCGCATATGTTTCTGCCAAATATGAAGCCTTGCCAATACCTGGAATATAACTTGCTTAAATAATATAATAATAAAAATTGGTATACAGTAACATTAATTGATACCCAACAATTCCTCTTCCTGTTTTTAATTTGGTTTTTATATTAGATGATTTGTCATAACATAGCCTCCTGACGGAACTGTCCTTGTTTCGATGGTAAGATATGCTAATCAGATTTGATACGCATGGACAAAGAAAATCAAAGAGTGTTGGAAGGGGAATTATTTTATTCTTTACTATATTGGTGTAGAGCAGGAAATAAGGTTGGATAGATAGATAGATAAATGACCTTTCAGTATCTGTTTTCTTACAATACCATTGGATATAAACTACATGGCAGGAAGTTGCATGATGGGTGCTGGTAATTGATGGGCAGTACAGAATGTATTTATGGTATTGTTTGACCTGAAACCATTTTTATAATTTTCTTTACTGAAGCGTGACAGTCCTTTCCTGGAAGATAACAAACACGTATCCAGCCTTTCATTAACAAGCTACACATTTCAAATTCAAAGCACACTTTCAAATGTGCTCAAATTTTCAAATTTACTTCTTGAAAGCTAGTCTTAAAGGTCAAAATGACAGATGAAAATGGGAGATCTTTGCTTATCAAATCTACGTTCAATATTGTATGAGCCCGAAATTCTACCAGTGTCATTGAACGACTGATCTAATTACAATAAATAAATCTGATAAAATTTATATTACAAGGTAGTGCAGAAGATATGTACATATTATGCATGTTACAAGATTTCCCTTTTAATACTGATTTTACAAAGACGAGAACATTTTAATGCAAATACATTAACCTTAATTTGTGCGTAACAATAACACAATATACAAACAATATAAATACAAAAATAAATACGGACACTAAAGACACAATTTTATCTCAAGTTAAAATCAGGTATGTCAGCACTGATTTGTTTACAAAGTTTGTAACAATCTGGTAATCTACGAATAACAACTAACCAACACACGCGACGATATCCACGTAAGAGCAATTCTGGGAACTAGTCCCATCATTGTTCTTACGTGGATATCGTCGCGTGTGTTGTTAGTTGTTATTCGTAGATTGACAGTGTGTACTATTTGTTTCGTTTATTATGCAACTAGCTTTTGGTAAATATGCGCCACGTAATTATAATTGTTACCGCTGGTGGTCATTTATTATACACAAGCTATGTACTGTCATGACAGTTCAATGATTGCCAATTCAATACCCACGGAGACAAGCTGAGGACAATTGCTCAAGTGTGTCCTTAGGAACTGTACTAGCTCGGTTTGATATAGTTAATGAAATATGAAGTAACGATATAGCTAATATAATGAAAATGTTATTAAAACCAAGCCAATCCATTTGCTTAATGAAGGCACAAGATATCTGTATTCAACTGTTGAATTTTCAAACATTTGTGTATTTATTTTATTAGTAAAAGATAGTATGCGATTTATGAACAGATATTTACATTTATCGGGATAAACAACATGGCCATTGCTATGCGTAGATGGATCAGTCAGGTGAGCGTGCATGTACACACATTTAATTAAGCATTCACATTTACACATGCACATACACCCAAGACAAAAAAAAAAAGAAAAAAAAAACAAAAAAAAAAACAAAAAAACATTATATTAGAACCCGGAGGCTTATGAATCAATAGGAGAACCAAACCAAACACGTATGACCGTACATTATGCCGCGTATTTCGCCCAAACGTCAAGAAAGTCCTCATATATCAAGACTGGTGTATTCTTTCTCCCCACTAATTTACCTTGACATTCGTCTACGAACTCCACCCAGAGCTACATATCAGAGCGATCAAACCATATTTCCAAGATGACCGCCAGAACAGAGTATTATATGAGCCCCAAATGTAACAATAGGAAAGATACACTTTATCTATCGCGGCCGGGATTTGAACCTAGCCCCTCTGTTCTGCAGCCGATCTTACATTCCATACGACTAAAATATCGGGACGAAATAGGCTGGTTAGTAAGTAGTTATTTTATAGATGGGCCGCTACATGAAAGCTAAATAAACCAAATAATGAGCCTCATCAAGAAAGGAAACGTTACAGGCTGCCAAGGCAAATGGAGTAGAGTGTATTTGCCCATACACACACACACACACACACACACACACACACACACACACACACACACATGGCTACAGACGTGATTTACACATGGGCACACTAGCCATTAACCTTTCGCAGCCTTTTTGAATAAGAAACCTTTCGTGACGTTTGTGTCACGTATGTATGTATGTATGTATGTATGTATGTATGTATGTATGTATGTATGTATGTATGTATGTATGTATGCATGCATGCATGCATGCATGCATGCATGCATGCATGCATGCATGTATGTATGTATGTATGTATGTATGTATGTATGTATGTATGTATGTATATATATGTGTGTGTGTGTGTGTGTGTGTGTGTGTATGTATAATATAATGCCCAATATAACACAATCTCAGATATCATGTTCATTTTCATTTGTTTTTCTGTACATTGATTCTAATCGCTCTGGAGCCAAAGGCATGAATTTTGTTTCATGTTGGGTCATCCATAAAGTCTTAGTTTTACAGACCGTTACCATTAAGGATGTGAAGTAGTGTCACTGTCCTGACAGCAAAGCCAATGAGAGTCTTGTATTGCATCCATTAATAGTTGAAACATAATACTGCGTTCATTGTTTAAGGTTGGCAGAAAAACATATGCATGGTTCTGTCGGCAACAAATGTTCACAGTTATACTCATCATCCAACAAAATTCAACAAATTGTTAAAAAAGCAATGCTTGCAAATGATCAAGTTTTGTCAGAGAAACATTTCAGAGGTTCCAGAGAGCAAGTGGTTGAAAATCAGTATGGTCACTTGCATAATGTAACAGTTCTGGTCTTCATTTCAGTTTAGATCTCCACAATCTTTCTTCGAAACAGTGAACTGTTGTTTCAATAATAATGTTTCAGACGCATATTATAGCCGGTATAATTAAAAAACGTTTCCAAGATGGTATGTCACAAGAACACGGTAAATGTCTTAAACAAAACCAATGCTCTTACACTTGTGTATTAGAAAATCAAGAATTCGTCTGTTGAACACAGTTTTCCATGCTAATTAATCATTAACTCTGCAGATTAAAGTGATGCCACCTAATTTGATATTATCTACTTATCCATCAATTGACCACACTCCAAGACCGCTTATTGTTGTCTCTTTAGGTGAGCACTGATCAAGACCCATACTTCTTCTTGCTGATTTACTTTAAAAGACTTCTGTTATATATGTGACCACAATTCGCATCCATACAACATTGTAGGTAAAGTTATTTTTAGCACCTTATTTGATTCAAACAACCCTTTCGTATGCCAGTTCCAACAAAGAAATACCATACTGATCTTTTATCACCAGCATTATTCGCTGTAGCAGTATTAGGAAGGTCAGAGGAGAAAAAAAAAAACCTATCATATTTTCTTGACGAGACTATGGAATCTGTTTATGTCGTAGCATGAACATGTTCTCTTGCATGATACATTTCTTTGAACATATGACAATATTGCTTTTATCCGCATTGTACAGCAGTCTCTACTTCGATGCATAGTCATGAAAGTTGAGAAGCAAAATACAAAAATGCCATGAAAGGATGATGATAGAACGGCTGTGTCAGTAGCTAGTAAAAGACATAGGATGCTTGAGGTACCAATTTGCATTCCACATTTGGTTGATTCCAATCCGATATTAGGTAATGTATCGTGATTAGGAATAAACATATATAGGACGTGATTAGAAAAAGATTTAATACAAATTAAAATAGTCGCCCAAGCGTATGGTACGACACATTCCGAAAAAAAACAGCAATATTAATAGGTAATATTAATTAATTAATTATCAAAGAAAAATCTCTGCAACAAGTAATGACCTTCCTTCGTTTTCTCAGTTGAAACACTTCCACATATTTGTTTATAGTGGACTGAATTAAATTAAAGGGTACCAGCTGATGTTCCCTTCTTCATTCTCTCGTATCGGTGTTGAAGATTTTCCAGTAACGGTAGTGATGAATATTTGATTTAATAATGCCTGTATGCATAGGTACCAACATGCATTCATATATATCAAACGATGTGAGGTGAAGGAAACGATAATTATCACATTTTAGAATCATAACCCATATATGTATCGACACGCATGCATATAAATTTGTCATGCCATGGTCGGGAATTCAGAAATGGATGAGACGGGGAAGGTAAACTATGAACAAAAACATTTCTAAAGTTACAAAATTATTAAACGAAATATTTCGAAAAAAATCTTTACAATTTAAAATATAAGTATCAGAGATTTAAAAAGTAAAGTGAAATTAAAACTGCGACAAATTAAACAAATGCACGATTTTATAAATAATTTTAAATGTAACAAATTTCAAAAAAGATATTGAAAATTTATTTAAAAATAAAAAAATTTGCATAAACAACTTTAAGAATTAAATAAGATAAGAACAATATGTGTGACTGTATTACCGTATATGAGCCGTTATCATTTGTACTAATCTTACTACACCTAGGGGCTCCGAGTGGCCGAGTGGTCTTAAGCGCTGTCCGTTACGGATCGCTGCCATCTGTCTGCGTGGCTTCGAGTTTAAGATTCGGCTAATGTAGTTATGTGAGAAAGCTTGCCAGTAGCTTCTCACGGGTCGGTGTTTTTTTCCGGGGGTTTTCCGGGTTCTTCCTCTACCATTAATACTGGCAGTCATGTATAGCCTATAGTGCTGAAAAAATGGCGTTAAACCATAAAAAACATAAAAACAAAACTTACTACTACCAGTTGGACTTGGGTACACCACTCTGAAGATAATGGAAAGTGGCACTGTACTGACTATCCAATAAAATTTAGAGATTTAATACTATCTTGTAGACTTCTGTGTCGAGTTGATCTTTAATTAGTTTTATTTTTTGTAGACATATTAATATCTTCTAAGTACAATAATTATCAAAATATGCCATGTTTACACTAATGTTATATACACTATATTCCAACGTGATTGTTATGTCCAGTACCGATTAGAAATGACATCAGACAATATGTTATCACAAAGATAAAGTCTTTTCCCTTACAGTTATTACATATAAATATCAACAACATAGATTCTAAATATTACAGCTACTTAAATCTAGTTCAATTACGTAAAAAATTGTGTGTGTGTGTGTGTGTGTGTGTGTGTGTGTGTGAGAGAGAGAGAGAGAGAGAGAGAGAGAGAGAGAGAGAGAGAGAGAGAGAGAGAGAGAGAGAGAATGTGGTTGTCATATTAGTAAGTTGTTGTGTTCCAATCTATATGCATCTGTAAGTTTGTGTGCATAAAACATAGTCCTTTATTCCAAAGAAAGCACAAATAGGTGTGCTAATGAAACAAGCATAACTCGTCTATATTTATCGATTCTGCCAGGACCAGAGTAAATTAAATAAAATTACAACATTTGATCAAATATATGCATCTTTAACTGTAGCTTCCATAAAAAGTGATACATTAAGAAGCTGAGCCATTTTCAAGGAATAATTCTTTTCGAATGATTGGAAAATAATATTTTTTGTCTCATATATAAGGGCTCTTCAATAGTTAATATAGTAATCCGTATTCAAAACATTGCTCAAATATTTAAATATTCAGGACATACTCTAGTCTAAGATGGATATTCAAGAGTCAAAATATTTTATACTCAGAGCAGATTTATAAATATAAAAGGTACCACACTCAATTTTGGAATTATCAGTTTGAAAGTAAATACTTTTGCACGCAGAAAATTTTGAATACGCGGCAAATCCATGCTCTGGTTAGCCATTCCAAAAATATGTTGATTCATTTGCGCAAGAAACATCGTCTACGCCACAAACCTGGTAGCCTGTATCCTCGAACCCATTGTTGATTTCCTCATCCAAAGAAATCTTCAGTTCTGACCAAAACAGCCTGTTCTTTGTACTCTGTCGTGCCCACTCGATTGGTTTTGAGGACCTGAAGAGATGCTGCACTGATTTCTTCATATGTTTGGAGTCTATGCCTTCTAGAAGGACTGGGATAATGAAATGTGGACCTAACTTGACAGCTCGCTCTTGAGCTACATTTAGTTGGTAGCTACACCACTGACATGCGGTAAAGTTCTTGGACAAGACTAGGATCACTGTCTTGCTTTTATAGATGTTATCAACTATCTCATCGCATCTTGCCACTCCCGGGACAGAATATCGATCTCTGATATAAACATTATATTTAGCTTCTTCCAATTCCTTCAAAAGGTCGTGGATGACCCAGGCACTATCTTTTTCAGCATATGCCACGTAAGTGTTGTATTCGAAAGTATATGTGAGCGGACGGTATTCGCCGCGCCTCCTTTGGCGCATCTTGTGACAAAGGAATTTGATTTCCCATCTGTAGACGTACGCTACAATGAGGAGCACTGTGAATAGCAAACAAATAATGACAGAAGAGACAATGCATAGTACAAGTTCATATCTGACATTTGTGCAATGTGTTGGTTTAGCTTCGTTTAAAGGCGTGTGATACATCGATCGTGGTTTATAACACCGATAGTCGTCAGGGTATCTTGAGAATATATTTTTCTTGTTGGGGTCGTTGAGCACTTCACCGATCCACTTCTGCAATTCAAATATGTCGCAGTCACATTGAAAATAATTATATGCAAAGTCAAAAGCTTGTAAACTATTAAGTGTGGCTGGAGGGAAGGGTGGTATTGGGAAATTACTGACGAGATTGTCAGATATGTTCAAAAGCATTAACTTTGTGAGGTTCCGAAAGGCATTAGCCGAAAACTGTTCAATCTTATTTCTATGTAAATCCAAATACTTCAGTTTAGGAAAGTTTACAAGAAAGTCATCTGGTAAAAGACGAAGATTAACATTTTTCATTATCAGCGTCTCCAGACCGGATAGATTTGTTAATTTTTGGGCACCAACAGTCCCTAGAGTATTATCAGACACATCTAGTGATGTTAAGTTCGGTAAAAAATTGAATATATCCTTATCAACATGCTTATGGTCTTCGAAGTTCAGACCATTTCCGCTTACATCTAGGACCTGAAGTGAATCACTTCTGAAGGCTTCGCTTTGTATTCCCTTTAAAGTCGTACGCATTTCACTCAATATTAAAGTTTTCAAGGATGTCATGTTTTGAAAGCCACGATTTGCGGTGATATATTCTATGTCATTTCCTCTCAGATTGAGGGTTTTTAGCGTCTTAAGGCAGTTCCAGTCTTGGGAGAAAGGAACAATTATTTGATTCTCGGACAAATCAAGGTTCTTGAGACTGAAGTAAAATGATTTTCCCGTTGTTGAATTACAGAAGACTGGAGGAAATATATTAATCTGGTTGTGAGACAGGTTGAACAGTTCTAGCGTCTGAATTCCATAACTCAGATTTAGTTCATTGATCCAGTTCCGGTACAAATCAAGATGGACAAGTTTCGTGAAATTTTTAAAAACTGTATCCTCGAGTTCTATTATTTCGTTTTGTTGCATGCTGAGATAGGTAAGGTGTCTACCCTCGAAGTATGTAAATATTTTCATCACCCCACGCTGTATCAAAAGACGATCTAACTTTAATGTACGAAGCGGAGCTCTGTTAAGACTACCAAGGGCTCTTTGAAATGATTGGAGGATATCCTCTTTGTAAGAGAAAAGTTTGTTGAAGCTCAGATCTAGAAATTTCAGTTGTGTCAGATTTGTAAATACATCTCCCACAAAAGACGTAATTCTGCAGTCCCTTAGATTCAGTGCTGTTAAAGTTTCAAAGGAACAACTAAGATTCCTGGTTTCATTAACGCTCAATATCTGTATGTTACTGCCTGAAAGTGTTAGATGTTTTATGCGACAGGGAATGCGTGGAATATATGTTAAATTCCGATCATGACATTTTATATTTCTTTTCGTGCAATTACAGTGTGCAGGACACTTAACATCTTCGCAATCCCCTTGGCATGGACTGACCTGGTCCGTTCGACACTCTTTCACGAGGATAATAATTAGCGTGGTAACAAATGTTCCGAAAAGAAACATTCTCTTGCCCATTCTTTACGGCTGGTCGGAGATCTGGAATAAAATGAGATGCTTTCAAAATATATTTTAAACTGTTTCCATTTTAACATCGGTTAAGTGAAGTCTCTAGGGCGGGGGAGGGGGGGGGGGGGGTGTTTATGTGTTAGTGACACAGAGAGAAACATTTTCTGTTTGCATGGTGTGACAACTTTTGATATGTCCAAATATACAAACAGCACGAGATTTCATCACAAGTTATAAATGTTCGCAAATTATCAATTAATATTTTTAAAAATAAAATTTATTTGCGCTCAGTTTCACTGATATTAAAACAATAATCAATCTAAACACAATGCTCTCTTTTGGAATTTTATGTTTTCTCTATCGTTTTAGCAAAACTATTCCGGAGGTAGTCAGTTGTGATATAAACATGAAAAAATTATGTTTTCATAATATTGCAAATTCGGTTTCCACCAAATAGTCTTTCATGGTAGCACATCGAACATTGTATGCCAGACACTGTGTTCTGAACACCTCAGTATCTAGAATGTATGTATAGTGTGTTATAGATATCGGCACGAAACCAATAGAACGTATCGTTTTATCTACATTATTAAATGTCAAAACATATCATGCATCACATGCGGGTAGAAAATACAGATCTCGATCTCTCTCTCTCTCTCTCTCTCTCTCTCTCTGCTTATGCATGGTGATGTTTGCCCTAGTAGAAGTTCACAATACAACACTGAAGGTAGTATTCCAGCCGTATCGGCTTAAAATGAAACTGAGGCTGTCTTAAGTTATACTTTCAAACTACTGGCTAATGCAATATAAACAGAACATGCAAATAAACATTAATATGTATAGCGGTTTTAAAGTCAGATTATTGTACATAGACTAGCTTCCTGGAAATAATCAACATCGATAATAAAGCCTAGCACATGAATATATTTTAGCATTTACAGGTAGTGTAGCAAATAGTGCTGTGATCCAAACATATTCTATAAATGGTACACTTTCTAAACGTTATATATTTGGACACATGTTTATTACTAATGTGGTATACTCCTCACTCAACAAAGTCAAATCTGCTACCCAAATTTAATTTATGAAAGTGTAATTAGTTTCCCCTTGAAAGTCTCTCAAAAGATTCCTTTCACTAAATCTTTTCAATCACAATAAAAAATGACAAGCTAAACACATATATAATGTGTGTTATCTTCACCCATTTTTGACTGGTTCACATTGTTCCGTATAATCAGTATCTTGAGCCATGTTGTAGACAGGGAGAGAAGGAAGAAAGTATCTTTAAAAAGATAAATAATAACCAAGAGGAACTACATGGAATGTATGATACTCGCTTCGTAACTTGACTGTACATGGTACTGGTTTTGTACCTTGACTGGTCGGCTTTGTGACTGTACATTGTACTGGTTTTGTACTTTGACTGGTCGGCTTTGTGACTGTACATTGAGTTGCTGTAGGGGTATAAGTCGGGGCAGGAAAAAGTGAATCTTAATGTTCTATTTTCATTGTCAATTACTGGTATGATCCTAAGTAATCTACCACGTGCGCTAGGTAACGACGTTTAATAAAATTACAATATTTGACATTTCCAAATATGATCAAGTGTCAAGCAACTAACAACAAAATAATATTCCATCCAATATGTAAACGGGGAGGGTGCAAATGGTCGATCAGACAAGACACACACTGGTTTACCGTCTAAATACATGCGCAACATGTATTAGGCGTTCCTTTCTTTTACCACATTGTCTGACATTAGTTATTAGCTTCAACTTATTAAACACTATGATAAAACTCAAAACGGCATGACCCTTCCCCCTAAATGAATCATATCATCAATACAGACACAATCTTCGTACGATATTTTCCAGCGAACCATTTGGGTAAGTCAATGACGATAAGTGAATATAAAAATGCTGGCGAGGATAGGAATTTAACATTACGCCTCCATTTTGAACGTGTGGCCTTTTCGAACCGGTGTATTTAACATTAGTCAATTGGTTTTGCATTAACATGGCACTCTTGTGGCATAAAATCCCCAACCGAAACGTTAACATCGTCTTCACGATAAACATTTGCAAGTCATTTTGTCCACAAGACAAAACGAAATCTTATAAGACTAGTTATGTGCATTATTCGTCCAACGAATTTAAGAATAATAGTTTGATCACTTCTATGGTTTGTTTATTCCTTCATACTACCTGATTTTGTGGAAATAACAATATATTTTAAGTACATGTATTGCCATATGTCTTTGTGTTACTACTGTTCATATTACGTTTATGCTTGTTTCAAGCTGAATATGTTTGTTTTTTATGGTTTAACGCCATTTTTCAGCACAATATAGGTTATACATGGCGGCCAGTATTATTGGTGGAAGAAGAACCCGGGAAAACCCCAGGAAAGAACCACCGACCCACGAGAAGCTACTGGCAAGCTTTCTCACATAACTACATTAGCCGAATCTTAGACTCGAACCCACGCAGACAGAGGTGAAATGGCAGTGATCCATAACGGACAGCTTTTTAGACCACTCGGCCACTCGGGGCCCCTTTAAGCTGAATAAACTAGTATAGTATTTCAGATAGATAAGTTGCCATTATGATGATTGTTGATGTCATGTCATCCAAAAAAAAGAAGAAAAAGTTATAGCGTGGCAAGACAAATGAAAAATAAGACACTTTGCTTAAAAGAAAATAATTGTCCATGCGTATTGTACGTCGGAGCCAAAATGACAATACTACTACTACTACTACTACTTCAATTATTATTATTGCTACTACTACTACTACCACCACCACCACCACCACCACTAGTACTGCTACTACTACTACTACAACTACTACTACTATTATTATTACTGCTGCTACTACTACTACTACTACCACTAGTACTGCTACTACTACTACTGCTATTACAATAGCAACAACAACAACAACAACAACTACTACTACTACTACTACTACTAATAATAATAATAATGGACACTCACCAAGGAAAAATCACCCCAGTAATGGAATATTTAACTTCTATCCTGACATGATGTCCAGGCAGTTTTATGCACAAAATGGAGTGAGTTTTTGTCCAAGCTTTGATTATATAGAGCTGTCTTCCACAACTAATTACTTCCTCGTCCTCACGTGTTACAGTCGAAGATACTCGCAAAATAAGTATTAGCACTGCATTTATCTACTGGTGAAGTAGCGTGGACTGTAGGATGATTTTGAAAACGGTCGGTCTTATATAAAAAGTCTTATATGACATTATAGCGTGCTCTTTGTTCATGGGTTATTTTATTTCTTTCAGCGAAATTAATTTCCTTGCTGTGAAAAGTACACAAAGAATCACATTGTAATGACATAATACTGTACCAACAAAAACATTGTACATTGAATATGGTAACCTATAGATAAAATGGTTTATCTGCACACACACACACACACACACACACACACACACATTATCTCATTTAAATTATTGTGGAACACATCTGTCCCCTTCTCTTTCTTTCACATACTCGTATACGTTTCGTAGCAGTGGCGGATGTAAGCTTGTAATATCAGGCAAGCTGTAACATGAAGACATTTATTGACCGTACGTCCGTACAGGAAAGACAGGGTCGCTATCGGACCCTTTTTTAAAGACTTAAACTCTACGTGAACTACTGGTAGTTTGGTATCAACAGTAATCATAGTTTAATTGGCAAAATGTCCCATGCACTCTATCTCTTGTTTCTAAATGTAGTAGACACTGTTGCATGTATGATCATGCAAATGCATGTATGCATTCATATTTATCACTTTTTTAACACCAACAGAATAGTAATTTGAGGTACGTTTTACTGACTTAAGTTCTGCTTAACTGGCTGTGCTAAAAGTTTGTATGTTATCGATAATACTATATACATCTAAAGCAGGCAAGAACATGAACATAATTTCCTGTTTGTTTATTTTTTTTTTACACATACATTCAAAGGTGTATACAGTTATCAGCACCTATTATTTAACATCTAATAACTTGTACCACACTGAGTATTTACCCATGCGTAACGCGAAGCCGTTGAGAACTGATAAAACTCAGCTTTGGCGTTGCATCAAGTGCCGTCAGAAAAGGTAGATTCAACAGCGTGGAAACATGAGTTGCCAATGCAGTTTGCTATGGCGGAGACAGGTCACCGCAGGTAGCCATTAAGTATGCGCAATGAACATGCGCAAAATACCGTTTATCGTCGTATGTTTCGGTACTTGAGATAATAGGAAGTAAGACGAGGAAGCAATTATGCACTCGTTTCAGATTTTAAATGTCGCAATCTACGACTTAGAAAAAGGAAATGCAATGTAATGGATACATTTAAAGTTGAAAAATCTAATATACTTTTGACCAATGAGAGGATAACGGTAATTGACGGATTATATCGTGTGACTGACTGTATCTCAGTAACTGTACCCCAACTTTTTTTTACCAACCTCCCAATTTCCCCATTCTTACCATCACTACCAACGTATTTGGCAGTTGTGGTGTCAAATATGTTTTAATCATATATGTGCACATAGATTCTTTTTTTTTTCTTTAGAAAAAGTATATCAGATTTCCTGTGATGATAATATAAGGCAGAATAAACGTACGTATACGAAAATACCATCTGGCTATAGTCATTGGACTACCCTGGTTATTACCATCAAGAATAATGTAGTTTTAGACAGGAAGTAGATTCTTTTGGAGCAAAATTGAGAACTTTGGAATATTCAGTAAAACAGTTACGTTTATGTGATTAACATTGTGTGACCAGTAATTATCATAGATGACTTTTAATGACTATTATCATTTGCATGACGTGTAAACTATTGACATAAGAAGTTTTCCTGAAATAGTCGATTTCTCAAAAGGAATGTTTCCGTGGCTTACTGTACGTCCAATGCAACCAGCGCAAAACTTTCAGTATCGAATAGTGATTGCTTCTCGGGTGGGGTTGTATTACGGGTGTTTATAACTATAAAGACGTATTAATAATATGAACCAACCTCTATGTTACCCACATATAACAGTCTATGACTAGTAGATATCATGGCAGCAAAGTCTATTAAGAAAAGGCGTAGTTAATGCTGGATGGTAAATGTTTACAAGATTGGAAATTTAGAAATGCATTGAGAGGCGCTTGGGCTTATGTACGATAGTTTTGCCTGAAAAATGCACTGCACTCTTGTGAGACAAATATTTTTCCTGTGATATACCCTAGTAAAATGAAGGAGCTTGAATTACGGTATCAGTAAAGCTCATATTGTATACCTATGCCAACAAATGATATTAAAAATTCAATAACTTTAAATCTCTGAATGATCATACTCAAACCAATATTTATCGTTATAGACACATCATTCATGTCGCCTCTGTAGAGAAAACCATTTGATGATCCCTGGAATGCAGAGGCGTAGCTAGGGGGGTGCAGGGGGGTACATATGTCCCCTGGCGCCAAGGTACAGGGGCGCCAAAATGTGACTTACAACGTTACATTATAATAAGTAAACAAGGGTAATAAATCGGTCACATGATCGCTGTGGCGCCAATTTTATAGTTCGTCCCCGGGCGCAAAATATCATAGCTACGCCTCTGCTGGAATGTATTTATCAGCCATTCATTCAGGAGTCTATTTATATATTTTTCATAGAAAGAAGTTATGATAAATGCATGATATAACTCGTCTTGTGCACATTTCTCTGGCTAGTCTGTGTTATAACAATCAATTCAACAAAGTTTGACAAACTCTGTCAAAATAATTTGATCACATAAGTTGTTTTACCAGCACCTCCACGCCCATTAATATATACTGTCTTATGTCTAGGAACAAGATCATACGCTGACGGAGAAATTTATAATTTTGATATTTGATTTTTTCTGTAACAAATATCAATGATTTTAGTATCGGCAGATTCAGAAAAATTATGTAACTTTTTATGTTCTATTCCCCATTCGCCCAATGATACATCGTAAGCAGTAATTATATCCAGTTGAGTCACAACTCTGAATATTTTCTTTCGATGTAAAATGAATCCTTAGCGACACTAATCGCGGATTTAGGAAATGGGTTTATCGTCGATACTAAATTTATCGAAGCATACGCAAGCATTGGGATCTTAAAAGATTCTATTACGGTGACTCCCCATCAATGCAACCAACACTTATACCGAATGTAGTTCTGTTAGACAAGTAAGCGTTTTTTCGACTTACAAATATAATTCTCTTCGTTGCATCAGCAATTATAAAATCAATTTCAGCATCGTCCATAGATAATGTTGTATAGTGTCGTGTATGATCATATCGTCCTAGTTTATTAAATGTACTTATTACTCTTGTGCCAAGATCTTTTGATGTGGCAACCATGCTTCTTTCTGAGGATGATATGATATAATCGCTTCACTCACTGTTAGAAATATTAGTATTTTTGCGTCTATCATATGTCGTTACAATACAATGCGTACCCTCTTCTTTTCTAAAAAGTGTCTACCAAACCATAACAAATTGGATGAATATCTTTAGCAAACCCGGATGACTCGATACAAGCGAATCTAGCCAGTCAAAATCAGGTAAAGGTCCCTTTATTGCAACTCGGTTCATTGCGTGTGCTGGATGTCCAAATCTATTAAAATATGCATGACATTTCCCATTGGGTGTAGGGTGAGAGCGCACTCCCTATCGAAAAGCTGGAATTCGCCCACACATTTGGTGTCGGTATGGGATAGTCGCTTACTTGCCGGTCCAGCAAACTTGAACGATTTTTCATCGAGATATACCTGCATGAAATCATGAAATCGATAGGAATATAATTTTTTTTTTTTTTTAAAAAATCAGGAGCATACTATTCGTTGTCTTTAATCCGCTGACAGACGAGACGAAAGTACATCGTTGCTGAAATTTGATCTGGATCTGGACATTTGCATTCTTAGACACGTGACTATACAAATCTCGCAACCTACATGTCAATGACATTACAGGTCATACTGTCACGTGATATTCACAATAATCAAATTTCCAAAGTTGCTGTACATATAATTTGGACATATTATATAGTATCCACTATAAAAAAATATAATGTACACTAACTTCTCAACATATATATTATGTGAACAACGACCAGAAACATGGCGGTATCGCAAATGGGTGGAGAAAATCATTTGCGAGAAGTAGCTAGCACGTGTCAGCGATGTGTTTGCTTGTATCACGTGACTACTACCTTGCCGTGCTCTCTCAGAAGTGAATCTGGTTTACTTCAAATTGCTTCAAAATTTACAATTTTTTTCGGTTGTTGTTTCTCCCAAATAAATAGTTTTGGAACATTATGTTTGTTCTTTTTCTAAAACAATTACATTAAGTTCATTTTTGTGTTGGGTTTGTTTTCGTACAGCAACGTGAGAAATGGCGTGTTGTTGCTATCACGTGACTGTAAGCATTCTGATCGTTTAGAGATTCTGAACTGTAAATATCTCTATTAGGTCGTTCAAATTGATCATAGTTTTCATTATCGGAACTTGAAAACAAGCACACGGAAACAGGCTCACTTTTACAAATATTGTCAATAAAATCAAATATATCGGATAGATTTCGTGGAAATATTGCTACAGCATCAGTCCACGCATTCACATTATGATCAAAACTCGTTTCGATTTATATTTTGAATCGTACACTCTCTCTTTTTTTTATCGTTTTCATTATTATGGGAAAGTTATGTGTCTCTCCTAGCTCAGCAACGTCTTTGATAGACGCTCCGGTATCTTTTACTATTTATGCCCACGAGTGTATTTGTTTAGGTCTTACATCGTTTAAAAGGTTTCCACGCATCGGATTAGTGAAATGTTCCGTAACACATTCAGCTACATAATTTCTTTTCGAAAATTTCATCGGTTTTGGATCATCAACGCTGGGATTATCATTGAAATTATATATCCCATAAATAACCGCGGTTACATAATACGCTTGTACATAATACGGTTTGTCAATAACTGTCAACATTCATGGTTTTGAATTTGTTCTCAATGTAGCAACGTCTTCATTAGGATGGACAGGGTCATGTTTGACACCGATAATCCAAGTATTCTTGTCTGTTTCTGTCAATACGATACATTTTATTTTGAGAATATATCGTTTATCATCGAGATAGTTAATAATCGTTGCTGCTTGTAGGTTGTTCATTGTAGTATTGATAACGTTGGTGTTGCGTATGATTTTGAATGTTAACGATACATGATATGCACCATCGTTGCGATATACATATATATATATATATATATATATATATATATATATATATATATATATATATATATATATATAGAGAGAGAGAGAGAGAGAGAGAGAGAGAGAGAGAGAGAGAGAGAGAGGAAAAGATAATGTGATTTTAAAAAATTCTACGACAGTGACAAGGATATACATACATGTATATATATATATATGTGTGTGTGTGTGTGTGTGTGTGTGTGTGTGTGTTAAAGGGAGATAACTGTCAAGGATGCGTACAGCAGTTAAAGAGTTATATCGCCTGTATTTTATAAATGTATTCGCTTATACATAAATTATTATTTTTGTCCCCATCGTGTTGATGTTAATACAATGAGATCGGTATTTTCAAAGAAATATAAACAAATCTATCTTACATCCGAAGTATTACTATATTTTAAGACTTAGAAATTCAACGTCACTGAATGTCATTGGACTTGGTCATTGAAATAATCCTTGACAACGTCTTGATATAATCAGAGGATATAAATCTGTCAAGGAAGAGCCTGTATCGTATAAATGTTTTGTTATTTACTGATGAATAAATATGTGTTGGTTGTACTATTTAGAAACATTATCATTATTTTTCTAAACCTGTCATGTTTTTCAGCGATAATAATTAAGAAAATCATATCAGCGAATTACAAACGCCCATTAAGTGAGCTATTTTATGATCTATTTGTTGTACGGAAATACATATACTTTAATCCTGACTTTGTCAAGGCAGAAGTATGTATGTATGTATGTATGTATGTATGTATGTATGTATGTATGTATGTATGTATGTATGTATGTATGTGTAATATATTAAATATATATATAAGGCAGAAGAAATATATATATATATATATATATATATATATATATATATATATATATATATATATATATATTCTTTGTTTTGCTTGATTATGATATATAACGTATCTTTAGCAATTTTTCAGTCATATCGCTACGATATCTGTGATGTCCCATTCATATTGTCACTATACAAAACATACCATATATTCCACTTTTCCTTATCTGTATATAGACCAAATATTCACCATGTTCAATTCCCATTGACGCTAGAGTTGCCTAGGTTGATTTTTAAAACATTGACGTTAGAGTTGCACTGGGGGGTCTGCAATGTATTTGCCAGAGTAAACGACAATCCGTTTTGCGTTGCTTACGAGTTTAAGTGCACATTAATAAAAGACTGGATTTTTTTTTCTTTCCCAAAAGATAAAGGTACAAAAAATGTAAATATACATTATTACAAGCAAGTCGATTTCAAAGCAACACCATACAGCACTCTGTGCTCATTACTTTTCTAAAATGTTACACGAGGGATCCTGAAAATTTGGCACTCTAGGGTACGCAAATGCTAGGCCTGGACTAAAAGTTAGAGTTGTTCCAGACATACCGTTGGATATTTTAAATCCTGGGAAAAGTGTTACACGTATAAGTTAGGAAAATAGGTAGAAATCAGAGTAAGCGACCACAAAATGCACCAATCAATTCACAGATCTTGTATTTACACCAGCAGTAATTAAAAAGATCTGATAGCCCGGGTTCCCTCTAATTTTAGGTGGACCCATAATGTATTCAAAGTGAGGTGCCCATCAGGCTTGTAAAATAATGTTTGCATGAAGACACTTTGATCACGCTGTTATAATGAGTAACCACAACTGTGAGGACGCACCTTACAAAGCATAGTCAGAGCTACAGACACACACACGCATAACGCAATTGGGCTATTCGGTACTATGCTTGAACATATAGTTTGCTATACACAGTTTGGTAAATTGTATCCTATCTGTAGGTTTAACTCAGTCAATTTTCAAGTCAGCGCCATTAAATGCAGCTAAAGGTACCTAATTAGCTTTAAATAGTTCATGTTTAACGAGTTAGCTATTGTTAGCTACATTTAATGACACTGACCTGAAAATGTACTGAGCTACATACAGACAAGATAAGATACCTGATGCTGTGTGGAACGAACTTTGACAGAAAACAATGTTCCAGTCACACAGACTATGCACATCACTGCCTACAAAAACGAGACATTCAAACGCTCTCAAGAGTAACTGCAAAGACCGCAACAGCTATAAATGTTATATCAGACCTGCGTTCCTCAAACTTCGTCAAACATCCCCAAACAACACCATTTGCAAACATCGTAAAGAAATGAAAATTTGTCGATTGGAGAGGTTCAATCCACTAGAAAATTTCAATGAATCGTATCAGTGCACTAGCAACACTTGCCATATTTCCACAAAAGGAAAAATCAATTTCCAGGAATTTCCTAAATTAGAAATATCCTCAGTCAATACACTTGTTCATATGCATGATATGGTAATGTACAAACTGTATTGTTATGTATCGTACCGTTGCATACCAGACCTTTTTCAAATTAGACCTGACGGAAGTAGAACTGATGGAAGTTTAACGAGTTAGACATTGTTAGCTACATTTATATATATTGAATACAATATTACTTACTTATTATTATTGTCTTATGACATCCATCGATTAAATGTGATAATACTCTAGTAATATCAAATATATGTCTGTTTCTATTTTCTCCTGCGTGGAAGGTATTCACTGAGGGTCGACAAGTTCCCGCATTGAAATCATTAACATAAGCAGCAGAGAGGGTGAACAGACCACGATTTCAAGCAAAAATAAGGCTTCCAGATCATGTTTTCGAGCAAAATATGGCCTATAGATAACGTTTTCGAACAAAATATCAGGTTTCCAACAAATCTCATTTAACCAAAAAAAAGTCTCCATTTTTGCAAAAACGGAGATTTTACGATTTTGCTCGCAACGATGTGGTCATCCACCCTCTCTGCTGCTAAAGTTTTCAGTTCTGGGTTAATAATTCTTTTACGATTTTAACCGAATATTTGATCAAGTCCGATACGATATCGTGTCCGAGGATCATGCAAATTTATTGTTGCGAATCCGTGCGGAGTCGACTGAGCATGACTAAAGAAATCTCGAAATTGATTGAAGAACACCATGTCTGCCATATATTTCTAAGAGTATGAGTATCAACTCCGTTGAATACAGCAAGAATATTGCAGTTTTCTCTGATAACTTTTGGAACCTGAGTGTAGCGTTGAGTGACATATATCACGTCAGTGTTTTTGTGACGCCCACGGGAAAATATTCTAGCAGGATTCTTTTGTTTATCCAACATTATATCGTCGTATACGACTAAATTGTTAATATCTCCATCAATATCATCAATACTCGGTGCTTCATCGATATCGGTTATAAAATCAATGGCGTTCTCACCCTTAATTTCTGATGCATTCTCGTTAAAATCCTTTAACACTTCATAACATCGTTGATCATCTACGCTAGGGGCAATTAAATACAACTTATCCCACTTCATCCATCTCATTATTAAATTGAGTAACAATTGCGTTTTACCGGATCCAGATGGCCCGATTATAATCATCCGGATAGAGTTTGGTAGCGCTGCATGATGCTTAACTGGTTCTCTTGTTTTAGTCGCTGAAAATCAATTATATCCATATCTCTATACATAAATTATGGATCTATATTGTGTGAAGTGTAAAACGCGTACTGGCACAGATGACGTGACAACGATTACAACCAGAAATAACCGATCAGCGCTTTCTGGTAAATGCGTGCAATGTGGTACAAAGAAATTTAGATTTGTGTCTATGAGATCTGATTTAAAAAAAAACCGAGGAGGTGATATCGCAGCCAAATTGGCAAAGCTCCCTGGAACCCCATGGGCAAAGTACCCCGGAGAAAAGCACCTTCCAGGATATAGCTACTGTGGACCGGGAACCAGACTTGATATCAGACTCAATAATCAAAATCAACCCAACCCCGGTGAAGAACCAATAAACGCCATTGATAAGGCCTGTCACCTTCATGATGCTGCTTATAAAAGCAGCAATCTGCAACACAGGCATCTCGCAGATGTGAAATTAATTCATGCGTTAAATGCTATTCCTGATAAATCCTTCAAAGAAAAATTGGCTTCATTTTTAATAAAATCGGCTATGAAAAGTAAATTGATGTTAGGTGCTGGTAATTAATAATATGGAATCAATTTATTATTCCCCAAGAGGATACTGGAGGGGTAAATCAGCAGTCCATAAACTCGCTAGCGCTGCAAAAGTGAAAAAAACCACTGCGGCTAATTGGTTATCCAAACAGGCACTATGGCAAATTTATCTACCACCGCCTAAACAAATTCAATTCTCGCATTTTGATGTGACCGCTCCTAATGAAGTTCATCAGGCTGATATATTATTTCTGCCACATGATCGTGGTTACAAATACGCGTTAACCGTAGTTGATGTTGCGAGTCGATACAAAGAAGCAGAACCGTTAAGAACAAAATCAGCCACTGAAGTCGCTTCTGCATTTGAAAGGATTTATCGACGAGGTCCTCTGCACTGGCCAAATCTATTGCAGGTTGATCCTGGCAAGGAATTTCAGGGTGCAGTGTTATCTACAATGAAACATCAGAATGTCACCATACGACGAGGGCATACTGCGCTACATCGCGATCAGGCCATTGTAGAACGATTTAATCGGACGATTGCTGAGCGATTATTTGGATATCAATACGCAAAAGAATTCATCCAAGAAAAAAGATCCCGTGAATGGGTTAAAAGATTACCATCTGTGATTACTGCATTAAATAACGAGATTACTAGAACAATCAACATGAAACCTTTCAACGCGATTAAAAAGAAGTCAATACCCGTACAACCACAAAAAGATTTCAAAGAACCAATTCTTGGTAGTAATGTCATTGTGAGGTACTTATACGAGCCAGGAGAGCTTGAAGGGGGTAGAAAAAGGGCTACTGATCCTATTTGGAGCGTCACTACGCATAAGATATCTAGTATAACACGATCAACTGGTAGACCTCCAGTCTATAAACTGGATTCAACTGCCCCTCAGCGGGGTTTTACTCGACAACAACTACAAGTGATTCCCGAGGATACTCAATTGCCACCACATGGTCTTAACTAGCACCGTTGCGTCTATTGCACTCAAGACAAGTCAACATCACATTATTTTTGACATGACCGAGATTGTTATTTTTTCTGTCTACGGTGAATTGGCGAGGATCCTTATCCGAATACTGCCAATGCATTATACAATTGCAACTCGCGCAGTGATTATTCTGTTGTTTCTTCAGTGTAATTATTAATTTAGCATCAATATCAAATTCTCGTTGTTTTTTTTTGTCCTGTTGTTTGTAACCGGAGATTTTTTTATTAATGATGCTAACATCAATATCACTTATTGTTGTGTCATTATCATCACCAATGATTTCATCATCGAGGACAACTCTTCGAAGTTGATTTATGTTTCGTACTCTGGATACTGCGAGATAGACTAAATTCGACCATTCGATGTGATTATCCACCATCCAAACAATTGTATTCGATATAGTCAATCCCTGTGAAGAGTGTATTGTTGCTGCGTATCCTAGCGTCCACGGGGATTTATTAGCACGCAATGCATCTTCAACGACATTGATATCAACCAGCACAATATCATTTAATACGAGAATTTGTTTTTCACTCTGTCCTGGAATATCAACTTCAATATTCTGTTTTCGTGTATCCGATGGCCTATAACAAAGGGGTACTGGAAGCGTTGCAAATTTTTCTTTATGCAATTCAAATAACTTCATCTGAAGTGTATTCCTGACTATTTTTCTACTTGCAATGATCAAATCGTTTGGTCTCCATGTTTCCCAGAAATCATTCATTGGAGTTTCTGAAATCACTTCACGCGCTATTTCGCATTGGATTCTATCCGGTTGTAATCTAATTAGCGCTTTGAATTCTCGTAATCGTTCATCAATTGATCTATAATCAGTGGTAATTTCTTCATAATAGTCTACAAAACCCCTTAGCCATTCATGTGGAGATGCACCGACAAATGGTGGTGGTTGGCCGTGATCACCGCACATGACGACTTTTGTGTTTTTGTTTAACAACCACTCAAGAAATGTTTTTAATACATCTAATGACACTGTGCATATTTCATCCCAAATTAAGATTTCAGGAATGAATTTATCACCCATACGCTCAGGAGTCCATTTGTCACCCTTCCATCGAAAGAAACTATGGTAAGTGCAAGCATTTACCCCTCGTTGTATCATCTCTCTGGCGAGTCTGTGAGTCGGTGTTAGTACAATCATGTTAGAAACGCTAGCGTTTCCACGACGGAATAATTCAATTGCACGAGTTGTCTTTCCTGACCCACCACAACCGTTTAAATAAACTGTCTTGTATCTACATACTGGATCAGATACCGGTGGTGCATTAGAAAATTCTGATTGAATTTCAATACGGTTACAACAAAGATATTTATCATCCATGGCAACGTCTGCGGATTCACAATACTCATGTAGCATCTCCTTTTTAAATCGCCAACGCCCCCAATTTTCTTCGGGATCTGTGAATGCCGCTACAGCTGATTTGTATTCACTGTGGATATACATCGAATCAGTGGCCACTCTAACCGCGGTATTAGCAAATCTATTTATCATCGAAAATAGATTAATAGAAGCATAGGCTAGCATTGAACTTCTCAAATGTGTGTACTGGGAATTATATCCATCACAGTAGGTAACAACCGTACCTAATTTCTCACCATTGGATAGAAAAGCATCCTTACGGGATACAAGTTTTCCCTGTTTCATTAAATCAGCTACAATAAAATCGTATTCAGCGACATCTATGATCAACCGCGAAGAGTATTTTGCGTTGTCGTATCGTCCACCCTGGGTAAATTTACCGATTATTCTTCTTCCGAGATCTTTTGCTTGTTCTTTTTTAATTTCAAATAACTTCTTAGACCAATTTATGATTTCTTCTTCACTGAAATCTGGAAACTGTTTTCGTAGTTCGTTGAGTATTCTATCTAGATCGGGTTGTGGTAGCCAAACTTCTTTCTGAGCTCGATAGCATATAATAGCCTCGGAAACAATCAACGATATTAGCATACCACAATCAATCATATATCTCAATAGCACTATTGGCATCCAGTGTTTTTCAGATAGGTGTCTACCGAGCCAAACATAACTACACGGATGTAACCCTGTAGCTAATTCGAATGATATCACACGAGCGAATCCGGTTAAATCAAAATCAGGCAATGGTCCATTAATCGCAACACGAGTCATTTCATGCGTGGGGTGTCCAAATCGTTTGAAGTACTCAGCACATTCCCCATATCCGAGAAAACTTCCGGGATAACACGCGGATATATCAATTGAAATCATACCATCACGTGAGTATTTCGTATTCCACAGTCCTCTATGACCGAATTCGACGCAACTCAATTTAACATCCTCGAGAAAATCACTTCGTGTTGGACGCCATGAGTTTTTTTCTCTTGCGAAGTGAGCTACCACTGATGGAATAGTAAAACTATCCGTGAGTAGTTTTTCATGGGAATTCTCCGGTGAAAAATCACTAGCGATTTTTCTCATTCTGTTATCTAATTCTTCAATGCGATATAATTCACCATTTGGTTTTACAAATTGATCGAATTCTTCATCACTTCTAAGTAGCCACACTGACACAGGATCATCCTTACACAACGCATGAATAGCATCAAATAATCTCTCTTCATAGAAAACATCCCCGACGAACTCCTTGGGGATATATCTCACGGTTCGTTCTCGTGGAAATATTGTTACCGCAGGTGTCCACGCGTGTTTGTTATGATCAATAATCTGTATTGGGGCTCCTCGCGATTGATATTTCGGTTCGTATAATACTTCTCCGGTTATTGTTGTTACTGATATTGGGAATTTTAATGATGCTTCTAATTTAGCTATATCAGAAATCTTTGCACCGTGCTGTTTTACCGTTAATTCCCACTCGGTTATTTTTTTTCGTCTTAGATCAGTTAGTTTATTCCCCCGGGACGCATTTGTGAAGTGTTCTATTATTCGTTCTGCTACACAATTCAGTGAACTAGAATATTTCATAGGAGCTAGTTTTGCGATATCGGGTTTATCATTTAACGGATATATCCCATAAACCATTGCTGTTACGGGATAAGATCTTTCGTAGTATGGCTTATCGATTCCGGTTAGAATTCCTGGTTTGGAATCTCTACTCACAATGACAGCTTTTTTATTCTTGAGGATTGGTTCAAATTTATCCCTAATAATCCATTTACCATCGACTTCGATAATGAATTTGATTCGGAAAAAATGCCGTTTTTCCCCAACACGTGAAATTATCACTGCTGCTTTTTCATCACTCATGGTAGCATCAACAACACCATCAATTCGAAATGTTGACCAACAATAAGATGCTCCATCACGCTTGAATTCATTAAAACAGTCTCTGATTTTACTAATCATGGCTTTATCAAGAATTGTATTCTTTGGTGTATTAGAAACTATATCGAGATTGAATTGAGCATCTTTCCAGGGTAATCTCTTGGACGTTTTATTTGGTTTATCGAGATTAAATTTAGGATTGATTTTTAATAATCTCTTAAACTCTTTCATGTTTCCGTCTATTGGACGTTTTTTGGGTTTATCGAGATTAAATCTAGGATTGATTTTCAATAATCTCTTGTTACGTTTTTTGGGTCTATCGATATTAAATCTAGGATTGATTTTTAATAATCTCTTAAACTCTTTCATATTTCCGTCTCTTGGACGTTTTTTGGGTTTATCGAGATTAAATCTAGGATTGATTTTTAATAATCTCTTAAACTCTTTCATGTTTCCGTCTATTGGACGTTTTTTGGGTCTATCGATATTAAATCTAGGATTGATTTTTAATAATCTCTTAAACTCTTTCATGTTTCCGTCTATTGGACGTTTTTTTGGGTCTATCGAGATTAAATCTAGGATTGATTTTTAATAATCTCTTAAACTCCTTATCAGCATTTTTCGAAGGCGTTCTCCTTAATTCCCTCATGCTATAATTAAAACAAGCATTTAAATGAAAGATTTTTATATAATGAATCACTGCAAGTGGCTTATGATTGGATCAATAAACCCGTGTAACAAATCATGCAGAATTGAGTTTTGTGGGTATCATATGCAAAGCTTTCGACGTGGAAGCCTTGGCCCGTTACCCTGCATACGATGTGGGGTTGGGGTTAGGGGAAAATCTCAGTTGTGTTTGAATTGCGGTGGAAAGCGATACAGGGAGTTGAAGCGTTATTATGATAAAAGAATAAAAAATGGACAATCAATCAGAAATTTTGACCCTGAAAAGGTCCTTGACCCTGACAACATCAAGGAAAAAATCATAAGAACCCCTCAAGACTACATTGAAAGATTCATTATTGAACCAAACGATGAATTAGACAAACAATAGTATTATGTATACGAATGAGCCAAGAATTCAGACACCATCCCTTGATTACAAATTATGAAGCATCTAGTGATGGTGTTGTAAGAAACCGCAGACTGAAGAAACCAGTTGGTGCTGACAATGGTATGGGGTATTTGGTGTTCACTGTTAAGGGAAAGAAAACTTATCTCAATCATCGTTTCGTATTTGAATGTTTTTATGGATTGATCGAGGATGATTCTGTCATTGATCACAAGGATTCTAATCCGAAAAACAATTCTTTATCAAATCTGCAGGCTGTTACTCAAAGTGAGAATACCAAACGAGGAAAGACTGGAAAATGCTCAAAAAAAGCAAGACCAGTAAAATCTTTGAATACAACAACTAACGAAGAAAAAATATTTCAATCAATGAATGAAGCCGGCAAGTATTTCGATATTTGTTCACCCTCAGTACGATATGTTGCAGAGGGGATTTATCGATCGGCTATTTCAAAAAGGACGGGACAAAAAGTTCAATTTAGTTATGTCTAATGCGTCATATTTTTCATTTAGAAATATATCATTATTATAGAATAATGAATTCTGAAAACATGAATAGCATTTTATCCGAGATTTCAAAATTGAAAAGTTGGGATATTGAACTATCAGATGGGTTAAATCCTGATCAAATCATGTCTGATTTTCAGGATATAGAATACGGAGTTAACAACAATAAATATATGCTACCAAAGAAGTATGCGCTCATCAAGAGAATTCAGAATTCTATTCGGGACTCTCTCGCATTTTCCAGTGACGAAAGTGTGTTCGCTCCGTTGTATACCATCGTAGAACGAATACGAAAAGAATTGGGGTATGAATACGAATTGAAAAAGAAGGTTAATTCTAAAGTTAGAAACCTACGGGCGTTAATTCAAGAAAATGAACAATTTTGATTGACCAACCATTTATCATTATTTGATTGTGACCGTCCCTCATAGAGATTTTAATTTTTTTTAGCATTTTTTGATTGACAATGTCAAAAACAGTGAATAAAAAATTGATGGCTGGTTCGGATTGATCAAAAATAGAATGAGGGAAGTGTGATATTAATTATTTTTATAAGGATTTCCACACTTCCCTCATCATTGATAGGATGAAATAACGCTTCTATGATCGTGTTAAAAATCATCCTACATGTCTGACATGTAACAAAAGTGGGGAAACTATCAGTATTAATTATTTTTATATACAATTCTGATAGTTTCCCCATCATTGATAGAGCCGTTAAAACAACAAAATGATCGTGTCAAAAATCATCTATGTCATGTCATTGATGGGAAAAGTGTGGTATTAATTGTTTTGCAATTGAAAAATTGTTTCTGATTTCAAATAATGGTCAATGAAGCATTAACGACCCGATTGGCTCGTGAACGATTAGATGCAATTAAGAGATTTGTACCAATTCGCGACTCTGTACGGAGTAAACTACAACAACGACAGAGTCTTCAGACTGATTTTGCTGCGGGATCTGAAGAATTGTTTAAACCAGTAACCACAGCAACGAAGGAGATAGAGCGTGCTATACTGGGAGATGATCCTGACGGTAAAAGAAAAGAAGAGGGTCTTATTCCTGTGTTAGAAAAAATAGCAAAAAGAACTAAACAAACAAAAAAATCCTTGCAATCCCTTCCTCAGGATATATCAACCGCTTCGAAGCGAAAATTTGAAGGATTTCAGGAAGAACTAGTTAGTGGACTACCTAAATCAATTATATTTACCGAGAACGCTAAACAACAAATTCTCAACGAGGATATAGACAATTTAGGTGAATTCGCTGCTAACAGCTATGATTCACAAGAGAAGTTTTTCACGGACAATTATTCGGATTATAGAATGTCACATAATGAATGGGCTGATATAGTGTATGAAATCAATACTGGGAGTTTAGATAGAAGGATGAAGGAATACAGAGACTTCAAGAGAAAATTTCAACTCCAAATAAGACAGCCATACGATGAGAAGAAATTTCTGGGGAGTGGTCTAGTTGGAAACGCTAGCGTTTCATGTCCTGGTAGTGTTCTCAGTGATATATCACGATTAGAGGTTCTTGTAGGAGGGTTCCGAGCCGGAAATAACTCACCGGAAATAATTAATGAAGCAGCTGATATCTGTAGACGATTATTTCAGGGTGGTATCATGGATATCAGCACATATCGAGATTTCATTGGCCAGTTAGTGGAAAGTGGGTATCATAGTGACTGAATTGAAAAGTCAATTGAAAAATTGTTTCTGATTTCAAATAATGATCATACACTACAATCATGATAAACCAACCCCCGTCTACGTAGTTAATTCACGGTTTCCGGTTTATAGAGCATACTACGGAGATGGTTTAGGCAATACCATTGCAGGGTTATTTGCGAGAATGGCTCCAAAAGTGATGCCGTTGGCTAAACAATTAGGAATGAAAGCAATTGATGTTATTCGTGATAAGGGTATTAGTGCTGTTGGAGATTTTGCTGGAAAAGCGTTTTCAACTGCGAAGAATAAAATAACATCATTAGTGAGACGAAAAAAGAAACCGGTACCATTGCCATCTACAGCGGAAATGCCTGCAAGTGTTAGTAGAATTATAAATAACGCAGTAGACGAAAAATTAGCGTCGATGGCTTTAACCCCCAACCCAAATATGATAGCGGGAAGTGGCTTTAAAAAACTACGACGATGAAAATGGAAAATCGCGATTTAGACTCTGATAAATAGAATAAAATGTTCAAACAGTCACGTGATCCAGCATTTGATATAGACGCCCCAGTTGGCAAGGATGATTCTGTACGCGATTATCAATATTACGCCTATCATGCCATAGACTCAAATAGTCGAGCAAAAATTGAACTTCAAGTCCATGATACCAGTAAATACTTTTTGCCCTGTGAAGCGTTTATTGAAGTTGAAGGAGAAATTGTAACAGCTGCTGATACTCCTGCTGTACCAGCACCGTATCCAGCTGGTACTCAAGTCGGGTTTGTCAATAATGGTATCATGGCGTTATTTGAGAGTGCAAAATATCTCATTGATGGAAAAGAAATTGAGGCGATAGATCGCGATGTTGATGTGGCTACAACAATAATCGGGTTAGCGAGATATTCCGATGATTATACAAGATCAGCAGGACCCTCTATGATGTTTGCAAAGGATGTTACAAATAACGCTGGAGGAAATCAATTTGTTGTAAGACGACCAAAAAAACGTGATAATAGTGATGCTGATGTCAAGAATATGATTATAAACAAAGATGATAATTTCAATCTAGGAGCTGCAACACGTATTTCAATGTTGCAAGGAGCGCGTAAATCATTTTCATGCGCGATTCCACTGCATCCTATATTTGGATTCTGTAGAAACGTCCGAAACGTTATTTATGGAGCGAAGCATACAGTATCGCTTGTACGAAAGAGTGATGATAGTGACGCAATCTGGAGGATTCCAGCAGACAATGCAAAGTCAATGTAAAGTCAATTTAACAAAAATATCATTGTGGATGCCAGTGTTGACTCCAGCAATCACCGCAGAAGAACGATTACTATCATTTATGGACCAAGGAGGAAAGTCGTTGTTGAGTTGGCTAACCGTGAGTACAGATGTGAAGCAATCAAATCTGAACGTGGTATACACGTGGAATCTAGCATCAAAACAAGGCGTTTCTGCGCCACGTCATATATTTATTGCGTTACAGGATAACACACGAGTTGGCGATCAACGTTTCAGTCATATGATATTTGATCAATTAGGTGTGAAAGACGTCTCACTGAGAATAAACGGCCAACAGGAACCATCCGAGGATATACAACTTAATTACACAGAAAATCATATTGCACGAGTTTATCATCGTCTGTTGTCATTTATGGCACGCGATCAAAATGTGGATACTGGTTTGCAAATATCACAATATGATTTTAAAAATCTGTATCCGATCTATTACTTCTCCTTGGAACATCTCGATTTGATGAGACAATCTGTTGTTGATATACATTTTAGAGCTAATGTGACTCGTGGTGCTATTGCTGATTATAGAGCGGTTGCTGTCATTCTCAGTGATAAATCAATGCTACTTGAAGGTGTTGGTGGAAGAATGAGAGTGGTAGATGCACCAGTGGAAAACATGTAATTGAAATTGTAAACGATTTAGAATCAATCAATTATGTATAATGTCATATAGTGTTATTAGTGTTGCGTTAACTCCCGGTCAATTAAAAAAATTGCAATCGGAATCAGCTAAAAAATGCGGAACCACAATCACGTTGAAACCCAATCAAATGACTGGTGGTGCAAATAAATTATCACTGACAACTCGTCAAATAAAACATTTCAATGATGCACTTGCAGCCAAAAAAGGTGTTCAGATTACTCTTTCTGCGGCTGCTATCAAAAATATGATTAAAACAGGCGGTATATTTCCATTGTTAGCTGCAATACCAGCATTGATTTCAGCAGCAGCCCCAGCGGTGGCTAAAGCAGCGGCGTTAGGAGCCGTTGGTACTGCAGCAGGAATGGCACTAAAGAAGGCAACTGGGAAAGGATATAAAAAAACGGGAAAGGGTCTAAGACTACCAGGAACCCCGTATTCGTGGTACAGCGGAAAGGGTCTAAGACTACCAGGAACCCCGTATTCGTGGTACAGCGGAAAGGGTCTAAGACTACCAGGAACGATTTATTAATTCAGGAATCGAAGATTCCTATGTCCAATTTTGATTTAATGGATGCTGCTAAAAAACTAGCGATTAAAAACTTCAGAGGTGTCTTTATGAAAGATCAATTACCACATCAACCAAACAGCGTTGAAACCGGAATCCTTAATTTAGATAACAGCACCGGACCTGGAACTCACTGGGTTGCATACGCTATTGATCCACGTGGGATTGTTTATTTCGATTCATATGGATTAGCCCCACCAAAAGAGTTTATGCGTTATATAAAAACCCTTCCAATGAAGACTTGGTATTCTACGCTACCAACACAACAAATGAATGACCCACCAATATGTGGCAGCGAAGTATTAAATGTCCTTGACGCTATTTCTAACTCCTTGAGTAACCCAAGCGGAAAACCACCACATGTTGTCGTGAATGAATACACTAGTAATCGCTGGAGAAAATCGAAGATTTTTCAACGAAGTCGTCAAAAACGATTTTAGAGAGAGAAAGAGTTTTACAATAACATGATTGATATTTGGGGGAGATCTTTGAAACCCAAACCCGATGGCACTGCACCACCTGATTCTGTCAAGGATGTAAAAAAACTAATCAAAGATGAAATAGCTGAGACGTTGAACTTAACAAATGTTGACCCGAACGAAATAGTTGTATTTCAGGACAAACAGGGTAAATTGAAATCCAGTGATGTGTCATTGAATGACATTTTGATACGGCAGCGCGACGCCGCTGAAAACTCTATTGCGCTGTATTCCAACGACGGACGACTTAAAGCCAGTAATATATCCGCGGATGACATTTTAAAACGGCAGCAAGACGCCACTGAAAACTCTATTGCGTTGTATTCCAGCGACGGACGACTTAAAGCCAGTAATATATCCGCGGATGACATTTTAAAACGGCAGCAAGACGCCACTGAAAACTCTATTGCGTTGTATTCCAGCGACGGACGACTTAAAGCCAGTAATATATCCGCGGATGACATTTTAAAACGGCAGCAAGACGCCACTGAAAACTCTATTGCGTTGTATTCCAGCGACGGACGACTTAAACCAGGTGCACTTGTGTCTACGATCACTGATAAGATTGCTACCCATGACAATGAGTTGGATAATTCTCTGTTAGAACTAGCAACACTTCAATCTAAAATTGAAGAACACGGAAAACAATTAACATCATTTCGTAGAAATATCATTGATAAATTTATTGGAACCCCGTTAGATAAAATTGAAATAAAACTCCCGGATGTTAAAAAATCCATCGATGAGACGAAAACTTTCATCGAAGCCGTCAAAGGTGATTTTTCGAGGATGATAACAATCATTGAAAAAACAAAAATTCCTCATGAGAAAACCAACAACGTAGTATATACAATCCAACACGGATCATTTGCGTGGACACCTACAAACAATAAATTAGATATCACTGCAACCGTTAAAGGTATTTATCGATTAACACTAGTAACACCATTGACTCAATTTAATATATCATCGTCGAGTTCATCCGGGGTCAATAATACGATTTCAACGATCATCGACAAGGATACAACTGAAAAGTTCACTATAACAGCTACTGATAAAAATTTGATTAGGGTTTCAGCAACCTGGTATGTGGAATTCGTAGCGGATTTAAGTAAATAACTAAATTGAAAGGAAAATCGTTCGGATTTCACAATTGAAAACGCTAGCTTTTTTAAAATAACAATGATTTCATCAACTCAATGTCGCTATGATCAGGTCAGAGAATTTCAAAATAGACTCAAAACCCTCACTGAGGAGTATCAAATAAAAATAAAAAAATACCGACGAAGAATCACCGCAATTGATGTTATTGTGTACTCGGTGTCAAGCGTTCTCGCTGGCGCCGGAATAATACTTGCATCGGTTACAATGATTGCCCCGGTCGTAGTTCCAATTTGCATTTCTGCGGTGGCTACAATCGGGGGTATATCAACCGGGATAGCAAAAAAGATATCATCATGCAGCCAGAGTAAACTGCAGAATTACTTAATTCAATTTCATATTGCATCAACCGCATACTCGCAATTATCATTGATGATATCATCGTCACTCGATAATACGATTATATCAGATAGTGAATTTACAGCGATGGTCAGTATTTTTGATTCCGCGATATCGAAATTAGAGCGACAACATGAATATAATAACAATGACAACACCGATGGAATCAGAAAACACGAACCCGAAAACCAGAATGATCTCAATAACCTCAACCATACCAGATTGTGAGTTCTCAGTGATGGTCAGTATTTATGATTCCGCGGTGTCAAAATTAGAGCGACAACAACAGTATAGCAACGATGACGACACCGATGGAATTACTTCAACAAATAGTGGAGAACACGAACCCAGTACAAACAAGCATGATATCAATAACATCAACGGAACCCGAGTTTAGTGTGAATTTCCCTAGCCCAGTCCCGTGAAGGAGATAGCGCTAGCAAAATTACGAGTATACCACAGTTGGCCTAATATCAGATCAAAATCATTTGGTGGTCAACAACCGAATAATTCACTGGTATTTGCAAATAAGAATAAACCCGACGGAACCCCAGACTGGAACGTCGTTTCGATACCAACAGGGTCATACCAAATCGAACAAATCAATAATGAATTCGCGCGTAGAATAAAATCGATTACTGGAGTAGAGTCAAAAATCGCTATAACAGTTCATGAACCGACGCTATCATCCGCGATTGAGATAAACACAGAAGGATACGTCGTAGATATCTATCAAAGTTCTATTAGAACCATACTAGGATGGCCTGAATTACCACCGGGGGGGGGGGGGAAACCGTTGATTTACCAGAACCACAAAAAACTGATTATATCACAGACAGAATAAAACCTGATAATCCAATAAGGAGTTATAAAGATCATAGATTTACTATAGATTTTTTTGGTCTCGGATACCGATCAACTGGAGAAGAGAGGTCAGGGGATAGAATAGAGGGATATCATTTTGTTAACGAACCTGAAATCATTAAAAATTTCACAGCAATGAATAATGATTTATCGCTGTTGTTAATATCTCTTAAATCCGGCTCTCTCACCCGAGATGAATTTATCAGCGTCGTAGAAACATGCAACAAAATTATCGACGATATGGAAACATTTAATCTGAAAATTATTTAGGATATATTAGATGACTATAATCCCCTATCGAGAACAGAATTTGCAAAACAATATAAATTTCCTGTCAAAGATATTCCGACATTCAAACTACCGGGATATAACGTACCGGAACTAAAAAAACTTCTCAATGATGCCATCGATGTTAGTTTCAAAATAATTCATGATGCATGGAAAAAAACAGCATCACAGGAAATAAAAATCCTCAAACATAATAATGATCCAGATGGTGGCGGCAGGCATATCGCTCCGTTCAACGTGAATATATCCTCAGTGATTGCGCTCAATTTAGTATGCGATGTTATCGAAGGAAGCTATCAAATTAATCTCGAACGATCAAATCAAGCTCAGCAGGGATATATTCTTTATTCGTTTGCACCAATAGCTCCTCCAGGATACCTAATTATTGAAAACCCAATTAATCCTGTCTACATGCGATGCCATAATAATTCATTAACCAGAATTAATTTCAAACTCACCGACCAGTCAAATAATCTGATTGATTTACAAGAAGAGGTGTTAGCGATTAGTTTGTTTGTGAAATCATAAATGATTTTCGTCCTAAAGACTTGATCAAATATTCGGTTAAAATCATTTATTATTTTTTGTTAACCCATAGCAGCAGAGAGGGTGGATGACCACATCGTTGCGAGCAAAATTGATTAAAAAATCGTAAAATCTCCGTTTTTGCAAAAATGGAGACTTTTTTTTGGTTAAATGAGATTTGTTGGAAGTCTTATTTTTTGTCTGAAAACGTTATCTATAGGCCATATTTTGCTCGAAAACGTTATCTGGAAGCCTTATTTTTGCTTGAAATCGTGGTCTGTTCACCCTCTCTGCTGCTACATATTTGTATGAATACGCATTTTGCGCATGAACATCAATAATAGCACGTAGCTTGAGACGCTCGTTGCGCAATACTTCCAACTCCTAACAATTATATATTGTTTTCTTGAATTCTTCACTTTTATCTTTTCCTAGATTTTGTTTCATTTTTCTTAGAACGGCATATTTAGCTAGATTCTACTTACTAGTTCATGTTTTCATAACAGATTACAAATCCGGATGCCCTTTATATTGAGTGAAGCAATAATAGTAACTTCTGATTACTGTGTTTTGAATCTGTTATATATATTGAAAAAATGCATGGTTATTTTGATTTAGTTGGACAAATTGAGTGAGAACAAATATCTATGTCGGTGTTTGTAACAAGACAAGTTAATCCCAGTCGTAGGGTTACATTATTTGCAATTGGAGACAAATAGTGTAACCATTTAACTGGGATTTCTTTATCTCGTAGAAAATCTCAGAATACATTCTCTTACAGTATTAAAGAAGTTTTAAAAGTAATGAGAGAGAGAGAGAGAGAGAGAGAGAGAGAGAGAGAGAGAGAGAGAGAGAGAGAGAGAGTTTCTATTGGGCAATAATTACATGAGGGCTGTATCTAGATATCAGCATGTGACTCATACACTCGTTGTTGAATTTGAAACTAAACGTATTGCACGTGTAAAAAGTAACGAACATTTAAGAGAAATATCAACATGCAGTAATAAAAAAAGGTATTTAATCTTGCGGAAAACTGTATCTTTATGTATGTTATTTATAATTGCATCCTCTTTAAATCGACCACACGTTATAATGTTATAATCGACTAGGGCATAACCGATTAGCATTTTTCTACCGATTTCCGATTCCGGATTTTGGGCATGAAATTTTTCCGATTCAGGATACGATTCAATTAATTGGAAATGCTAAATCCGTATTTTTTTTAAAAAAAATTTCATCTTCCGTTTCCGGGTTTCTGGTATCTGGTTTTGCCGTGTCTAGCATGTTACTTAGTACTTTACCATATCCGGCTTCATTTCCGGTTTTCACCCGTCGGTTCAAATAGATTGTCTCACAGCGTGGTTGTGTTGACCATATTGGACTTTTTTTCTGACTTCTTATTTAACTTTATTAACGCACTATCGAATGACACGCAGTGTTAGACACGGTGCTATAGAAATTCAACGCTATTATGTTTATTATCCGAATCGGTCGTTCCTGCCTTGTCCGAATCCGATTAATCGGAAGTTCATACTATCCGGTGGAATCCGATTTCCGGATCAAAAGTCGGTTATGCCTTAATTGAGACGTTTGTGCACCATACAGCGTCTGCCCTAAAAAATGCTAACATTGTGTACCTTAGGGTAATAAATATTGACCATGAAAGAGAGCTACTAGGTGCTTGTAAAGCAAAGTATATCAAAGCTTGACCAGTCTTCAAATAATAATAAATATTCATTTTTCAGCACTTACGCACATTTATAAAATATTTTTTGTCTGAAAATCAACAATTTTCACAACCAACCGACCCCCATATATTCATATCCAGTGAATTTAACACATTTTTATATTTAAATATGCCAGAAATGTGACTGAAATATTTAGTCCCTGAATGTGAACTAATATATGTCTTGTTCAGACGAAAATCTTAATTTCACTTACTGCGTTAAGTTTGTTTCTCAGTTCAGATATTTGTTATCGTTATCTAAAAGTAAAATTTTATAAATGTGTCTTACTTGTGTAAGACGTTTGCTACCACAGCATTCAGAACTTCAAAGTAAACATTGTTTTACTTAATGTTTATGTGATTTTAATTCTACTGGTCCTATCAGATTATGCTCAACAGAATAATGAAAATCATGATTAATAGAAAATGGATACTTATAAATTATTTACAGTTCCCATTTAAAAACTGATTTTCAAATACGTTTGTTAGTCTGTGATATCTCTATTTTATTAGTAGCATTTTAAGTTAAACCTGTTTTCTAATGCATGGGCTAATTTCCTTTACTACAATCAATCGTTCTCCACAAAATGTAAATTCTGAACGTCATTTTTATATTGAAAATCACCTATTTTACTAGGGTATAAAATTAGGTCACCGTTACCTCTTTTGCCGGCGAAAAAGCATTTTTCTAGATCCAAATCAGTCACCTGCTGAAGATATTCAACAATGAAAAGACTACTCATACATCAAATAGATGGTTTGACTGGCATCTTGTATAAGACCACTTTATATAATGCATAATTGAAAGGAACTCCTTGCAGTAGGCTCATAGTGGCCTGTCACATAATGTACGTATTCAGATTACAATGTGTACCAGTAATCAACAGCAGTTATCAGCTTCTACAACAACAATAGGTGAAAGATCACCGGAAAACTTGGTGCACAAATATATGCTCTTCTGGACCATTGTCAATCAAGTATTTATTTTTTATTTGCTTGTGTTTTTTCTTCCCTTGAGGAGTGAAATTTTAAATATGGTGCAGATCAATTTATGTTTTGGGAGGATTTCGAATCTATCTATCTATCTATCTATCTATCTATCTATCTATCTATCTATCTATCTATCTCTCTCTCTCTCTCTCTCTCTATCTATCTATCTATCTATCTATCTATCTATCTATCTATCTATCTATCTGCCTGTCTGTCTCCCTGTCTGTCTGTCCGTCCGTCCGTCCATGCATCCATCCATCATGCAACCATCTATATATCTATCCATCTCTCTCTCTCTCTCTCTCTCTCTCTCTCTCTCTCTCTATATATATATATATATATATATATATATATATACATACATATATATATATATATATATATATATAAATATATATAAATATATATATATATATATATATATATATATATATATATATATATATATATATATATATATATATATATATATATATATATATATATGGCTGTACCTATGTGTGTTTGTCTGCATCTATGTCTGTCTGTGTTTCTGTCTGTCTGAGTCTATTTTTTGTCCAATCTTTTACGTTAAAGGATGGCTTTACTTAAATCCGGTGACTTAATTAAATTTTTAAACCATTTAATATTCTTTCCTGGAATATAAAATGTTTCTAATTTAGTAATTTTAAGATTGTTAAAAAAGTGACCGAGATAGTGTTGTATGCTATAAAATGGAAATGTCTTACTTCAGACATAATATAGCAATGTTGTACAGGACATCTGGTAAGAGAAACAGCAGCAAAGTAGGTTATTTTTAGAGTAGCCTGAGAGAGAGAGAGAGAGAGAGAGAGAGAGAGAGAGAGAGAGAGAGAGAGAGAGAGAGAGAGAGAGAGTGCTCAGAATGTCCGATACAAAATGGAGTTCATTATCTTTTTCTCGGCTATTCATAATCCTTTTTGCAAGCTGACAAATTGCTTCCTTTTTGTTTTTAATAGGTCTATTTTCATCCATATAGACTAAATCAATATAAAACATCATAGTTATAATCGAGGAATGAAAGATCGTTTAAATTAAGAAAATAGATGGTTATATTTGTGTTGACAATTAGTAATAATAACCTTAATAATAATACTGCTTAAAATAGCGACTATGTTGGATATTGATGTTTCCAGAAGAAGTATATGGCTTTCCATTGGTTGTGCTGGTTCAGTAAAATATACTTAACTGTTGCAAAGCCAATAGTGTTTGATGTCACGTGGTGTATAATATAAGCTACAGTCGCAATATACCGTGTATATAAGGAGAAAGTTAAGTAATCAGATATGGTTGAATTATTGGGACTCATAGATGGGGAAACTCAGAAAATTTAGAGAGGAAAAACAAACAGAATTAGAAAAATCTAGGAAAAATACATAGAAGGTGTTATATTAAGATCTAAAGCTAGATGGTATGAATTTGAGGGAATATCACAAAGTACAATTTGAAATCATGAAAAAGGAAACTGCATCAATAAGACAGTAACAGAAATTATTTTAGATTATGTGACAAGTATATATATATATATATATATATATATATATATATATATATATATATATATATATATATATATATATATATATATATTGTTACGTCTATTTGATTTAAATTATTTTATTTTTTTATTTTTTATGAAAATAATTGTACTTAATAAATTCTTTGTTCAAGTGATACAAGCTTGTTAGTTTTCACTCTTTCTGTGTTGCTGCTTATTCGAGCTTAAGCACGTAACATAGAAATTGGTGGCTATCGTCCGGGATTGAAATAAATTTGAATTTAAATTTGAATTTCCCTAGTTTTGGAAAATTTTAAATCATTAGTGAGACTGACACGCTTGTATTAAAATGACATCTAAGGTAGAAATATTTATTTCTAATCCTACCCAGAAGCAATTAGATCTTTTCAAAATTTAAATTTTGATTTAGCAAGGAATATTAGATTAGTGCCCCCTTTCAAAGAAAAAGAAGTAGACAAATATTTTATTCTTTTTGAAAAAGTTGCAGAAAATTTAAAGTGGCCAAGAGAAAATTGGACTCAGTTACTACAATGTGTACTACTGGTAAGGCTAGCGAGATTTACACTTCACTGTCTGTTCATCAAAGTAGTGACTATGATGTAGTTAAAGAATGCATTTTATGAGGTTATAAGTTAGTTCCTGAAGCTTATAGGTAAAAATGTAGAAATTACAGAAAAGAAGCTGGACAAACTCATGTCGAATTTGCTAGACAAAAAGAGCAGTTGTTTGATAGATGGTGTTTAGCCAAGGAAGTCCAGCAAGATTATCAAAATCTCAAGCAAATTATATTAATTGAAGAGTTCAAAAACTGTGTCCATAGTGATGTTAAAACTTATCTTGATGAGCATCAGATTGAAACCTTTGAAAATGCTGCTCGAGCTGCTGACGAATATTCTTTGACACATAAAGTTCCTTTTGTTAACAAGACTTCTACTCAACAATTTTCTGGCAGAAAAGTATTTCCCCCCTAATTCAAGCCCTTCTAAAACTCAAACTAACACAACTTTCAAAAATCAAACATCAGAGAAGTTTGATTCTAGATCCTTGTCTCTTTCGACGTGTAACTTTTGCAAGAAAAAAGGACACGTTGTTTCTGATTGCTACAAATTAAAAAATAGGCATCAGAATCAAGACAGACCTGTTCCAAATGCTCTTATTTACAAGAGGTCAAGGTCACAGTCATGTATTGAAAGCAATACATTTGTTGGGTCTAATAAATCTCAGTCTGATTTTGATATGGAGAATTATGAACCATTCATATCGAAGGGCTCTATATCACTCTTGGGTGATTTGGCCAATCCTATCCCTATTAAAATTTTAAGGGACACAGGAGCTTCTCAGAGTCTTTTATTATCAGGCACTTTGCCTTTTTCTGAGAAGTCTTCTTCTAATGAAAGTGTTCTTATTCAGGGAGTAGAGTGCGGCTTTGTTAATGTTCCTCTCCATTGTGTAAATGTGTCATCAGACAAACAGAAATTCAATATTTTCTGGAGAATGATTTTATCAAGCCCAGTAAAAGTGATTGGAGTTCACCATGTATACTTGTTCCAAAACCATATACAACTTTCCGTATGTGCACTGATTATAGGAAGGTGAACAGAGTGACAAGAAAAGATTCATTCTAATTACCAAGAAATGATGATTGTATTGATAAAATTGGGAATGCCAAGTATGTCATCAAATTTGGCCTTCTGAAAGGATTTTGGCAGATTCCACTACGGAAAGAGCAAAGGAAATCTCAACATTGTGACTCAAAATGGACTCTACCAAAGTAAAGAAAGTCCATTTCAACGTCTCATAAAAATGTTTATCTCTGGTCTAGAAATTTGTGACGTCATCATCTACAACTACACCTGGAGAGAACATCTAGCAACAATTAGAAAATTCTTTGACAGACTCACTAATGCGTGTCTGACTGTTAATTTATTTAAAGTGAGTTCTGCCCTGCTAGAGTGGCTTTCTTAGGACATTTTGTGGGACATGGACAAGTTAAAAGGTTGAGGCTATTTCTAGATAATATAATTGCAGAGGCTTTTTCATGTGTATAACAATTTATTATACTGTGTAATTTATACTAGCTCTTTTAACCTCAGATGTAAATTGGTTTGTGATAAAAAGAAAGTTTTATCATATAAACTTTTCTTTTTATTTTATGGGGGAAGGTGTTACGTCTATTGGATTTAAATTATTTATTTTTTAATTGTTAAATCCAAATTTGTCATTTAGGGTTTAATATTCATTAATTGGGAAATTGTTATAGAAAGTTCAGGCTGACCTAGACTCTAGCTGTAAACACAGGTTGACCTTGGCTTGCTGACCTAATTCCTGACCCTGCTTTAGACATTGTCAACAAGCTTCTAAAACTATTGGTTAATTTCAAGGACAACCTTTTATTTTTAGTTCTTGGGGGTAGGAAATATCTAGATCTTTCTTTGAGTATGTGACTTGGTGAAGGTAGACTTTTCCTCTGACCTTCTATCAATTTCTAGAAAATCACGTGATCCCTTGTTTACATATTAAAAACGGATATTTAAATCATTGTACTGGGAGAGAGATTCAGTAGAATCTGAGCTTTTATAAAGTTTATATAAAAATGGAAAAAGTCCTGGCTCTGATGGAGTCACTGTAGAGTTCTATACATTCTTTTGGAAGTCTCTTGGAGGAATTATATGCTGATCAATAAATCACGGATATAGTGTAGGAATACCTTCACATTTTAAGACTCAAGGAGTCATCACATGTCTACTAAAAGAAGCAAACGACAGAACATATTTTAAAAACTGGAGACCTATATCACTTTTAAACATTGACTATAATATTGCTTCGGAAGCCATTGCACCTAGGATTAGAAAGGCTCTTCCATCAATAATCAGTGATTCTAAAAAAGGATATATGAACAGTGGATTCATTGTAAAAAAAATAACAGGCTATTGTATGATATCGTGGACCAGATTGCCAATGCAATTATAACTGGTTTATTATTGTTAATAGATTTTGAAAAAGCCCTTGACTCAATTAGCGAGAAACTTTATGAAAGAAACTTTACAATGTTTCAACTATGGTGATTCTGTTTATAATTGGTTTAAACTGGTTTATAAAGGCTCTAAAAGTTGTGTTATAAATAATTGGTATATGTCATCTTTTTCTTTTAAACTTGAAAGTGGATGCCGTCAAGGAGATCTCCTTGCACCTTATTTTTTTAGCACTGGAGATTGTAGCTATAATTTTAAAGTAAAATGTGGATGTAGGGGGACTGATTGTTGACGTCAGTGAATATAAATTTGGTTAGTATGCCAATTTATTATTCGTCTTGATGTATCTCAACTTTCTCTTAAAGCAATTTCGAATATCTTGTAAGCTCTTTTTCTATTATCCTGACTTAAATGCGACATACCAAAATCAAAAGCTATCTGGATTGGAAACATACAATTTTCAAATGACAGAATATGTCCCAAAATGGGCCTAATGTCGTCCTCTTCTGACTTTACACTACCTTGACATAAATATTTCTCCACATTTACAACAAATGATGGAAATTATTTTTTTTGAAGAAACTAACAAAGGCAAAACGAATACTGACATGTTGGAGTCAAATACATCTGTCAATAAGGTAATTGTTGTAAAGACCCTTGTTCTGCCCATATTCATACATTTTGTTTCAGCACTTCCAACTCCATCAGCTAATGTGGAAGCAAAAGTAAATTACAAATTATTTAAATTTGTATGGGGTGGGAAAATAGAAAGAATTAAACGTAATATACTAGTATCCCCAGAGAACAAGGGATGACTAAATATGATACCGATATCTTATTTTATTAGTTATATTAATATAATATAGTTTAAAAGATTGCTGGAAAAGGAAATTGGAACATGGCATAACTTAGTTAATACAACTATACTCAGAAATAAAAAAAATAATTGGAACTTAAGGAGAACAGTTTTTGGAGAGATGTAATTTTGGCAGTATCTAATTGGAAAGAGGATTCGCAAAGTCCAAACCAGTATCTATCACTGAGTATTTGAAATCTTGTCCCCCCTAAAATGTTCAATCAATATAAATCCTGGACAGAAGCTCGTTTTGAAATTATGAATTATCAAGTAGATGATCACGGAAATATAACACCTTTTGAAACAATAAAACAAAATACTGGAAGCAATGAATTCTTGAAATACTTCTCCCTAATATCCAAAAGTCCAAAAGCATGGTAAAAAATCAAACTAACGATAAAGATCCAATAAAAGATCTTTTGAAAAAGCTAAAAGGGAACACACAGCTAAGCAAGAAGCTTGGATGCAAGTATTTAATAAATTTAACGAGGACTGGTCTGAGATTATTGCCGGACAAAATATTATACCAAGGATACCAAGTTAATCTTTTTTTAGCTTTAAATTAATCCATAGAATAATCGCTATAAAAGATTTTCTGAAAATAATTAACATATTAGACGACTTCAAATGTACACTCTGTAAGAGTAAAAATGAAAGTATTGTGCATCTCTTCTATGATTGTAATATCACTTCAATGTTTTGGCACCGTTTTATTGCAACTTTTGCACCTTATGCCTAAATATTGTACATTTGTCCCCCCTAAAAAAAAACTCTTTTAGGAAGTGAACAACTAGACAGTTTAGGTACTTTCTTGTTTATTTTAGCCTAATATTACATTTATACTTGCAGACTCATAGCCTAATATTACAATTATACTTGCAGACTCATAGCCTAATATTACATTTATACTTGCAGACTCATTATAAAAAATCCTTCTATCATTTCAGCAAATAGTTGCAATCTATAAGAACACTGAAAAAATACACCACATGTACTAAGGTAACTAAACAAGAGGACCAGTTTCTTCAAAAATGAACCTTAATATTGAATATGAACTTTGTACTTGATTTGATGGTAAACAGGAACACATTTCTGTAATATCACAAAGTTCATATCACCTAGATTGTGTACCATATGCATGTGTGTCTGTGTTTTCTTTTTATGTAGTGTAAAGGTCTAGGTTCCTTCCCTTTTGGGGTGGGGTGCTTCCAATTTATTTAAATTAATATAGAAGACCCACCTTGGCTCGTTTTTGTCAGAAATTGAAGTAGCGATTGAGAGATGCAAAGCTTTGAGCACACAGTCAGCGGTGCCGACATTAAATTAATGAATATACAAATTGAAATTTAAATAATAACACTTTAATATAATTCAAACAGTAATCTCTCTAATACAATTCAGCTAATATCATATTACTCCACCAAGTGACGGCCTAGTTCATCCTTTTAAATAGTGTGTGAAATTTTCCCTTCTATCCTGAGTTCTATTACAGCCTCAGGGTTTAACATACCCATGCTAACATCTGCTTTCTTCTATAACGTCACATGCAGATTACATTTTTTATCCTTAGATTTTTTGATAATCAGAAATGTTGGATTGTTTGGTGACGTTGCGATGGTTCCCCGACGTGGCGGTCAACCTATTACGAGGTTAATAAACAAAGTAAAAAAAAATGCGTCCCATAATATATTGGATAATATACGCGATAAACAAATGTTTTTTTTAAATATTCCGTTTAGAGAGGCTGATTATGATAGATGTTCATCTTCTTGAATTAACTAACGATCATCTTAGAAACGTTTGTACCTAATATATTTGGATTTATGTAATAGTACTGTTTAAAGGTTTCATCCAATGCTTTCAAAACATCCGTTTTAGAGCTTTTGAACCTTTATGACAATATCATTAGTAACTTCTCAGTACCACCTTAACCTCCAGCCACGCTCAAGAGTCTAAAAAAGTTTGACTTTGCTTGCAATTATTTTCAATGTGACTGCAAGATAGTCAGATTGACGAATTGGATAAATGAAGTGCTAGGCGACCCCAAAATGAGTCTCTGTTCCCTGACAACTTTTATTACAAGCCAAAGTCGTTGTTTTACGTAATTCTGAATGACGTCGAACCAAGCCATTGAGCATATGACAACTATCACATATACTTCGTGTTGTGTATGCTGCCGTTATTTGTTTGGGCTTTGTAGAGGTCCTTAGTGTAATGTACATCTACAGATGGGAAATCAAATTGATTCTTTATAAGACATGCCAAAGAAGACGTCATGGATATTGTCCGCTAACATGCACGTTCGAGTACTTATCTGGTTCAACACTTATCTGGTGTACGCTGAAAAGGATAGTGCTTGGATTATCCACGACTTTCTGTAAGATTTGGAATACGCTAAATACAATGTTTTTTATGTCCTGTGTACGGCAAGATATGATGAGATAGTTTAAAATATCAATCAAAGTAAGACAGTCATCCTTGTCTTGTCCAAAATCTTTATTTCATATCAGTAGTGTAACTACCATCTGAATGTAGCCCAAGCTCGTGCTGTCACGCTAGGTCCACATTTAGTGATCCCGGTTTTCCTGGAAGACATAGGCTCAAAATAAATGAAGAAATCCGTGCAGCATCTCTTCCGCACCTCAAAACCAATCAAGTGGGCACAACAAAACACAAACAACATTCTTTTCTCGTCAGAACTGAAGACTTCGTTTGATGCAGAAGTGAGCCTTGAATTCGAAGAGACGGGTTATCAGTCCTGAAATGCAGGATACGCTTCTATCAATCCAGGAGTAGACATAGATTTATTGGAATATCTTTTGTTGGATTGGGTTCCAATAATGTATTGACCAAATCGCTAACAAAAACCTCTTCACGATGGATAATTCCAAAATCACACATCTTACCTCAAATATCTTAATGTCTTGTAATGTTATCACTCGTATGCATAAACCACATGTAACAATGGAGAAACGCTTGTAACATCCCCCCCCAACGATATATGTATAAGCTCCATAAGCATTAAAATAGGCTTCATATATATTAAATAGGCTTCATATATATTAAATAGGTTTCATATATATTAAAAAGGCTTCATCTATATTCAGACAGGCTTCGTATACATTAAAATGGGTTTCTTGTACATTAGGAAAGAGTCCATATATTTTAAAATAGGAAGATTTTATTACCATTCTTTAACAGCTCTAGGAGAAGATTTTAAATAAAACTAAGAGACATTCAGAAGTAACCCTTAATGTGGGTATAAACCGTGGCTGACATGATCATGGATCTTTACAAGAGAACATTCGTGGTTTGGCTGTGGAGTTGAGAGAACGCATTGACAGAGAGTTGGTCAACATATAAATGAAACGCAAAGAACAATTGCATCGGTTACGTCACTGATGTTCAAACCACTGGTACCTGAATGCTATAAGAGCGCATTTATTATTTTGGCACACTGCATTCGAACAACATTGCATCACTCATCCTAAACAACTTCATTGGCTAGAGTTATTTTCTTTCAGCGTTCACTTCCAATTGATTGCAACAGCTCTTCACCTAGTATCAAGATAGGTCGTGTCTCACCGCTAGGCTATTTATAAAAATAAAAAAAGTAAAACTAAATCAAGAACAATCGTGCCCTGGGCGATCCCACGGAAATTATGTCAATTTTAAAATACATCACATCATATTTGGATGAATTTTCCTTTGAGAACGTTTTACTCGCATTCGTCATCATTTCACTCTGGTGATATTTTACAATGGTGGACTCGTTGGATGAAATAAAATATTGAGTTGACAAGCCTGTACAATTCAGGTATCTGAGCTTTATCCTTATTTTTGGCACTGCAATGTGTCACGGATTTTTTTTAAACATAAGATCTACTGTTTCTCAGAAAGGAAACAAATACAAGACTATTTCAAGAATGGCACGAGTGACATTGCACTGTATAACCCTGCCTATGGTTAACTTTGAATTCTAAAACCAAAACACACGTTCGTAAAAATGTAACCGATCTCTTTTCTCTCAGCCTAGACTGTCGAGAGAAAAAGGCACGTTTTGGTGCTACTTTTTTGTACCCTTTGCCCTTAGATTTGTTAAAAATTGGCAAAATTGTTTGTATCGGCATGTGCTGAGAAACACAGTAATCTTTTAAAATGTTAGATATGTTATGCAGTCAACAATATATATCACACTACCTTTTATGAATTCGATGAGTGAATGAAAACAATGAACATATTTCACATATAATGTATGTTTTTTTAATCTTTGTCCAATAATACCGCAAAAATAACAGAACCAAAAATTGTGTCCTACATATGTTGTTTTCTTTACCATTATTTCTTTCTCTCTCCAAAGTAATGTTAAATCTATCTGCCAGTCTCTCAAAACAGTCCAGGCTAAAGTAATATCCGTTCTACTGTCACCCAGTAACACTTTTGTGCATGTGCGTGCGTGCGTGTGTCTCACCTTTCACTTCACATATATCATTTGTACAAAAATTGTATTACAAATAAATATCAATAATTGACGTAAATCGTTTAAATAAACCGTGTAGATCGCTTGCACAAACCTCTACCAACACATGTAAAAAGTGATGTGACATGAATCACCATTGTCGTTTGATGCCTGCTTTCTACTTGGAAAATATATCGTTTCGTCTAGATTATAAAAATTGTATTGCCTAAGTTTTACACACTACCTGAACTCTTTACATTTCACGTTGCAAGTATAAGCCGTCGTTCTCAATTTTCTGGACGTTCGTTTTTTAGTTTCTCAGATGTGGTAATATTTTGTATGGACCGAACAAATTTCTTTTGGTGTGAATCAGGGTTCTTGGTTTTGTGGCTTAAGTGAAGAGCTTTGATTTAAGCACGCTTATGTCGTCTTCGAAATCGCTGGCACGGATATGAGCTAACACTTGAGCTCTTGTGTGAGGCGATACGTACGTCGATGCCTCTTAAATGAAGTCGTTTCTTCTTATTGCAAAAACAATATTTGACTAGGTTTCACAAGCAGCAGGCCCCTGTATACAAGAAGAGTGTATTAGAGTATTCATTCAACTCTCAAACGACCAAGAAGATGGAAGAGTCAGCACAGATCGACCTGCAGGTCAAAGATTCGCTAGGAGTCACACGTAAGCATTATTTAGAGGCGAAATTTTCAATCAAATGTTCCCCTCGGTTTATTGATTTGACGAGATTCCGCGACTTTTATGGGCCCCATCAGGGGCCCCCAGGGGCCCCCATGAGACCGTGACCTTGGGTCTGGGGCCCCAAAAGTTTGACTGCCTATGGGCCTCCACGGTGCTTAATCCGGCGCTGGAGTCATGCGAAAGTGTATACTTTCTGATGAAGTTTGCTCTATCTGCAAGGTAAATGTCTTTTTATCTCCAGAATACCTGCTTCGTCTAAGAAAGAGAGACAAAATTCAATATACTTGTTATTATTGTCTGGAGAAAGAACACTGGGCTTATAAACAGAAACAAGAGGAGAAAGCGGAGTGGGATTAAGAAGAAGAATAAATTGATGATGAAGAAGAACATGTGTCAGTGAAGAGATGGAATCGGAAAAAATGACAATTGGAGCCGATGCGTTTGGCCTGATGTGAAGTTTTCATACTAACTTCTAAAATATAATAGACCGGAAAGAAAACTTAAGTGTCTCTTGGTATTGCCATTTTAATAGTAATGATGGGATGGGATGCACATATTTCACATTCGATGAATGGAAATAAAGATGTTTTGCAGGAACATGTACATAACTGTATTCCATCCGGAAAATGTACAGTGTCAAAGAAAATGTATTAGCATTATATTGTTGTCAAAAAGTTGTAAATATAGATTGGGTTGAAGCCCAAATGGCTTTAAAGAGGTTTCTCTGGAAATTTATCATTCTAACTCAGGAATACAATGATCATTAACCGGAAAAGAGAGTCTTACATGCAAGTTGAAAACTTTAAATTCCTCCACTAGTAGTGAGACCTCTCTTTACACAATCCTTTTTTGAAAATGAATATTTACCTAAGAATGAATCTGATCCAACGTCAATAAGATGGGTGTGATTCCATTTACTGTGTACGACGGCCCGAATCATAATTTTGTGAACTATTGCTGACAAGAGTCTTAAGCTTTCCATAGATGACTTGAGTAATGAATTCGTTTGGTGAATTTGTTCTTCAGTTAGTATAGAAGTCTAAATCTGGCATTACATGTATTCATATATTCAGGGTGGACACGTTCGTTTGGTGGTAAGATTATAGACGTTTAAGACCTTCTAAAAAAGTTCTTAATTTCTCAGACGCTTCAACTAAGACTTTTCAATGATCGTAACGATTTAGGTTTGATAAATATAGAATCTATGTTGGGGTTTTGACCGAGACAATGAAATCCTAGCCTAGGGGTTATATTATTTATCTCCCCGCGAGGCTTGTCCGATTGGGGAGATATATAATATAACCCCGCGGCTGGGATTTCATTGTCTCGGTCAAAACTCCAACGTAGATTATTTTTCTCACCCAATATTATTCTTTAAAGTAAAAATAACTCTTTACCAGTGTTCACATTGCAATGTTTACATGTAGCGCATGAATACAAATATGCTAATGAGGGCAGTGATGTGACCGTTGCGTCCGAAGTACACAGTTCATACGCGTGAGCAAAGAAAAATAACAACATAAAATGTCGCATAGTAATGACGTATTATAACATTTAATATATGGATGTTATATGAAATTAACAATAAATAGTTATAATTTATTACAAGGAAATGTTGCATTTTGATCAGTTCCAATTAGACAATTGTACTGAAAATATTGAAGCGATACTGTGCCCACACCTCTATTGTAGTGTATAGGCTATTATTATAACGGAAAGTTACATGTAGAATGTGTGTCCGTGCTTTGGTTATTAACGGGTAATTATAGATCCATGTCACTATCGTAAATAACTCTCCTTCTCTTTGGAGGTGGTGAAACAGTTTGTGTCGTACTTGTGTTGTAATTCATATTGATCGTAAAATTACCACCCTGTATTAAAGACCCTGCAAATACAGACCCTAACTGATAGCCATGTGATGAAGTTTCAAGTTCACGATATCTTGGAAAATTTATATTTTCTGTCTTGGAAACATGGCAAGTGTTGCTGTTAGTAGTGGAAGGAACTGCTGCATGGAAATGTGTTTGTGGAGTAACGTGTTGACGGATAAATGATCCTCTGGCTGGTAAGTTCATTATTTGTCACCAAAGATTGCATGCACATGGTTGATTCAACTGGGGCACAATGTGGATGTTTAACAAAATTAGAAGAAAGTATGTTTGACATAACACATTTCTGGCTGTTAGTACATTTTCTGTAGTTGTTGAGAGAGTTGAGATTTTTGTGACCAGTGATGTGTATAGCCTGAGTGTCTGGAACATTGTTTTCTATTAATTTCTGACAGGTATTTTCTCACACTAGAATTGGTAATGCGTTTAGAAGCTAAATCGGGCAGGTTTACTTTCATAGCCATTTTTTTTTCATTAGCTTGTTAAGCTTTCGGACACCAACTGGTGCACGTAAAAACCGTTGCTCATTTGGCCCAGGTGCATGCACGTAAGTTACAGGGGCAAGGTAAAATGGATGGTCAGGGTTACAAAAATCACTTGGACGTTCATAAAACTTTTGTAGATGGTTACCGGACATCTGTCTGGAAATAGATGGTTAGCAAACATCCTTGGTTTTTCATTTCTCGTGTTTTTAATGTCCTCCCCTGTCCTCGTCTTTGTCAGGCTTTCGTTAAACTCTAAGTATTCAATTTTAAGTTCGCAATCCTGCTTTAATGATATGTCTCCCAACTTTATGTTTCTGTGTTCTTCTCCCCATTCCCGTACCCCAAGTGCAAAGTATTATTAAACCATAAAGTATTCAGTAAGCTTGACGGAGTGTTGGGGCCCAAAAGCGAGTGTTCATATAATTTGTTTATGTCATCATCAGTTACAGCATCAGCAGTTTTGGGTTTGTTTACTTTTCCTTTCTTCTTCAGATCTTTCTGTTTACGTTTTTAGGGCCTCTCTTGCTTGATAAAATTCAGGGCCATAAACCAAGCTACAGTTGTATCTGGTTCGTCTCAGATATCGTTCAAAACTTCCCATCATACCTATAATAAATATTAAATAATTATAAAAAGTCTTATACTTAGTGTATCATCTCTCTCTCTCTCTCTCTCTCTCTCTCTCTCTCTCTCTCTCTCTCTCTCTCTCTCTCTCATCATCATCATCATCATCATTTGTCATCCATGTTGGTGAGGGTCTAAATTGCTTTGTCAGTCAAGTTCTTTAATTAATAACGCAATTTACCTTTTACAACTATAAATAAAATTATTGTTCATTATACAATATTTTGGGTACATTGTTATTCATTCTTGCAACCATTCAAAAATTAATTTATGTTTGAACAAATTTAAAATATATCTCTTGCTCTATGCATCCTTTTATTTGCTCATGCATTATTCTTTAAATTCAATTGTGTCTTATCAATTAATATGTAGGCTCTTTTTTACCTCTCAATGTTGTCGTCTGGTATTCAGTTCCATCATTCTGACGAATTGAAAGGAAAACTCTTGAGAGAATGCTGTTCAGGGCAGGTGCCGGCACTTCATGTATAGGGTGCGTTTCATTGTTTTTCTCAAGATATTCTTCTAGGAGTTTTAAGTGTCCCAATGTCTTGCGTTTGGTATTCGCATTTTCATGCTCCAAAACAAAGTTTGTGGCAAATTGTTCGTCCACTTCTGTAAATCAGCTCTCTTTGACAGTTTCATTTTTATTTATTTCCACTCCTGGATTTGTTTTTTTTTCTCCGACGAAAGTTGGTTCGCTTTTTTGAGACACATTTATTTCATTTGTTTCCCAGTCATCAAAAAGAAAGGAAAGTTCATCTGACTCATGCTTTGGTGAATTTTCTGAAATTGCAAATTCATGTTTAGCATAATTTGTGAAACTTCCATCGTCAAAAAAGCGTACTGTATACATTGAATAGGTACCCAGTGGATGGTAAACATTAACGATTTTTGCTTTCCTACCTTTAAGAGTCAATATGTTTCCTATCTTGTAGTCCATTTTCTTTTTGTCTTATCTTTATCGTTTTCTTTCTAAATCTTCATTTTGGTAGTTATGTTTTTTCTCCTCCAAAAGATTATTTACTTAAATATGTCAAAGTGTTAGCGTTTGTTGGATCGGAAAATAACTCCATCAGGCCAAGCATAAGACAACAATGGTTGCGTCCCTTGAGAAAGTCGTGCCTAGCGCGTGGACACCATTGACTGAGACGACTGGTCTGAGATAACTAGATTGAGATAAGAAAAGTAAGGTTAGCAAAACAGCTAGACTTCTCTGTCGCTTGGGTGAGAAAAAATAGGAAGCGGATCAATTGTCTAAATAAACATTTAATATCTTGTTTATACATTATTTTCCTTTGTTATAAATTAATCATAAAATGGTCAGTCATAATGATAATGCTGACGGTCTGACCCAATGAACATTTTTGCAAACAAATTGAAGCGACTTTAAGGTGTTGTAGAATATTCTCCCTACTAAACATAAATGTTGCAACACATTAAATAATTAATAAGTTGTAAACTTAGGTAATGAAAACCATTTTGTAAAACTGTAACAATATCATTTATGAGATTATCAAATCAAGAGCATATACATAGGTGGACACGTGACACGTCTTTTTGACTAGTGGTAAAGTTAAATGCCTTAAAATGTTCATAATAGTTTACAGTTTCGTTCTCATACGCCAGTAACCTTCAAATTTTAAGTAGATATTTTCAATCTTCCGCATGTCTAATGTGTTAATTGTTATATGAATACGGTGACATAATGTAATTTGTTTTAGAGATTCAAGGCATTGTAATGTTGCGACTTTTGGTAATACACTATGTAAGAGAAAGAAGCAAAAGCCAACAAGTTTTGTAAAACTTAATAAATAATTTAATTATCAAAGCTATACATGAAAATGTGATCTAAACTTATGCTATGATAAACTGAATCCAACATAATCCTGAAATAGTTATATTAAGGTCCAAAAGAATGAAAGGTCCTGTATAAATTTCGGAACCGGAAGTGTACCGGTCACACAAGAATTGTAACGTTGTTAAAATGGTATAGTTCAAACCTTCTTTCAATACTTCATAAGAGTTCCAAAATAATATTTTTTTTCAATGAACACTTTCTATTTTCACTGAGCAATCCAAATACGTGTTTTTCAAAACATATATATGTACTGCATAAAAATATGTCTGCAGATTTGTTATTACAACAGAAACACACGAAGTAAGAATGACATAACATAGGAATGAATAGGATTGACCAGTTATCTCCTTGTATACACTTTCAATATTTATTGCGATTACATGTCGCAATATAACCCACATGACAGTTCCTGCTAATCAATTTCAGATTTCAAAATGCCTGTTCATGTGACATTAGTCTTATAATAAGAATTAACGTAATCTTCTGTGATACCAATTGACCAAGCTATACAATGGAAAACGTACCGTAAATTTATTTACTAATATTGTTAATATTAGTAACTGTCACAGCATATTTTTGTTTATTGATCCAATGCGAATTTACGTTTTTTTAAACCACGAATTATACCCAATGCACGTACAAAATCCAGCAATATATAATCAGTACAATGTATAGCCAAGAGTATTTAATAAATACATACATTAGACAAATTAATGTACCAAGAGTTACAAATAATATATTTATTCATAACATGTAAATCACTGAAAGTCTAAGCTTCAATGGTGCAATGTACGTGAACATGGCAATATCTTTCAGAATCTTCCACACATGTTATGTCGAAAACTGGAACAACATTAACATTATGCGAATTGGTGCCCCCCCCCCCTTACAACGTCTTGTAATCAAACGGATTACACAACTAACGAAACTCGTTCAATGCATTTTACACATTCTTGAAATTCTTAATTCTCCGTGAAGAAGCTTCGTTCCCAGAACCAGAATTCGAGAATCTCTGCCCTCTGTTATCAACCGAATAAAAATATGCCATCTGGTACAAACGTGTTCGTGTCTATTTTTATAAGGAAACTGTTACATTCAACACGATTCTCAATTTCGTCTTAAACCGCCTTAAGTGTAGAATACGAACCGATTTTCATAGGTATCATTTTGTCGATTTCTTGACAAATGGTGTCTGGCTGGTCTTTTCTGTGGGTTATACAATTCTGAACTCGTTATTGATTTAAGCCGGTAGATTGACTTCAGTCACCTTCAATAATTTAATTGTATTCTTTTTTTCCAACATGCTAATTAATTTATGTTAAGTGTGTTCTAGAGTATGTACGAGTGAAATAGTTAGTGTTCCCCGAACACTTACATCCTATTTTTAGTGTGTAATATGATACATGTCTTTCCTGGTTGTGTTTTAATATTTATCAATACAATTTTATGAAGATAAAAAAAAAATTAACATTGTTCTGAGTTTAAAAATCGATTAAATTTCACAAATATTTATTTTGTTTTCTATGTATCTATACTGTCTTCTATCACATTGTCAAAATCTGTAAATGTTAATTAGCTGGCGGAAATTTGCTCCCTTTATTATTTGAATACTTAAATATCTCATAATCGTCTTAAGGGAAATTAATGAAGTTGATAGTGTTGTTTAGGGCAAGACATACTATTTATATTGAGTGATTAAAATTAGCTTTCTGTGCCACTTTAATTAGTTTTAATTAATTACTTATCGAATGAATAAAGAATTCATAATAGTCCTCCTCCCAACCCCTAAATGGATTTGATGTAAGCGGGAAGCTTTTGTATTTTCACCATTATTCTACCAACAAGATTATACTATTTAGAACTTAAATATAACTTTTGTGGTGACCTTATAGTTTACGTTATCTTAATTGACGATTTCCTTATCTATAAAGGAGCCCATATGACCGAGTGGTCTGTCCGCGCGTGTTCTGTTACCTGCTTAGCGAAAGTAGATATATGAGATATACGAGATAGCTTGAAAGAAGCTTCGCGTAGTTCGATGATATTTCCCTGGGATATTATTGGGTTTTCCCCCGTAGTATACCGCTATCTATGACATATCATGTGCTGGAAAATGTCAATAGGCCCAAAATACCAATCCGAAATCCTATAGCTAGATTAAAAATCGTACTTATCTTGATTTATCGTCTGGATTGCGAATATCCACATCTGTATTGATAATGTCTGAATTGACATCTACACGATATTTCCACTCAAGTTTACTGTGCTTTTCGTGAAGGCATTGCATCGTGTTAAATCTTGCTTTGTTTGTAATGATATACGACAACAGCAGATGGTCTGGTTTCAACTTAATCACCGTTACCTTTAGTACTACATTTTATAATGCCCAGGCAATTTTTTAAATCATCATCATAGTCCATACACGTTGTATCTGAGTCAGAAATAAAGACTATTTATGAGGTTTATCTATATTTGGAAGTAACTGTATCTTAGGGCTAATTATCCCATTCAATGTGTAAGAAAACGCACACAGGCACACTTTGAGAAAAGTGTTTATTGAAACACGAATCCGCTCCGTCAGTTATAATGATGTGAGTTTTATTTAAATTTTATATAAATCACTGACAGCTGAAATTTCAAAGCTGCTAAAACTACTTAACCTTGCAATGATTCGGAATCGAATGTTGGCTACAATGTTTAATTTGGAGCGAGTCACAGGCTTACTTTGCCATTTGGTACAGATGCACTATTGCTATTCTTCTTCTTCTTCTTCTTCTTCTTCTTCTTCTTCTTCTTCTTCTTCTTCTTCTTCTTCTTCTTCATTACTAGCACATTATTATAAATTTGTTTGAGTTCGTTTGGTGCTTGATGATACAGCAACACAATTAGGTACCAACACAATGGGAGCAAACAGCCTTAGCTATGGACACACCATGGTATCTGCCCAAGGCTGGCCCACGAGTAGGATTCTAACAGCATCCTATCAGTCGCGAGTCCTCAACGCCAATCATTGAGCCACCGCAACTCTCTGTAATTTTTGAGTCAGATTCCAACCATTTTATCTTTATGTTCTTTTACGATCATGACATAATGAGAACTCGTGAATATTAAATAGACAATCAAACATATTTTATCTTCCTTTTATAATTGTAAACTGAAAAGTAATCTAAAAAACCGTTTAAGGAATTGTGATGGATTTTTCACTGTTGTTTGTGTGTATATGATCTCTTTATTATCAAATTAAATTTAAGCTATTTAACATTAAATATCGATTGGAAATAGAATACATGTTTTCTATTTAGAATTATTACATCCATGCAATATACCTGATGTACAAGGTTTTGTTCATGATGTATAATTAGCATGATTAATGGTCCCAACAAAGTACGTCTTTTCCATTCACAGTGTTTACTTTGTTTATTTTGTTGTGATAGTGTGAAAAAATACACAAAGGTATATACAGAGTTTAAATGACAAAATACAGTAAATAGTCTGCTTTTAAATTTAGAGCAATCTGATTTGGTATCCAAGGTATGTGTTTAATCCATATGTTCACTCGATGTACAGATACCGGTAAAGCATATCATCAAATGCATTCATCTAGAGGGCGACACAGGTTTATTAAATATGGAAATCCAATAAGAATCCCTCATGATCGATTCCAAAAATGTAGATATCTTGGATAATATATAATTATAGCAAATTTTAATACTTGCTTGCACATAGGTCGGAAAACTGAAGTCATTGTAACGTTAAAACCTTGCAACAATAACAGTATCACCCTTAAAAAAAACAAATATTATGATGTCACATAATGTCAAAGTTCAATTTAATGTTCAATTTTTAAAATGTTTTAGACATATAACAGAGTTATATTACGGCCTTAAAGTCATCATTTAAGCATATTTAGCGACTTACTTCAAAAGGACCGGATGATTACATTATTAATTCTTTAGAATATGTGTATGACACTTTTCAATCTGGTAGTTACTATTGCCAATATTGCACAAAGTCATTACAGTTTAGTTTTCAAAGTATCAAATGCATCTCATTGGCTGTAAGAACCATGTGATAATTCAATTGCGCAGATACCGTTACACAAACCTGAAGAGGAAGAGAAAGGAAGGTGAAATGTTTACGTGAAATTATGATATCTTGTTTTACAATTGTTTAAACTTTGTAAATGGTTGTACAGTTCGAAAAAAATGAAATGTTCAGTTATCTCAAAAATATTCACATAATTAGAAAATGTATGTCACTTTTGTAGATTATCTTTTAACTCGCAAATTGGACAATTTGATAATATTGGACATATTTTAAATTTGTCTCAAAATCTTTAAGTTCTAAGTTGCAGTCCTTTTAAATTTAATTTGATCCTGGCAAGGAATTTCAGGGTGCGGTTATATCAACAATGAAACATCATAATGTCACCATCAGACGAGGGCATACTGCACTGATAACATAAAAGTTGTGATTTTTAAGTTTCCTTAAATGTCACGTCTTTAATTTTAATTTTAATGATTTAATAAATTACTTAATTCCTATCAGGTAATAATGCTAGATGTTTATGCATATTTGTAAATGTGTGTTTGTGTGTGCGTGCGTGTGTATGTGTGTGTTAGATAAGGAACCTGAACCATCACCATGTACAACTCTTATATGTATGAATTATACTTATTAGTTTTTTGCCCATCTCTTTCCTTTTTATGCATATTTAATTTACTTTATTGGTGTTTGTTACATTTCATTACATCCTATTGTAATATAACATTGTATGCTGGACTTGACCTTGTCCAAACCTGAGTTCATTTCTGCTTGACCTACACTGACTTTTTAATAATTGTATTATTTGTAAACAAATGCATATCTAAATTATTCTCTTTGGTTATGTGATTAAATTAGTATTATTAGCAATAGAAGTAAACATGCTTTTCTGGATTTAGGTGTAAATTTTAAAATTTCCTTAGAGTATTTTACATAATCAAAGTTATGGATTTTATTTTCCTAATGCCAGGATCACTGTAGAAAGTTAATTTCCATTAGGCCACTTATTATATCGAAAATGCTAATTGTGACTTGAGGTCAAATAAAGAAGTATATAATCTTGTAACCGAGACATGTGTTCAGTCGTGTTTTAACGTCTAACACTTTAAAATTGTAATATTTGTTGTTTCAGTTGTTTCATTTTTGGGATGGAAATTTTATTTCTTCACATTATGGTATTCAAGTGATTTTTGTTTTGTCTGGAAATACAAAAATGCTCTGATTAAATTCATGGATGGACAGAGACATTCACTGAACTTTATAGTGAATTCAAACTTGGAATTATGTTACTGTGATCTCCTTCGATTATACAGATAGCCAACACGAGTAGTTACTAAATGTCTAGAAGGCATATCAGTTTATTTTACCGAATCCTTAAACAAACAATAAGTAGTTTTTCGTGTTTGATGATTTGTTTTAGCTACAAGTCTTTCCTTCTAACATTACTTTCTTAAACAACTAACTTGATAAACAGCTCCGGTGTTAGAGAGTTTTGCCTTAGCTCAAAAGGTTCTAATCTTTATTATAATGGTATATAGTTCTATACAGAATTAAAAGAAATCAATCTCAATATGTTTTAGTAGAAATGAAAAATTACTTTAATACAATTTAGAGAAAATTTCAATCTGATTACTTTTACTAAAATTTCTGTTCTAATATATTTATTCATAATTTGTAAATCACTGAAAGTTTAATATTCAATGATTGCAAAACGTATGCACAAAAGTATGCAAATATCTTTCAGAATCTTCCACACATTTCCTGTTGAAAATTGGAATAACGTTAACATTACTGAGTTAAAATGATGATCAGAATTTACAAATATTCATAATGTCTTATATCGCATTGTCAAAATCAGTGAATGGCAATTAGATGGGCGGATGTTTTTTCTATTTATTATTTGAATACTTAACTATTTAAAAATCGTTTAAAGGGAATTAGATTAAATCGATACAGTTGTTTATGTCAAGAAGTATTCTTTGAATTGAATGTCGCTTTAATTAGTTTGATAAATTTCTTATCGACTGAATACAAAATTTAGAATAGTCTCCCCCGTCCCCCGGCAAAAACAAATTATTTGATGAAATGCTGATTCCTATTGTTTTCTCGCCATTATTCTTTCAGCAAGCTGTAATGATTTAGAACTTTAATATAACTTTAATGTTGACCTTATAGTGAAGCGACCTCAGATTTGTACGATATGACGGCAAATTACATCCGCAAATTGCATCCAGGTCGGCCATGATATCAGCATCGGAGTACCCTTGATATCAGTCGCAGTGCACTAGAAAATTTGACAATCTATACAAATGTCATCTCGTGTTATACTATGACACATATTTGTACCTACCATTCTACTAAGTGAAACATATATGGAGTTGCAGATATCCCCCTTCCCCCAGAGAGAGAGAGAGAGAGAGAGAGAGAGAGAGAGAGAGAGAGAGAGAGAGAGAGTGAGTCCACCGTAACAGTCTCAAAGTTTGGAAAGGATTGTAGTTATGTATCGAATGTGTTGAAATGCATTGTCTTTCGTAAGTAAGTATTATTAGTATTACTTATCATTTCATTTTTAATCTGTCGTACTATATATATATATATATATATATATATATATATATATATATATATATATATATATATATATATATATATATTCTAATTATAGCATATATTAGAGTGTAATCGTTTTCATCTTTTTACATTAGTTGTTTTGAAATGCATGGATGACAAAGCAGAAAAATGATACTTAGGGCCCTAATGACGAAAAGGTTTTATATTTTATATTCCCTCGGCATTATTATGCTTTTAATCATAGTGGCTACTCATCTATCTGAAATGCTATGTGAATATTTGTAATTCAACGTAACGATAAACGTGCTGTTTGTCAGTCAACGAGATTTATTGACCTTGTAATGAAACGTAAGAAGAGTGTAAGGTAATGTGTGATTTTTCGGTGCCCTCCAATCCTATTTTGAAGCTGTTAGAGGTTGTGACGATTAGTTATGGTCTATCAGTTGAAATAAGGGTACCATGTTTCAAAATGATTAAATAGACATGTATATACATATTTACAGTCGAACATAGAGACATCATATGAGACGAAGACTATACAACTTGTTGTTGTCATTAGTGTCTATCCAATAAAACTAAATATTATTCAATTTGCAATTGATTTACTAGGAAACAAAATTGCGTAAAATGAGAGAGCTAGTTAAGTGACCAATCACATATTCCAAAACCCACAACAAACACCCCCCACCCCCACCAACAAGCCTTTGTTAAGTGACCTATGACATATTCAAAAACCAAAACAACAATAAAAATCAAACAAATATACAAAACAAAAACCACCCCAAACAAACGCCAAAACAAAACGAACCCAAACAAGCAAACAAACTCCCCCGCTCCCAGAAAACAATCAAAAAATGTATACGATGTCCACATACAATGATTCGGAATCGAATGTTGGCTACAATCTTTAATTTGGAGCAAGTCACATGCTTACTTTGCCATTTGGTACAGATACACTATTGCTATTCTTCTTCTTCTTCTTCTTCTTCTTCTTCTTCTGCTTCTTCTTCTTCTTCTTCTTATTATTATTACTACGGTTGTTATTGCTATTCATAATAATATACCAAAAATACATACCAAGGCGTTTGATTGGATTAGTTTTTATTTCAGTTAGATACAAACAGATAACGTATCAGTATATACCACCTCAGCGAGATAAATATGCTGCGTGTTAACGTGGAAGACGTCGATTCACGACCCTTGACATGTAAAGAAAGAGCATGAATTGTTCGCAGCTCATTTAACACAAAGCTTTCTACGCCAGTGATTTCGAAAATGATCCAGTCACTAACTCTAGATATTCATTAGGATATTTGCTTACCATTCGTCAGATTTAGACTAGTGAATATGATAATACTAACAACACAACCGTAATATTTTTAATTTAATCAACCTTCGTAAAAAACGGAAACTACGGCGTGCGTGTCCTTTTAAACTCAACAATCAGTTATATCCAATAATTGTAAATAATTATATTTGGTTTACACAGAACGGATAAATAGCGTTTGATTGAAACTGCATATTTAGTGAATTTTTGGATAGATTATATCCAATATTTGGAAGCAAGGTGCTTCTCGCAAGTACGAAATGAAATAGTGGACTTGCGCTGGCCTGGTGGTGTATTGAATCCGCGACCTTTGAATTCGTAACTCGATGCTCTACTAAATGAACTATCGCGGGTGTCTGAAAACCCAATCAGCAGCCAGAGTCAAAATACTTTGAATATATAACCCAACAATGCATTGCTTGTTAGTAATAAATCGCCGTCAGCAGTAACACCCCTCCTCCCCGCCCCGACCAATCAAGCCTTTTGCAAGATCATAGGTGCATAATACACTGAAAATAACACAATCATTGCTAAATATAGTTCACGACTGTTTCCATAGTGGCCCACATAGTGGCCCATCGACCGTCTTCGTATATCGCACAGATCTTACGTACATACGTACATAAACAGTCGAATCGATTCGAGTTTGACACATCGGTTCAATACCTAAGACAACCAGGGTCAGCTTGCCTCAGTGTATAGTCGGGAGAATTACTCTGCTCCCATTTCGACATGATAAAATAACTCAAGCACAGAAAGTGGCGTTAGAAAACAGTTTACCAAAGTGTCGTACATGTGTCGTTATTTGACGTGTTTGTTTATATTAACTTATTACGTACGCAGGGGAGTAACTAAAGTATTTGCCAAGCTGGGGGAGGGGTTGTCCTTCTTTTAACAACGTAACAAATAATTTTAAAATGTATACACACCTTAGGTTTTCCAAAACATTGCTCATATCCACCATGCTAATTCCTGATACATCCAATGATCTAGTAAGACTTAAATTCTTGAAATGTAATCTACCTATCCGAATTTCCTACTCGACATAAAAGGTGTGGAGGGTAAATAATGATGATTTTTTAGTTCAGTACACCTTAGCAGACGTTAACAAGAAAATAGAGATATTTTCTTTCGGTAGAATCGTTGGTTTTCAATTAAGCTTTTTTTAAAAAAAAGATTCGGATCTTAAATTCAGCATATTCGAATGGTTTGTTTTCCAGGCATTGGTTAGGAAATTTAGGTTGATAAAAACTTACTCCGATATGGACATCTTATAAAACTCCGGAGGACGGAGAGATGATTGGAGAATGCTTCTTGATGATGAAAATACTTCATTAATATGCAGCAATACACACTAACATAATACCTTTCTTTTTCTTACATTAATTAACGCTCTTTTTAGATAGCATGCACATACAGCGTCAAGTATAAATGACTGCTTGTGGAGTGATGGTAGATGTCAGTATTGAGAGAACAACAGATCATTAACGGAAGGAGTATTCAGGCAAAGCTCGTCCTGGGATTAATTCCAGTTTCAAATACTTTTTTTTCCAAAAAGTGACCAACACGTTTTAAAGCAATTATTACTGGATTGGTTTACGGTTTTAGCACATAAAGAAAAACTCATGATATTTGTTCGATCTAAGTTTAAATATTACTGTATATCTGCTGGATTAAACATATTGAACAAATGGGGATTAGAAGGAATTGGAATATGCGGAAATAAGATGGGCAACAAGCAAAAAGGAAAGAAGCCAGAATAAACCAGAATCCCAAAAGTAAAGAAGGGATGAAAAAATGCCAGACCAACAACCGCAAAGGACAGAATACAGTAGTATGGATGAGCTAGATATAGAGACAGGAACGGATACGGACACATATTACGACAGTGCGTCGGGCGGAACCAAACGAACAGAAGAGACAGACATAGAGACCGAAAATACAACGGACTTGACAAGCAATAATAATGAAGAAACAAGGAGCACAATTACGAATACAACTATAGGGGGAGACCCAGTGCCACCTTCCCAACAAAATATCTAGCACCAAAGAATCAAAAAATAACTATTAATAAAAACAATCTAAACATAACCATATCACAACTGAGTATATAATGTGACAACCTGGAGAAGGACAAAAATGGAGGATACGAACTTCCGTTCATAGTCTATAAATGCTAATGGTATAAGTAGATAAAAAAATATTGAACCTAAAAACAATAACGAGTTATGACGTACTTTTCATACAGGAAACACATAATGGACTAACGGACGACTTAAAATCTCTTTGTGAAGAACAAATGGATGTAGTAGTTTCAATAAATTATTAGGTTAGAAATGAAAAAGGAGGTGGTGGGGATAGCGACATTAATTAAAAACAAAAAAGGGTTTCCATGGGAGAGAAAAGAAGAGGTATTTTTTTTTAAAAGGGAGATTAATAAAGATAGTTTTGGGTGGGATACACTGCATAAATGTATATTTACCAGCGAACAAATACGAGAAGCAACATTTTTAAAAAAAACCTAACAAAATATTTAGAAATATTATACAATGAAGGATTTCATTTTTGGAAGGGGATTTAAATTTCAAACAGTGGAAATAATCATAGGCAACTTTATTTCCTACCATTTGCTTTTATTTATTGTAATTCTTACCATTATCAAACCAATTAAAAATAATAAATTGGTTCACGAATGTTCCAAAATAGAATTATAGCACCCTCAGGTTCTAATTATTCAGCCGCTCGTTGTCACGTTAAAGATTAAAAAAAACACTTTAATGACATTTTGAAATATGAATGTATTGATGCATGAATTCTACTTATTACATGTGCTGCTCTTTGCAACATAAAAGTAGTTTAGTGAATTATCTATGATCAGAGAGAGAGAGAGAGAGAGAGAGAGAGAGAGAGAGAGAGAGAGAGAGAGAGAGAGAGAATGCATTAAAAAGGCATATTTCATTAAGTTATTGTAAATTTATAATATATCCTGGGTCGATGGCCATTTTTTGGACAGTCTTATAGTCTTAACTTCAGCAAGTATCAACAAGAGAAAAGCTACTGATTGTACTCGATAATTATACGGGCCAGAACTTTACTGATCCCCGTCTTTTTATTTGTTTTGATTTCATTCGATTGCCTGCATGTATCCTGGGTAGCTGAGGGTGTTTTGGATTTTGGTCGTTTGCTGTTTTATGGTAGTCTTGGTGTCTTTCTTTTGGTAACCCTCCTGATCGTACTCGATAATTATCTAACGCAGGGTTTTACTTATCAGTGTTTGTTTTAAGGCTTGATTACTATAACTGTACACATGTATCCTGGGTAGGTGAGAATGTTTCCGGATAGTCTTATTCAAGCCTCGTGACGTTCAAGATGATATACAGAAAAATAAAACTGCTTGATGTCTAACGCATGCATAAATTGTTAGAAATATTCAAAACATAAAATTGCTGGACAGATTTGGGGAGGCCAACAAGTGTTAAAATCATTGCCTAAAATTTAGATAGTTTTTAGTTTGATATTCTTCAAAACTATAGCCGATAGAAATACTGATGACATACACATTATGGTCAACAAATATTGGTTGCTTGACTTAGAATAAGGCAAGAAACCGACAGTCTACCATTTTTCTGCTAAAAAAATGGCTTGTCAAATGGTCAAATGCAGGAAACATTTTCAGATGTGCCTTACATATCTTCTGATTGGAATTTCTTACCCTTTGAAAAGTGTGACAAGATTTATGGTACTTATGAACATTACTTTTAATTTTCGGCAAATAAAAATGATTCAGATCTTGTGATAAGCCTTACTGACACTATAATGACCATCTTAAGGAGTGTGATGTGCTAGATTATGAATGTTCTGTCTATACGACTGAGGAAAAACAATTTCATTGCTCACTGACCCCTCATCACCAACAAGTACATCCAGTGGTCTCCACTTTCTTGCAATGATCCTATTTTTCACAAATTAACAAACTGATACTTGTATGGCTTCAATTTATGCAACCTAGTCTTGTGTATTCTCTGAAGAATAGTACTTGTGGCCAATAACTCACATTAAAATATCATATTTGAAAACCAAAGCAATGATAAGGTAAAAGAAGCCCACGCAAAGGATTAACGATTAAGCCATTCAGGCTTAAACCCACGTCTTTATAGTTATTTGTTTATATAAGTGTACTGTCAAATGTATTAACGTAAAATATTTTTTTGGAAATGAGCGTTATTAAATCGAAGCGTGGTCTAGAAAAGTATGTACACGATGGATATCAATACGTTTTCGATACATACAGTGCCGATATGCTTACAGATTTTTGGCAATGCGAGTTGGAAAACGAATGCAATGCCCGTCTTCACACAGCTGCAGTTGAAGGCCAATTCATTCTACTGATGAATGAACATAATCATGGGAGTGATGTTGCAAAAGCAGCAGTGGGCAAGATTGTGAATGATATGAAGAAAAAGGCATCCGATACAGTAGAAATCCCATCAGTGATACTTAACAGAGCTTTGCAGGGAACATCAGTTGCTGTCCGTGGAAAGATGCCGAAGATAGATGTAATACAAAGAGTTCGAAACCACATTCAAGCAGCACCTCAACCAATTGAGCCAGTGTCTATTGTCATCTCGGAAGGCTATCGAACTTATGTGGTTTCAGCGGGAAAAGTATAAGACTTTCTATTGTGGGATTCAGGCGAAAACGACAATGATAGGATATTGAATTTTGGTAGACATTCACATAGGAATTGGAGTCAAAAAATGGGGAAGCTGTATATTGATGGAACGTTCAGCCTGGCTCCTGCTCTCTTCGAACAAATTTATGCCTTCATGGTGGCAAGAGAAGGATTTGTTCATCCGATACTGTATGCTATATTGCCTAACAAGGAAGGCGTTACATACGTACGACTGTTCGAAGCTTTGAAGGCAATGTGGCCAAACCTGAATTCTACTTCAGTGTCCATTGACTTTGAACAAGCGGCGATAAGTGCAATTCGAGCAACGTTTCCTTCCGCTGAAATCCATGGATGTCTCTTTCATCTGACAAGGAACATGCGTAAGAAACTTGCAGATGGCGGTCTCCTACATAGGTACAACAAATGGATTCCGTATTTGCTCTGCACTGTCGAATGATCATCGCCCTTGCTTTTGTACCAATAAACGATTTGGACATTGAGCTAGAATCAGTTTCAAATGAGACACCAGATGACTTTTTACCGATCATCAACTGGTTCGAGGACAATTATCCCAACCGAAGTCGACGTCGACCAATGTTTCCGCCGAAAATCTTGTCTGTGTACGAAATGACTTTAAACGGAGATGATCGCACTAACAACCACGCTGAAGCTGCTCATCGAAAACTACAGGCCGAATTTTGGATGAAGCACCCTACCGTTTGGAAATTAATCGATGGACTACGAATCGTACAGAAGGGTCACGACCAATTTTATGAGGAATTCATTCGCGGAGATAAACAGCCTGTGAAGCGCAAAAAATACATTGACACGGACGCACGAATCAAGAGAATTGTGGAGAGTTACAGATCAAGAAACATTAACGAATATCTACCTGGACTGGCTCATAATTTCCTAATGGACTAAAAACAATAATTACTAAACAATCAGCTTTCAGGACTTTTAGCCTTGTTGCTATTTAAATAAAATTTACAAATCAAGAATTTTTCACTTTTATATTTCACTTATAGTTTTAGTTAAAGTTATTTTAATAACACACAGGCTGATCATTGGAATAATTTTACTTTTATTTTTCACTTTATATTTCACTTACAGTCTTATACACTACATCTCTTTTATCGCTGAGCTGATCAATGTTTTCCTTACCTGCTTCACTAATCTAAGGTTATCTCTCAACAGGAATGACAATTGATCGGCGCCAAACCCACCGGTGCCAAACCGGCCGGCGCCAAACCGGTCGCGCCAAAACGGCAGGCGCCAAAACGTCCTGCTTCGTGCCGCAACGACCACACTAGATCAAGAGACAGATGATGATGATGATGATGATATAAAAAATCTTAGAAAAAGATGTTTTCATCCAACTTATATCTCATTTGAATTCAAACAGTCTTTTTAGCAATGTACAGTCTGCATATCGCGCTTGCCACATTACTGAAACTACTCTTCTGAAAGTTTTTAAAGATTTTCTTTCTGCTTTGGATAGTGGAAAGAATACAGTTCTCACACTCCTTGGTTTGTCTGCAGCATTTGATACAATAGACCATGATATATTACTTCACCGTCTCCAGCATGTATGTGACATTCAGAATACAGCCTTACAGTGGTTTAAGTCCTTCTTAGTCAACATGTCACAAATTGTATCTCCAAATAAAATAAACTCCATCCCATTTGATCTGTATTGTGGTGTTCCACAAGGGTCTGTTCTTGGGCCTGTTCTTGTCATTCTGTACACTCAGCCGCTCTCAAGTGTCATAGATCATCAACCAGTGTCTCTCCAACTGTACGCTGATGGCACCCTAATATACAAGTCTATCTACCCAACTGAAGGCGATGCTACCATCCAAGGAGTAGAGGGGTGCATTTCTGATGTGAAAGCATGAATGACATGTATCAAGCTGCAGATGAATGATGACAAAACTGGGGCCATTCTGATCCCAACACAAAAGCTTTCTCAGTCACATCTTTTATCTCAAACAATAAATATAAGCAACACCAGCATTAACTTCACACAGTCAGTACGAAACCTACGTGTTATTCTAGACTGTATTCTCACATTACACCAACTTATCGTGAACATATGCAAGGCTGCATATAATGAGCTGAGACACATCAGCTCCATTCGTAAATATCTTTCAGTTGATGCCACTAAAACACTTCATTAATACTTTCAAGATTGGACTATTGTAATTCTGACTGGTTCGTCAGAATATTTACTCCAGAAGCTTCGAAAAGGTCAAAACACAGCTGCTCAGATCATCTTTAGAATGCCTCGATCAGAGCACACCTCACCACTGCTCTTTACCCCCATATTGGTTATCCATTCGATCCAGAATCAAACACAAAATTTGTTCTATGTGCTACGTTTCCCTGACAGACTCCAGTCCAACTTACCAATTCGGCCTCACCCATGTGTACACACCAACAAGATACTTACGCTCCTCTTCTGACAATCGAATATTCATTGTCCCCACTACGAAAACGAAGTCATATGGACAGCCTTCTTTTGCATACCTGGACAAGGCAATGTGGAACGAATTGCCTAGTGAAATTTGACGCAAAAACAGAGTAATCAAATCGTCCATTAGTCGATTATTTTTGTGAATTCTATATTGGATTATTTTTTTACATGATTCTCTAAAACCGTAAGTTTATTTTTTTTCACTTATGAAAATATTTGTACTCAATAAATTGATTGTTAAAGTTTTACAAGCTTGTTAGTTTTCACTGTTTCTGTGTTGCTGCTTATTCGAGCCTAAGCACGTAACATAGAAATTGGGAGCTAGCGTCCGGGATTGAGATAAATTGGAATTTGGCTAGAATTTTTCTCAGAAAACTTTTGTTTTAAATTTGAATTCCCCTAGTTTGTGAAAATTTTAAATCTTTAGTGCGACCGACAGGCTTGTATTGAAATGATATCTAAAGTAGAAATATATCTTTCTAATCCTACCCAGGAGCAATTAGATCTTTTAAAAAAAGATGAGTTGATTCAGCTTGCCAGAAAATATGATCTTCCTGAAGTCAAGGCTTCTTTAACGAAACAAGATATCAAAAAGATTTTGGTGCGATATTTGGAAGAAGAGAATGTTTTAGAACAAAGTGCTTTGATTTGGGTCAGTAAGTCTGCATCAGACTGACATAAAGTTAAAGGAATTAGAATTAAAATTCAAGATGGAATTAGAGTTGAAAAAGCTCGAATTTCAAGAAACGGAGAAAAAAAGCAAATTGAATTGCAAAAAGAGCAGATGCGGATTGAGAGAGGAGAACGAAATGCAAATTGAATTACAAAAGGAGCAGATGCGGATTGAGAGAGAGAGAGAGAGAGAGAGAGAGAGAGAGAGAGAGAGAGAGAGAGAGAGAGAGAGAGAGAGAGAGAGAGAGAGAGAGAGTGAGTGGGGGGGGGGGTATTAGAGTTGAAGAAACTGGAATTTTCAGGAAAGGGAGAAAGAAAAACAATAACAATATGAAATGAAAATGAAAGAATTAGAGCTGCGAAGTGGAGATCACCATCATACTTCAAACCCAAATTCAAGTTTTGATTTAGCAAGCAATATTAGATTACTGCCTCCTTTCAAAGTAAAAGAAGTAGACAAATATTTCATTCATTTTGAAATAGTTGCAGAAAATTTAAATTGGCCAAGAGAGAACTGAACTCAGTTATTACAATGCGTATTTACTGGTAAGGCTAGTGAAATTTACACCTCACTGTCCGTTCAGCAAAGTGGTGACTATGATGTAGTTAAGGAATGCATTTTAAGGGGTTATGAGTTAGTCTCTGAAGCTTATAGGCAAAAATTCAGAAATTACAGAAAAGAAGCTGGACAGACTCATGTTGAATTTGCTAGAGAAAAAGAGCCATTGTTTGATAGATGGTGCTTGACCAAGAAAGTCGAACAAGATTATCAAAATCTCAAGCAAATGATATTAATTGAAGAGTTCAAAAACTGTGTCCATAGTGATGTTAAGTCTTATCTTGATGAGCATAGGATTGAAACGTTAGAGAATGCTGCTCAAGCAGCTGACGAATATTCTATGAAACATAAAGTTCCTTTTGTTAACAAGACTTCTACTCAACAATCTTCTGGCAGAAAAGTATTTCCGCCTAATTCAAGCCTTTCTAAAATTCAAACTAACACAACTTTCTAAATCCTTGTCTCTTCCGACGTGTACCTATTGCAAGAAAAAAGGACACTTTGTTTCTGATTGCTACAAATTGAAAAATAGGCATCAGAATCAAGACAGACCTGTTACAAATGCTCTTATTTACAAGAGGTCAAGGTCACGGTCATGTATTGAAAGCAATACATTTGTTGGGTTTAATAAATCTCAGTCTGACCTTATTATGGAGAATTATGAACCATTCATATCGAAGGGTTCTATATCACTTTTGGGTGATTCAGCCAATCCCACCCCTATTAAAATTTTAAGGGACACTGGAGCTTCTCCGAGACTTTTATTGTCAGATACTTTCCCTTTTTCTGAGACGTCTTCTTCTAATGAAAGTGTTCTTATTCAGGGAGTATAGTGCGGCTTTGTTAATGTTCCTCTCCATTGTGTAAATTTGTCATCAGACTCAGTGTCAGGACCTGTGACAATCGGAACAGTCTCGGTTTTACCCGTTGAGGGCATCCATGTATTGCTAGGCAAAGACTTAGCTGGGGACAAGGTTGTGGTTAATCCACTTGTAACTGACAAGCCTAATTTGGATCAGAAAGTTGATCCAATAGAATAAGAATTTTGAGTTATTTTTAATTATCGTGTACTGGAAATTGTGTCAATTCGTTGGAGCAAGAGGAATTATTTTATTTGTCTGGAAAAGAATCTGTGCTCATAGATTATTATAAAAAACAAGAACTAACTAAATCACGTGACATCGTCGTCCATATTGGATTACATAGTCAAGATTCGAACCGGGAACTATTAGGACATTTATTTATCAGGACTCTTGCAATTCCATTAGTCGATTCTTTTTGTGAATTCTATATTGGATTATTTTTGGACTTGATTCTCTAAAACCGTACGTTTATTTATTTTCTCTTATGAAAGTATTTGTACTCAATAAATTGATTGTTAAAATTTTACAAGCTTGTTAGTTTTCACTCTTTCTGTGTTGCTGCTTATTCGAGCCTAAGCACGTAACAATATATATAAATATATCTCTCTCTCTCTCTCTCTCTCTCTCTCTCTCTCTCTCTCTCTCTCTCTCTCTCTCTCTATATATATATATATATATATATATATATATATAGAGAGAGAGAGAGAGAGAGAGAGAGAGAGAGAGAGAGAGAGAGAGAGAGAGAGAGAGAGATTGCTGTTCAGTTAAAATAGATATTCTTTATAATTTGGAACATAATATTATTCTGGAACTGTTGATCCTATTATTGGAGTATGTCTCATTTACTTTGCTAATTATGTAGTTATGTGAGAAAGCTTGCCAGTAGCTTCTCGTGGGTCGGTGGTTCTTTCCAGAAATTTTCCCGACATCTTCTTCCACCAATAATGCTAGATGCCATATATAGCCTATCGTGTGCTGAAAAATGGTATTAAACCCTACAACAACATTCACTTTGCTCCTGTTGTAGGTTTGCAGATGTGTTTTATGTTTTACTTAGCTACTGTTGGAGAGGAATTTTTTTTGGTTTGACCGTTTAGTGGAAATATAAAGTGCTTATTATTTGAATTCCAAGTCAAGTCTAGAACTGTTGTGGTTTATTCAAAGCAGTTCATATCAGTAACAGCAATATATCGTCGCCACAGGGATGATATAATGTCTTTAAAAAATGATATCTAATATTGATTTTACCACGATGTTTACATCTGTATCATACACTTGTCCTCTTAATATAAATAATTCTATTACGTATTAATATTGTATGTTGCTGTCAAAACCGACGTGAGGTGGTTCTTTTTTTACCTTTATATCTAAATTATATACGAACTAATGCTTTGATTTAAGCTTGTAACAAATTCATCTATTAGACAGCCGTTGTACTGCAGAATGAAGTACGTCCTATTGGTAGGTTTATCTTTGCCATTTGTGTATTAAGCTGATAATGTGTTCAAGCAAATAACAACAAGTATCATAATCTACAGCGACAGCAGATATAAGTTCTCTAGAACCATGATGTACAAGCTTGTCGTCTTCTGGTCCTTTTTCGATGAAGAAACTATTTCTTCTTTGCTTTTGTTTTTCCTTTTCATGAAGTGAAATTGTATATTTGCTGCAGATCAAATTATTTGTATCTTCATTAGTTAAATATATTTTACATTCATAAAGCTGTTTGTAGCATTAGTTTGTGATGGACTAGCTTACAGAGAAAGGTTAAAAACATTTATCGTAACATTAGTATGGCGTTCTGCACTAGCTGACCATCTATTAATATCGCAGTTCACGTCAGAGTTTTTCGTGCTTTATAAATCGCATGAAAGCCATGCCACTTATTCTCCTGACTAATAGGAAAGGTAAACTATACTCAGCGGTAATGTTTGTTTACAGGTTTGATTGCGAATGTAAACTGCTAAATATGCGCTAATTGCCTATGACGTTGCAAGTAGATATAAAGATTTAGAGTCGTTATTAACTAAAACATTTATTGAAAATGTATCTGCTTTTTAGCTAATTTTTCAATGAGGACCATTGTGATATCCTCAACTACAATATGATCTTGGCAAAGAATTTCTTGGTGCAGTATTATCTATGATAAAAACATAAAGTCAAAGTCCAACTTGGACATACCGCAATTCATCTTGATTAGACAATCGCTGTGGGATTTAATCGAACACTTAATAATAATAATAAATAAAAAAAATAATAAGGACTTTTTATGGTGCCTAATCTTTAGAAGCTCTAAACGCTTTGCAACATATATTATGATATGATTACAAACAAACGAAAACGAAACACCATGAAATTAGAACACATTTAAACATGCTGACAATATATAAGGTTGGAAACATTATTAGGCCTTTAAGTTTGTTCTTGCGGTAGAAAACGTTGATGATTTAAGAGCAATCTTGGAAGGGATCACTGTGTATTTTTGCTTAAGTTCAATGGGCAATTCATCTTACGCTGCTGTGTCCTAGTATGCAAAAGAACGTTCTCCATATGAGTTCGTTTTCATAGTGGGAATAATATGCATACGATTGTCGGAAGAGGAGCGTAAGTATCTTGCTGGTGAATACACATGGGTGAGGCCAGATAGGTATGTTGAACTGGAGTCCGTCAGTGAAACGCAGCACAGAGAACAAATTTTGTATTTTATTCTGGATGGAATCGTAGCTAGTGTAGTGTACATAGTAGTGGGGACGTGTGCTCTGATCTTGGTACTCTAACGATGAGCCCAGCAGCTGTGTTTTGAACGTTGCGAAGTTTTGTTTAGTAGATATTGCGACGAATAAGACATAATAGAGTTACAATAGTGTAGTCGTTGAAGTACTGATGAACACTTAAGTGTTTTAGTGTATCAACTAGAAAATATTTGCGAATGGATCTGATGCGTCTCAGCTCAAGATATGCAGCCATGAATATGTTCATGGCATGTTAGTGCAGTGTGAGAGTACTATGCAGAGTAACACCTAGGTTTAGTACTGAATGTGTAAATTTAATGTTGGTGTTGCTGAGCGGTTATATATCAATATGCAAAGGACTTATCCATGAAAAGGACTTATCCATGAAAAGGACTTATCCATGAACAAAATTCAAAACGATAAGAGATCTCATGAATGGGTTGTAAGACTACTAAGTGTGATAGCTGCATTAAAAAAATGAGATTACACGTGCTATGAAACCTATTAATGCAGTCAGAAAAATATATACCAATACAATGACATTTTTCAAAAAAAACCATTATTAGGCGATGTGACTGTAAGATATTTATATGAACGTGGTGAACCTGTACGCCATAAAAATAGAGCGACCTATCATATTTGAAGTGTAACTACACGTACAATTTCAGGCGTGGTAAGGTCTACCGGTGGACCTGCAGTCTATAGATTAGATTCAACTGCTCATCAAAGATTATTTGTACATGACTAATTACAAGTAATTCCTGAAGATACACAATTACTAGCACCTCGATGTCGATTACACGCACGACAGGTCAGCATCACATTTGCACGTGTGTGAGCAAGATTATTAACTCTCTACAGTAAATTGTTTTGGATCATTTCTTTAAAATATTTCTACAAAAATGTTACAACTTTTTCAATGATAATTCTTCCGCGTTCTTAGTCGCGTTTGTTTTATCACACTGCTTGTAACTCATTCTTGCCTTACTATATCTTCGACAGCACCTTTGTTGTTATGGTCAGTAGTTTATGTAAAATCGACGATAAACCTTCTCAAGTGAGACATTCTTCTGCCTCCAGACACCTGCTAGATAAACTAAATTTGACCATTTGATACGATCATCAACAATCCAAACACCAGTATCAGAGATGGTTAATATTTGAGATGAATGAATTGTCATTGCGTATCTCAGCGTCCATGGAGTTTTGTCCATAGCTCTCAACACAACTGACAGGAACTAAAACAATAACATTTAACACAAGATTTTGTTTCCTCCTTGACTTTTCCAAGGTTCCTGGTATATCAATGTCGATATTACATCGTCGAGTATCCGCTAGGCGACAACACAATGATACGGGTATTTTTATTTTAAAAAAATCTTTATGTAACAAAAACAATTGCTGTTGAACTGTATCACGAAAAATCATTCTACTTGCAAATATCCAATCATCTGGTCTCCTGGTCTCCACAAATTCAAAAAGTTATTGATGAGTATCTTGAATTATTTTACGCACTGAACTTTATTCGGTTCTACTCTGATTGATTTCTTAAGATCTTTAATTCTGGATGAAGCGCTCTATGATCATCGGCTATTTCTTCATAATAATCTTTAAACAAACATTTAACCATTCCTGTTGATACAATCCAACAAAGGGTGGTAGTTGATCATGATCGCTACACAGTATCACATCAGTATGTTTTGTCAACAACCAATCAAGAAATGTTCTTATATATCTTTAGATACTGTATATATTTCATTACAAATGATTGTTGTTGCGATATATTTCTCACCCATTCGTTCTGGAGTCAATGTATCAACTTTCAAATCTAAATAATGTATGATATGTGCATGATTTAACGTGTCTTTCCTTGATCGGTCGTGCGAGTCTGTGTGTCGGGTTTTAAGCAATAATATCAACAGAGTTTGACGAACTCTGTCGAAATATTTAAATCGCACGCGTTGTTTTACCAGATCCTTCGGGGCCGTTAAGATAAACTGTGTTATGTCTAGTCACAGAAACATACACTGACGACGCAGATAACAATTTTGATATCTGATCATTTTTGGTACTAAATATTCTTGATGTCGGCGTTGGCAGATTCAGAATAACTATGTAGCATTTCTTGTTTTATTCTCCATTCGCAACATGACACATCGTAAGCAGTGCTTATATACAATTGATTCTGCAATTCTGAATATTTACTTTCGATATAGAATGAATCCGTAGCGGTTCGTATGAAATCTGTTTATCATAAGTACTATATTTTATAATATACATTATAAAATCACTTTCAGCATCGTCCGAAAATTGATCTTGTATAGTGTCGTTTATTATCATAACGTCCGCATTTATGTGAATTTACGGATTCTACTTCTGCCAAGATCTTTGCAGTTTTGTTTTCTTGATCAGTAAAACTAAAAGTTTTCATCATCATCGAATTTCTTTTGCTGTTGTAACCAAACTTGTTTCTGCGGACGATGCGATATACACGCTTCACGTTTTTCATGAAATATTATTATTATTGCGTTGATAATATATCGTAAAAACACTATCAATACCCTCTTTTTTCCTGAAAAGTGTTTACCAAACCAGACATACTAAATCGGATGAAGATCTTATCAAACTGTAATGCCTCGATACAGGCGAGTCTAGTCAAGTCATAATTATATATATATATATATATATATATATATGTCTCGCATACTGTAGATGGTGCGATTGTTTGCGATTTTTCATTATGAAAGTGGAGTTTAAACCCAAACAGATCAAATATACACCCTCCCACCATGTCAACACGTATTGGATGCTCTTTTGCACTCTCCTGGGGTTGATTATGCGTGGTGTCGGAATCTGGCGTGGTTAACGTAAAGAGGATCCCTTAGGATTAGCTAGTTAAGATTATATCTATTGTGCGATCCGTAGGATACATTATTTAAGATTACATTATCCTTAGGATCCTGCTAGAATATCGTTTGGTAATCTTGGATTTCACATGGGGGCTGTGCTGTCTTTATAATAAAGATTATATATAATGCTGTAAAAAGCCTAATATACTTTGTGCAGTCTTTAAACTGAAAAAATATGTAACGAGGTAAATAGCTTAACATATGTTGTTCTATCCTTAGCATAATAAAACCTTTCATGACGCTGTAAATAGCTTACTATATGTGGTGCCGTCCTTAAAAAAAATATATTACGATGTATATGCGCTTCAAATATTATTTGGATTTTAAATTCAACTTGATCCTGAAAAATGTTTTGCGATTTTGAATCACTACAGGAATGTAAAGTTAAAGGTGGATATAAACTACCTGCCGAATATCGATTGATTATCCAATAAATTATGTTACAATACTTGGCAACAGTTAAAGATACGGTTGTTGAAAAAGTCGTCTCGTTTACACCAGAGATCGGAAAAATTAGATCAAAATTATCTCACGAATACGAAAATGATTATCAGCACACGTTTAAGAAAGCCGAAAAAGATTATATCAGATCATGAGAATGTAATTAGTGATGGTGAAGGTATAGAACGTACCTCCAGCCCTGAATCAGAATCAAAATATATTTCTGAATCAGAAGTTCGGAATTAAAATATTTTGTTTACTAAATTATTTGTCCTGCTTTGATTTGTCAAACTATTTTCTATTTAAAAAAAAAACATTTTTGAAGTGAAAAAGGCTGTTATTTCAAGAAAAATCCCAATTTTTGATGAATTTTTATCTTTTTTAAACGCTGATTTTAGTCAATTTGTCAGTAGAAAATAAGATTTGCACATTCCAAAGGGTTAAACATCAAGCGGTTTTTTAATTGATTTTGATGATGGTTTTGTTAATTTTTTTTTTACTTTGTATTCATATATCAGTGAAACATCAATAAAAAATCAGATTAAAAAACGTCATTTCATATGTTATGCAATAATATATCGAAAACAAATTTTATTTAGATGTTCTATGTTTTCAATGATCTGCTGTTTTGTATCATTGTTGTAATGTCATGATAATGGCGAAATCAGATTTTGTATTTTACTGATTGATTTATTATCTCAGAATTAATGGGAATATATTACATTTTCTTAAACTTTTATATAAGTTATCTCTTCAGGGAAGGTATTAAGACGATAAGCACTGATAGTTCTATCTCATGGAAAATATCCTCGATATTTTGCGATGTTTATTAAAACAATTTCATCTGTGATAAAATCATCACGTTTTGGTTCTGATGGTTTCATACTAAATCTGATCGAATCGAATAAGAATAACATGATATTTTCATCGTCACTGATAATATTGGTTCGTGAACAGTAATAGCTTTTTATATTAGTTTCCAGTGATAGATTCAAGTCTGCGCTGAAATTCGTTATGCATGTGTTCGATTTCAGTAATACCCGTTGGAATATCAACACCCATATTAGTCAGGGGTTCAATCTGATTAGTGTTTATTTGCAAATACTTATGTATTAGTTGGATGGAATCCGCCGAATGATTTGATCGTATATTTAGCCAACTCGTAATTGTGCAAGCGTAATTTCTTTTACTGTTGTATTAACGACGATCTATTGCATTTTAAATCTTGATCATTTCTTTAAACTCAATGTTTGTTATTATTCCAACATTATGACATCAACGAAGATAATTTGGAGTACGCTAGAGTCGCTGTATGCAACTTTATATATATATATATATATATATATATATATATATATATATATATATATATATATATATATATATATATATATATATAGTTTATTTTCGCTACATGTAGATATTTCATTGCAATGTTATTAAGAATACCAATAATTGTTGTTGAAGCTGAAACTCAAATTGCTACAACTACTTGTGCCTTCGAATACCGATTTTATTGTTGATAGCAATATGCCAGTTCCAGCGATAACATCAGACGCCGAATCTATAAAGAAATCAACGACAACTACAAGTCTGTTATATTTTTAAAAAACTTTTACTGTTTACTCATCAACGATATTTTAGTTAACTTGCCATTTGCGCACCTGATTGTATCTGTACTGTTGCACGTTGATTTAGCAGCTCATTATACTAAGTAGGTCGTAGTTTTGGTGATTAATTTTAGACACCATTGATAAATCAAGCCGAACCTTTTTTTTTCGGGTTCCACTTCAAATATTACTTCGTATTTTTGCTTCAACATCACTGATATAAACATCCAGAATATATTGGTAGAGGTTAAGGGTGTGATATTGTAGTAGATATTGTAAATACTGCATCACCTAGTACTGAGAACATCTCAATACTGGTAACCTCCGCGCGAACTGTAATGAATTTTTGAGTGGCGATCATAATACTGATGCAGACGTTACCGTATATACTACGTTGTCCGTAATCGTTTTGCATGTCAACGAGTTTATTATCAACGACTGCTGGACTTCCAAATTACTCGTTAATGTTTTTGATTTTGTTTCTATGAAAACTCAAGAACGTGTTTAAGTGAGCAGTATCAACAGATCTAAGATCTATTACTTCAGTTATGATTGTTGTTAAAGAGTTTTTCATTCTTTCATCGCCGTATTTCTTCGTTGCAGTGTTATCATTTGAGTTTAGTTCTTCAAGACAGTGATTTTATTATTATTCATATAAATTATACCGGATATTGTATCACCAGATTTTTGTTTTTGATTGCGAACATTATCTAATATCGTTGACATAACATGGGGATTAATTTTGTCATAATATCAAACGCAGCTATGCTTTTTCCAGTTACTCCATTAATTGTGACGATACTATCTTGTAATGAAAGATGTAATCGTCCTTGCTTATCTTGAAAAAGAACAACTTAGTTTGGATCTGCATTTGCGAGATTTAATAATTCAGATATTTCATCACTAATGATTTTATTTCCATTTCGTGCGATAATCCGTCAATTTTTTTTTTTTGAGAGTAAGATCTTCAATTAATATCTAACATTATATTTTTCAGATCTGTTTAAAACAATAGTGGCTACTTGTGTAGTCGTATACGACTTTATGAGATGGTTTGGTGGATGAAGATATAGCGTTAAGTACAATAATTGATGAATATATAGGATTAAGTACAGTAATTGATGAGTATATAGCGGTAAGTACAGTAATTGATGAATATATAGCGTTGAGTACAGTAACTGATGAAGATATAGCGTTAAGTACAGTAATTGATGAAGATATAGCGTTTAAGTACAGCAGTTGATGAATATATAGCGTTAAGTACAGTAATTGATGAATATATAGCGTTAAGTACAGCAATTGATGAATATATAGCGTTAAGTACAGTAACTGATGAATATATAGCGTTAAGTACAGCAATTGATTCACAGCCACATATTGGCGGGTTGTGTTACTGTCTTTGTTGGTAATGCTAAAACCCAGCTCGGAATGGATTAGTATATAACATAAATTCCTTCCACGGAGGATGCCCGTACGAATAAAAAAAAACACAACAGATCCACGTGGATCAATTACGTATGTAACTCAATGAGTTCCTTGACCAGAACTATTATCAAGATTAATGATACCACTTTCAACTTCACTGAGCGGGTTAGGTAATTGATTACGCATAAAACGCCTCTAAAGTTTTTTTTTTTTTTTTTTTTTTTAGAAGCAATAATATAGTCATAATTAGACATTCAATTTTTTTTTTTTTTTTATAGAAATAGAAACATTTCGCCACTTTTGGTCATATAATTATAATATCGCTCGAGGAAAGATTAAGCTGAACTCCTGTTTTTGAGTCTAAAGCTTTATTAAAATGTTTAAACAGTGTTTTAATTAAGGCTAATTTATTTTGGACCACCACTAGAAATTTGATCTTTCTTCAATTTTAGTTTTGTTCTGCATTTACTTGCAAGTTTTGATTGTATTTTTTTTCCCACCTGACCAGACATCAGGGTTACATTAATGTCACTATATGACATTGTGAAAGCATGAGCAATTTAATGAAAGTTTTGTCTACTGGAGCTTTTATAAAACTCCATTATTCACCAGTACCTTCAATTAACACTATTTTATCGCTGGTAAACGACAGTAATTGCTCTGTAATTAGCACCACGTGTTTAATCGCGTAACATTCTGAAACGCAATGAAAATATATGGTGGTGCAGAAACACCTTGCTGTGATACTATATGGTACGTAAATATGTTATCAACAGCACATTACAAACTATCTGTGGTTACCGTTAACCATGATAATATTGATTTACAGCCTTGATCCATAAAATAAACTACATTACAGTCATCAACAACGACATTTTGAATAATATGACACGCCATACATTATATACTAACAATATGCTAAGCCATTGCTTCACCTGATATTGTACAATCGCTTACGACGTCAAAGATCGAATTTCATCACCTTTCGCTTTGTTGCAATACATTATTGCTGCGCAATGTATTTCATTTCACTATATCGAATAGTTTTCAACCGTGGAAACATGTTTTAAATTATGCTACTCCACTAATTTGTAGAGATTGGGACATAAAAGAAGATTACAACGAACATCTATCTATCTATCTATCTATCTATCTATCTATCTATCTATCTATCTATCTATCTATCTATCTACTTACCTACCTACCTACCTACCTACCTACCTATCTATCTATCTATCTATCTATCTATCTATCTATCTATCTATCTATCTATCTATCTATCTATCTATCTATCCATCCATCCATCCCTCCATCCATCCATCCATCCATCCATCCATCCATCCATCTATCTGAGAGAGGTAATGCATTTCACTATAACGTGCACGGCATCATTCAGATTGGGGACAAATCTTAATGCGATGTCAGGCACACAGAATATATAAAGATCATGGACACAATGCAAATATTATCGGTGCATACATGTGTCCACGCATAAAATAATGTTTGAAACAACTGGTTACGTTGGTACTCGGTATCGCCAATTATTAAAGGTTCATTAAGGAAATTATTTTGCATGACAGATAAACCCTAAACATTCTAGTTATGTTTTCTCTTAGCTAAAACAGATATATAACATGCACTCTTTGCTCCTACATTGATTCACACATGCTGCAACTCCGAAATAAATTTCTACAATAAATTCATTGTTCAAACATTTTAGCCAACATTTGCATTGCTTCTGAAGGTACGTATCGTCGAAGTGGAAAGGGCGTAATAGTTCGAAGGCTTGTTTGGTCTGATGGTTCATACATTTGAAGAAAACGTTTGAAAGTTACACAAATCCAAATAGTCGTTTGTCCCCATCTATTTAGCAATAAAGGTTAAAATAATCAGAATATTCGTTATTGAATGAATGAATAGTTGGGTTTAAATTAAAACCGGCCACTAGGGTCATATGTTCACTATTTTGCACTGCCATTTATTTACATGGCAGTGATTTAATTTATCCAGGAAGATGGAATGGTGCCACATCTTCCTGGCATTTATGCGCACAGAGTGCGCTATTTAATTTGGTCGTCATATCATACCCCTAAAAAGGGGCTAATGATATGAATGTTAGACCTGGGTGAGTGGGAATAGACCCATCACGCACTCAACCTATCAACCAATCGAAAGTACGTACGCTTATTCCAAATTCAATCCAGTTTTTCAAGTGGATTTCCCTATGCCAAAATTGTGTAAGCCACCGATGCAATTCATCAAATGGTAGAGTTGAAGAATTAAATTACGTTCCTAACTATGCCAATTTTCTAGTACATATTATATGTCCCTAACAAAATTTTTTTTGCTGATATGACTAAACGTCATTTGAAAGTTAGCCACTGTCAGAGAGGATTAGATTGTAAATTTGGAGCGGTGGTTCCGAAAATGATCAAGTTAGGCTTTTTGGATAGAGCTTGTCAAGGAGGGTTTCCGTAACCAAGCGGAAGACCCTATTAAGGACAAAAGCTCTAAAAGGACTTTTTTTTATAGAATCCCATGATCACTTGTTAGTGACCTATTATCCCTCTGCTCCTGTGGTTGGTCGTTGTATACTTCTAGAGTGTCTTGTTTGACCCTGTACTCAGTCGATGATTCCCTGTATACATCTTGGGTGTCTTGTTTTGGATTCTCACTCTAGACATCCTTGCTTCCTCGTCAATTTGCTTCCGTATTTTTCCCTATCAATTTGGAATTCTTTGTGCTGTATTGTGTAGAATATATAACTCCATATGACAACTATTTGCATTGTTAGTTAATGCATGATGTTATTAATTTACTGCAAGGCCTGATAGTTTTGGGGTTAACTATCTTTATAGTGTATGAATTTGAGGTCATTTTCTAAATTAGCATATTTTGGTTGCAACCTTGTGTTGCTGGGCCTGATAGTCTTGGGTTTGAGACTACCTTATAAGATCTAATTTAGGGTAATAACCTATGCATATATGATGAGGTTTTTAGTTGCAACATTGTGTCGCTGGACTTGATAGTCTTGGTTTTGAGACTACCTCATACACTCTAGTTGGGACCATAGTTAGGGGCGCGTGTTGTACTTTAACCACAGCGGTATCGCGTTTTATTTAGGGGCCTATAATACCTTCGTAATATTAAACTCAGTTATAAGATGTTGTCAATGGGGTTATATAGAAGGAAGAAATTAGAAGCATAAGGGAAGAAAAGAGGTAAGACGCTTGCCTTATTGATTGTATAACTGGTAGTTAATATAACTTTTGATGTTTATACCTTTATGTATTCTTTTATTTTAGGTTTATTTGTATTGTTCCATGTTATTTTACCATTCCATTAGGTTTGGTTGCTCTCTAGCCGCCATGGGAAAGCTATACCCAGCGTAATGTAGGTGGGCTCTCTTAAGAATAACGAGTCCCTTTTGGCCACGTACGTTTCCATCCCCTGGTAACGATATTATTTTCCATTAGGTTAGGTTGCTCTGGAGCCGCCATGGGAACGTTATACCCAGCGTAGTGTAGGTGGGCTCCCTTAAGGGTAAAGAATCTCTTTTGGCCCCGTACGATTCCCTCCCCTTAGAACAATATTATTTTATATGTATATTTAGGTACCAGTAAAACATTCATTTCATTTATGGATGATATGGTGTTATACTTATATTCTATCTATTAGCCCTGTAGTTCTAAGAAATTCAATTATATTATAGTATATTCTTTGAGGGTTTTTGTTGCATAATTGAATTATTTCTGGATATGTACTTGCTGCGGCAAGTTCTAATTGTTTAGTTATAAATAGGTCTTTTTCTTTTTGCGTATTTTTACAGATGTTGAATATATGATACAGATCTTCCGATACGTTACAGTGGAAGCAGTTGATGTTGTGCGGAAAAGGTCCTATATATTTTCCAAAACTGTTAGCTAATTTTGTTTTTCCAAGAATTATCCTATTTATTTTAGATTGTTCATAACTGCTGCACCTGGGTATCAGGATATTTCTATTGACTTCTTTGACAATACTATGTAAAAAATCTCCCTTGTTTATTATGGTTCCAATCCTTTTGCCACTTTTGATTTATCAGTGTATAGATTAAATTGTTAATTTCTGTTGGACTATACTTTAGTGGCATGTAATTAGGTTCAGTGAGTTTACTCTTGGCTAAATGGTCAGCTAATTCATTGCATTTTATGTCGATGTGAGATGGTATCCATAAAAACTCTACTGTTATGTTTTGAATAGCGAGTATTTTAATGATTTGGTTAATTTGATTAAGAAAGTTTTCTCTTGATGTAGTATTATTGCATTGTATTGATTTTAGGACACTTAGTGAATCACTAATAATCAAGGTCTTATCTGGTTTGTTTTCTAGTGTCCATTTTAAAGATTCCAGGATGGCCCAGAATTCAGCTGTGTAAATGGAGCAGTGATCCGGTAGGCGGCTGCCCATTTTGATGTTGAGTGCTGGAATGACCCAAGCCGCAGCTGTTTTAAAGGGGTTCTTAATTTTGGAACCATCCGTGAATATTTGAGTATAGTTTTTATATTGGTTGTTGATTAGTTCCATTAAAGCTGTTTTTAAATAATGTTGCTGATTTTCGTTTTTACTTTTGTCTATAAGGGAGATGTTTACTTTAATTGATGTATTATTCCAAGGTTCTTTATCAAATATTTGGTTAGTTTCTACTTGGAATATATCTACTGGGAGTTGCAGATTCAATTCATGTACTATTTTGTCAAAGGATGACTTATTTTTAAGAGTTTTCCAAAAGTGAATTTTGCAATTGTTGATAGCTACTAGAGTGGGGTGTGTTTTATTGTGGATGGACAGTCGAGTTGCGTATCTCAACATGAGTTCCTGCCTTCGAAACTGTAATAGCGGTTCTCCTGTTAAGACCTGCAACTCTACTGTAGCTGTATATGGTAATGCCCCGGTTGCTATGGGTACGGCTTTCCTCTGTATTTTATCTAATCTATTAAGTTGGGTTATGGAGGCCGTGTTGTAAATTTGGCATCCATAGTCGAGTTTAGATCTAATTAAGGCCCTATATAGAGTTATTATTGCTTCTTGGTTAGCACCCCACTGGGTTCCCTTGAGGCTTTTTAGTAAGTTTAAGTCAAGATTGCACCTTTTAACTAGGTCATCAATATGAGATTCCCACGTTAGGTGTTCATCATAGTACATACCCAGAAATTTGGCTATTTTAACGAATTTAATTTGTTTATTTTGAATTTGGAGGTTGGGGTATAATATGCTTTTTCTATAAGTTGAGAACAGTACAGATACCGTTTTTTGGTGCGACAGTTTAAATCCCCATTTATCAGCCCATTTACCAATGCTATTTAGACTTGTTTTCATTTCAGCCATATGAGTGTGGTTGGAGGGGTTTCCTACTCTCCATAGTCCACTATCATCTGCAAATTGTGATAATCCGATTGAGGGTGAGGCGAGATTAGAGTCAAGATCATTAATCATGAGGTTGAAGAGGGTGGGGCTGAAGACACTGCCTTGGGGAGTCCAATTTTCAAGGGAGTGTTCTTCTTTAAATGCTAATTTAACGGCGGACTCCAATTGAATTAATTAATTAATTATTAAAAAGTTTTGTATAAAACTAAATATGCGACCAGAAATGCCATAATGATTTAATTATTAAATTAAGTTTCTATTAGTCCTCTGTTTATTATTAAATGCTAATTTAACGGCGGACTCCAATTGAATTAATTGATCCGTAGTAGATCTTTTATTTCTAAAACCACATTGGTTTGGAGATATCAAGTTATTGCTCTCCAGGTGGTGTTTGAGTCTGTTAGTGATAATTGTTTCCATGATTTTGCATATATTGTTGGTAAGTGAAATTGGTCTATATGACTTAATGTTATTCCTATCTTTGTTAGGTTTCAAAATGGGGATAACTATCGCTGTTTTCCATTTTTTGGGTAGCTCCCCTGTTTGCCAAATTATGTTTAGCATGTTTATTATTATCATAACCATATTGCTAGGTAGGTTATTATATATTGTGTAACCTATTTGATTTTCCCCAGGTGAAGTTTCATGTTTGGATTTGAGCGCCTGGGACCATTCATATATGGTAATATCTTTGTTGAGTGATTTATTTATGGGTGCCTGTTCTTGAAATAGATGGCAGAATTTAATTTCAGTTTTAGTTCTATGGTTTTGGAATTCAGTAGTGTGGTTAGTATTGCTGCTCATATTTTTAAAATGTTTAGCTAATGATTCAGCTTGTTCTTTCTGATTGCAGGTATTATTGATTTTTTGGGATGCCATTTATGTTCTTTCCCTTTATGGCCCTGATTTTATCCCACACTTGTTTAGAGTTAGTTCTAAAATTAATAGTATTGCAGTATTTTTGCCAAGTTTTTTCTTTAGACTGCTTTATTAGATATTTGAGCTTGTTATCGAAATTTTGTACTCTTGGAAGTGAGTAGTAATATTTGATCTTTTATATTTATTTAAAACTCTAATTTTGCCCTGTCTAGTTCGTTTAATTTCTTCTGTTCACCAAGGCACACTAAGTTGTCTTGGTTTTCCACTAGTTTTGGGGATAGAGTTGGTGGCAGCTTGAATTATGACCTTAATTAGGTTATCATAGTAGATGTCAAAATCTATGGATTCTATATCTGACGGACTAACATTATTGAGTATTTCCTAAAAAGTTTCCCAATCAGCTTTTGAGTAGTTGCACCTGTGTATTTATCATTGAGTTCGCACTGAACAGTCATCTGTAGAGTGGTGATTATTGGGAAGTGGTCACTCCCCATGAAGTCCGATTGCTCCACCTCCCATTTAGCCACTTGTGCCAGTCTGGGTGTGCCTAGGGTGAGGTCAATGGCGGACAGGGTGCCGTCGACCGGACTAAGTCTGGTCTTAGCACCATCATCAAGGATAATAAGGGTGGAGTCATTGATCCATTCTTCCACCCAGGTACCCCTCCTATCCGTCACCTCTCCGCCCTCATAGCTTATTATGGGCATTAAAGTCTCCACAGATGATTGCATTGATTTTGGTTATTTCTTTAAACGCTAATTTATGTTTAAGCTTAGTACCCTCTCCTGGGTCATATACGTTTATGATTTGTAATTGATGGTTTCCTGTATTGACTAATAGGGATTGTATTTCTATTAGTGTGTTACTAATTTCCTGGGATGTTATAGATAGTAGCGTAACAGATGGTAGAGTGTTTTTTTATGAATATGGCTAAACCACCCCCCTGACCTTCCTTTCGATGTTGGAAATAGCCAAGAGAGTATCCTTGTATTGATGGCAATATTTTCGAATTTGCAGAAAGTTTAGTTTCTTGAATGCAAATGATGTTAGGTTTATAGCTTGCTAGAGTTAATTATTTTGAGTTTAAGTTCGTTATTATTTAGTGACAATCCTCTTGCATTCCATTGCCATATGATAACGTCCCTTTGAGTTGAATTAGCCATTTTTATTAGGGGCGTTTATTGTAATCTAGTGCTCAATTTGGGTGCGAACATTATTGATTGATAGGATAGTTTTATGTGTTATAGTGTCAAATTTGATATCCTCAGTCAATTTGTTCAGTCGAGTGATGACGTCACCCAGTTTTTTGAATTTATCAGCCTGTACATTTTGGTGTATCTCTTTTACATTCCCCTTTATGGGGCCCTCGCATTTATTACACTTGGCCTCAAATTTACATTTAGCCTTGTAATGGCCCTAATGTTGGCACTCGGGCAGAATCTTGGTTTATTTAAGTATGATTCGATCCTATATCTGGTACCTACTTTTCCTAATTTAATTAATGTATGCAGTGGGGATGATGTTTCCAGTACAGTGATATTTGTGTTGGTTTGTTTCTTTCCTAAGCGGTAATTTTTCAAAATTTGGTTTCCTCCTTCCTTTAACTTGTGCTCTATCTCCTGATTGTTTAATACACCTAATGTACCTGTTAGTTTTAGTACTGATTTAAAAGTGCACCTTTGTGGGATTTCATTTGTGGTGGTGGTGGCCTTATTGGATTTTTGGTTCTTGTTGTCAGTATGAACATTAATAGAGCTTTGGAGCTGTTTATGGGATTCTACGGTAACTGGGATACCACAGAGCTATTGAATTTCAAGATATTTAGCTACTTGGCCCCTTGTACAACAATGTAGGATAATATACTGTTGATTCGGCCTAATTATTTGGCACTGTTCTGGGTGAATTTTAAGTATGGCTCTGGCCAAGCTGTTATTGGATAAGTTGTAAAATTTAGATGTTTTACTCTTGAGATAGAGCGTCAGATCCAGTCTGTGAAAGTTTGCTTTGTTTTTAGGTTTCACATCTGAGGTTGAGTTATTGGATACAGTGTTGATATAAGTTGAAGCCATAGCGGGTTTGCCGTATATGCCTGATTTGTCCTGTGCCGATTTTGTTGTTTCTTTGGTTATTTTAATGAGGGCCGTTTTTTTTTAAGGGTTTAACGGTCCTTTACCTTTACCTATTCCTTTCCATGCCTTAAATTTCCTATTGGTTGGTGAGGAGGGTTGTATTTTTTAGTGTTTTGTGAGGGATATATAAAATCTTCCTCTGTCAGTAATTTAGACGGCCCTGGTGTTTGACTTGAGTGCACTACGGTAGCTTTAGCGATCTTGTGTGCTTCAAGCGTCGTACGAACTACCTTGGGAGCCTTTGTCTTCAGCTGGCGCACATGGTTCACGTTAGAGTTAGTGACCTGGGCGTAAGTGGTCTTATACACAGTGATTCCTACTGGTTTTGTCGTAGGGGAGGGGGCCATGATGGAATATTGGGGGGTTGGTGTATTGTTTACACTGGAGTCGCTTTGGAGTAAAGTGGCGTCCAGTACTTCATCATTAATGGTTTTATCATATAAATTAAACTCAATTGGAGAGAGAGGATTAAGTTTCTCCGCTTTGTTTTTGATTAGGTTGAGGTCTGGTGTAGAAATGAACTTTAACTGAGTTTTTTGCACCTCTTTTGTTCGCGTGTTTCTGGTAAAGTCAATTTGCCCCATTTTAAGGTTGGTCAAGGCTTTTTTTAATACAATTTTATGTTAATTTGAGTAACCCTTTTCTTGAGAATGTTAACGTTAGATGCAAGACGGTTTCTAGATCTAAATGCTTGCTTACAGGATTTTTTTTCCATTTTTAAGCCGAAGTATATTGAGTTAAAAATAAGGTTTGAATTATGGCAAGCGTCAAAAGAAGAATTCAAAGCAAGATAAAGAAGTTATTTAATTTGCTTGATGTCACACGAGATTGTAAAGTGTAACAATTTGACAAATTAAATGAAGGGAGCTTAGTGATGAAAGGCTTGAGTAGAGAGAATTTTCGAGTTAAGGCAAAAACAGCACAAAGTTTCAATTGACCCGAAGTCTTAATAAAATACCTGATAATTAACGTTGATAGTTGTAGTAACTTTAATCCGGTATCCTTGCTGTAGTTAGTTTGAGGGATATAGTTGTTCAGTCAGCGAGGCTGGAAACGGGTTGGGTGGACGGCTGGAGTAGCGTGAATCCGAATTCAGGTAACTGGTTACTGCTGCAGGTGGGAAGTAGTCCTGAGCGGAGCTCCACGTCTTGTCTTCTTGATAGTCAGGCTGCGTACTGTGAAATTCGTTATTCCGAAAATATCCGATAATGAGGGAAACGTCCGAAGCTTATTTGGTATGAAGATATCTGAAATAGGTTCATTGGTTCGACCATGAAATATTTCCAATATATTATGGTTTGGTTTGAAAGGGCATGAGTCCGAAAATGTTTAAAACAAGATTAATTTGTTTAATTTGTGCATGCTAGTACATATATCCGAAAAATATTTACACAGAGTGCTAAAACGTTTCCGCCTACAATTTTGAGTAGTATCTTATGCAATACTACTGACTGTCTCAATTGATATTTCAAGGCGAGATTTGCTGTTTTCTGGCTTCTACAAGTCAAAAGAGGATATGCGAAAGAAGAAAAGAGGCGAACTTAGATGGTTATGGTGTGATGCTAAGGGACATATTTAATATTACCTGTGTGTATATTGTTACATATATTTAATATAAGTCATTTATATTTTTTTTTATTGTCTGTCTGTTAGATTTAAATTTGGCAATTTAAGTTTTAAGATTCGTTCATTGAAAGGGGGGGGGGGTGACCTATACTTTTACATAGTAAACACCAGGTGTTGACCTCATTTCTGACCTGGTTTTAGAGTTGTAAACAAGCTTCTAAAATGATTGGTTGGTTCCTAGGACAAAATAGAGTAAAGTATAAACATCTTTCTATTTTAGTTACGTGATTTCTTGAACGTAAATTTGTTCTGATAGTTTCTAGATGGTCGTGACCCCTTTTTTGTTTACGTAAAAACAAGTATATAAGTGATGTTTTAGAGCGAGCTATTCAGTAGTTAGTCTGGGCTTTAGAATACAAAGATGTGTGTGTTATTGTTTGAGTGTAAATTATTTCAATTCGTTTGGGATCAAGAGGAATTTATTGTGTTATTTATTTAGAAATTACTTGTGCTCATTTGAATTATTATAAAACTAAAACTGACTTCATCACGTGATATCGTCATCCATATTGGATTACATCGTCAAGATTCGAACTGGGAACTATTAGGACATTTTATTATCAGGACTCTTGCAATTCCACTAGTGGATTATATTGTGAATTCTTTTTGGATTAATTTTTGGACTTGATTCTCTAAAACCGTAAGTTTAAATATTTTCTTTTATGAAAATATTTGTACTCCATAAATTGTTTGTTAATTTTTTACAAGCTTGTTATTTTCACTTCTTTCTATGTTGCTGCTTATTCGAGCCTAAGCACGTAACAATATATATATATATATATATATATATATATATATATATATATATATATATATATATATATATATATGTGTGTGTGTGTGTGTGTGTGTATATATATATGTGTGTGTGTGTGTGTGTGTGTGGTGAAAAATGTTTTCTGTCAAACATTCTGTAGGAAGTAACTGAAAATATATAGATTAACTATTTACGGGAAGTGGATGCGGCGCTGTAACAGTCATAGTATTATTTTAATGCCACTTTTTAGTTTGACCACGATTCAAATACAATTTTCGAGTTTTCATTCAAAGAACATTCACCAGTCTCATTACCTTGACTTGTTTAACCACCACATTAATAAACTTTGAAGATCATTCTTCTTAATCCTTAATTTACGTTTTGCAGTCGTCAAAATTGTATGTTTGATAGTTAAATTACGGCTGGTGTCCTTTTTACTTACCTAGTGTGGGTGATGTCACTGTCTTTAAGAACAGGAATATGAGTGTATGCGAAGGTACTTTGGGTTATATTCGTTCGTAATGAGTCATGACCTAAACATCATACTACAGGTCGCAGCCCCTAGTGGCCGAATGGCCTAAAGCGCTCTCCGTTACGGATCACTCCCATCTCACCTCTGTCTGAATCAGTTCGAGTCTCATATTCGGCCAATGTGTGTATGTGAGAAATCTTGCCAGTAGCTTCTCGTTGGTCGCTGGTTCTTTCCTGGGGTTTTCCCAGTTTCGTCCTCCAGCATTAATACTTAAACCCTAGAACGACGACGACAACAACAACAACCAACTGCAGGTCTACTGATAATGGTATTGTAACTTGGCTTCAACAGTATCCTAGAATCAGCAGGAGAAATTAAACGTTAATGTCAGTTCTTGATAAATTAATTAATTTCAATACAGTTTTGAAAGCTTGACAAAACGTGATTAAAGTTAGTTTTAACTACAAAAAGTTTACAAAATCTAGTTTGGAATCTTGTTCTTGTTACAACTACTACGTAGGGGCATTAGTTTCATAAAACGTGGAATAAATATGAGTAGAGTTGTTGACTTTTGTAATAATTTTGACTTTTCATCTTCAAGTAACTACGGACCAAGTGTCATTCTAATGTGATATGGTTTTTACTAATACTGCCATTACACTATTTTATGAACTAAAAATATGCAAAGATATCGCTTCACGTGATATTATACAATCACTTACGATGTCATCACATTTCACTTCCTTGCAATGAATCATTGTTGCTAATAGTGTTTCATTTTATTACGTCAGAATAATTCGTGGGGAAAAGTTCTATCTTTATGTTAATCGTCAACCACAAAAGTATAATGATCATGCTGACAATGCAAATTACATTGGTGCATATCTGTGTGCACAAAGAGAACGGAAGCAATTGTAGCTCATACAAGTGTGTTATGTCATTCTTTTGCATGGCCTAATATTCCTTTTCATGACAGATAAAGCCGATACGTCCAAATTTCATTCTCTCTTAGTTACAACAGAATGTGATAGCATGCAATCGTTGATTCTTCATAAATTTGACACTTGATGCAAGCCAAATTAACGCGGTGAGAACGAACGCCCCGAACAAAATAAGATTTTGGTGCAGGTTTGTTTGATAATAATAATAATAACAATAAAAATAGATATTAGTTTGTTTTAAACATAGTTTATTGCCATAAATGTTGAGAAATGGGTTGGGCTGCATTTTCTCACAACTTAGAATAAAAACATTCCCCTACAGTCGATAAGTACATGGGTAGTGTCCCAAAATTAACATGCAAACTTATATGATTTATTATTTATTTACTTATTTTGTTATTTAGAGGGGGAGAAGAACTGAATTTATTAATGACCTTGACAAACATTAGGCAGATGTACGTACATCATAATGAATACAGAGGTTACCAATTGAAAACATTATGTTTTCGGTCTCAAAAAGCCAATAATTAAATAACTTCATTCACCTGTTGTTGAATCCTGGAGTTAGTTCCAAACATGAATTGAAGACACGTCGCTTTATTTTCACGGCATTATGTTCGTTTCAATAAAGACGGAAAAATTACTTTTTACTCAGGGCAGTGTTTGATAGCATAAAGGATAGTTTAACAATGGAGGAGATGAGTCTATTTGTTATGTTGGCTTGTTCTACCCACTTTACATGCTTTTGGGGTGGGTAAGGTGTTGAGTAAATAAAACACGTCTTGGTCTTTTAGTAATACATTAATTAGCTTCTTATTAGTTTACATGTGCTGCTTTATTGACTTTGATATTTTTGGTCTTAGCGAGAACATCAGACAAGGAATTAGGTCATTCTGCTTTACGGACACTGATGTTATTAGTCTTCCCAAAAACAGCAGACAAGGAATTAGGTCATTCTGCTTTATTTACATATCAGAATGCTACATGTAAAGAACCATTCTCACTAATGTTTTGTAACGAGTATGTTTAGGTAGATAATTTTCTTTTGAGCAAATGAAATAACTGTTTAATAGCAATAATTATACTTATAGTAATAATATATTCATAATCATCACCATTTGGATTGTTTTCGTCATCTTTTAGAAATTGTCAGCGTGTCACTAAATTTTTAAAATCAAGTTGAGTTATTGATTTCATTCAGCCCATTAGGAACTTCTGAGGGTATGTTTAGTATCCGGAACTACTCATTATTACTTGAAATTTTATTTTTCTTTCAATCATCGATATCATCCGCTTTATTCCACATTCTAAGAAATATAATTTTGTTTATATGTTGATTAATTATGAACAAATCTCTCGTATTTAATAATACTGATTTGGCTATAGTATTTCTCATTACGTTCCTGTCTGCATTTTCATCAATTAATTATATTAATTGACTTCAATTTTTATATATGCCTAGACAATCAGCATGTAATTCATTATTTTTTTTTTTAACTAGGGCTCAATACTTTTTATTGCACACTCCCGCGTAATGTTCGCCACAGGTTTCAAACAAGTTTGTTATGTTTGTTTGATTAGGATTTTTAACGTAGCTCTAACAATTTTGCATTCATATCGCTATGATGTTTGCAGTGAGGCAGTTTATAGTGATGTATAGCACTGGGGCATCATGCCGCAGACATGTAGCATGACGTCCCACCCAGTCACATTATCCTGACACCAGGCTGACCAGTCCTAACTAACTTCTTAATACTGAGCGCCAAGCGAGGCAGCTATTAGTACCATTTTTGTAAGTCTTGGAATGATTCGTCCGACGATCGATTCCATGACCTCCCGCTTCCGCGGCGGACGCTCTAACCACTAAGCAATCGGAGCCATAAATACTATTAATTAAATCTGGTAATTGATGTTACTCATTCATATGAATTCCTGACAAACATGTTTAGTGAACAAGACACGAACTGGAGACATGGATTGTAATTATTGACTTGATCAAAGTGATACATATGAAAGTGTACCGCACTACTGACTGCGCGAACAATATCTTTTTTGACAAACACAAAATCAAACTTGTTCATTAACTGCTACTGGGAGGAGCAAAGTCAAATTACTTGGCAGTGGAAGTTACCTATTCCTCCCTAATCCAAAATAAAAGTGTAATTGTGTGTGTGTGTGTGTGTGTGTGTGTGTGTGTGAGAGAGAGAGAGAGAGAGAGAGAGAGAGAGAGAGAGAGAGAGAGAGAGAGAGATTATTACTCATTCTCAAAATTACACCCACCCTCCACCCTCTTACCCCCGAGAACAAAATATCCCAGGAACAGTCCTACTTTTGGACAGATATTCAACCGTGACACTAGAGGAATAGGAAGTAAATTAAGTTCGAACCTTATACAAACGAAGTTTAGATAAGAACCCAGTCCAATGTAAGCATGAAATTGCTCAAAATCAGGTAAGGATAGGAGTTTTATATTGAATGTGTTAAAGTGCTAATCGGTAAGTAGCTGTTATCATTTTTATTATTAGTATTATTGCTAATTGTTTTGAATATTTTGTACTATATGCACAGGCAACTATTGTACTGTGTCTTTCGTGTTTTATTGATTTTCAATGTCAGCGTCTCAGGTAGTGTACACATCTAGATCACTTTACGTCGATGTTCTAAATGTAAAGATAATAGACAAAGCAAGAAATGAACTGGGTAATGGGATCGCACTACTTATTTAGGTGTTGTTGTTGTGGGTTTAGGGTCATATTCCAGCGCATGATGTCTACACATGGCGGCTATAATAACCGTGTAGGAAGAACACGGGAAATCCCCGGGAAAAAACATCGACCGAAGAGAATTTCATGGCATGGTTTCTCACATACCCGCATTGGCCGGGCCTAGACTCCAAGGCTCAAGGATGCAATGTGGTGATAATGATCGATACAAGAGTGTGCATTATACCAGTAATATACATGACACCCCGGATCCTTTTGTGTTACTATAACGTAAGCTAACTCTCTCTCTCTCTCTCTCTCTCTCTCTCTCTCTCTCTCTCTCTCTCTCTCTCTCTCTCTCTCTCTCTCACACACACACATACACACGTACATGCTAAATTATATATATATATATATATATATATATATATATATATATATATATATATAGACAATGATCTCATTTAAATTTGCAGAGTGCGTCATCTATTCTGTATGGCTTGTAGGTCCTTAGATTCCTATATTTCGTGTATGGTTATTCAATTGTATGTGTGCATTAACAGTTATCACTTAATCTCAACCCAATCAAACGAATGTGTGGTTGAAGTGATATATTAATTTGCTAACTGTCTAAGAAATCAATCAGTAAAATTTCATTTTGGTCCATTCTTAGCACAGACCTTCATATTTTAGTGTTTTCTTTCATATAATTCTATTTTGCTTTTAAAAAAATTGTTCTTAAATTTAAAAAAATGAATGGGGAATAAAACTATGATTTGGCACAGATAAAGTCAAGAAAAATATGTTCTTATTAAAAATGGATTTAGCGGACCTCACTGGCTTGCTTACTGGCCTGACGACCAGACGGATGCAGATTGCAATCCTTTCCAGATCATTCTTTTCGTTAGCCATTGTGTATCCCTGGCATTTTCCTCCATTATCCTTGGCACATGATAATGTATATAGACTCAATTTAAACAAATTTTTTTGTGGGGTCCTTTCATAATAAATATGTTTACAAAATATGTATATATGGTTATGTTCACAAAACTATTAATTATGAAACAAAGACAGAAGTTACCAAGGTAATATATATATATATATATATATATATATATATATATATATATATATATATATATATATATATATATATATATATATATATATATATATATATATATATATATATATATATATTAGTTAGTCTAATAAACTATATTTCATGCAGGTAAGTTGCCGGAAAATTCAAGAAGTACTAAGATTAATATTTATTTGGAAGATTATGATACATTAGGTGATGTTAGACTTATTGTGTTGTCAATTAACTCGATTTATTGACCTTGTAATCAAATTCACAGTATTATGAAAAGTAAAGCGTGCTTAATGGGGCATTCCCGTCATATTGATTTATGAGTCTGCAGCAGCTGCTTGTTGAAACGAACAACTGAATTTATCAATTTAAAATTGGGTACAATATTTAAAAAGAGATATCATACAAGTACATATTGCAAATATTAAAATATTAATTTTAATTTCAACAATGGCCATACATACTGGATAATGGGTTTGTCATATATTACTGTTTAAAAAAGCATAAACAAGTGCGTGTATATATATATATATATATATATATATATATATATATATATATATATATATATATATATATATATATATATATATATATATGTATAACTTGTTTATGCTCTTTTAAACAGTAAAAAAAGAAAAGTTAAGACAACAAGCATTTCACAGTAAAAATTTTGATATGCGAATTTTCTACAAAGTATAGATTTGCATGAAGAATTCCCCAACGATTCCTGTGTGACCACTGGATGCCTGGGGAGTCAACGATTGTCCATTCAGTACATCACCAAAGTCTATCTTCTTGGTGTCTTTAGGAAAAATATCACAGAAGTTATTTTATCCCATTGCATGGCTCTGTAAAACTAATAACATAGATCAAAGATCGTAAAATCGGATGCAAGAAATATAATATTGCGCTTTCTGTGTCAAACAGAATGCAATGAAATCGTAGTACTTTACAGGTAAATCCTATTTTCTAGCCTTGATTTTATGTATTTACTTAGTATGCAACTTTTAAATGGGATTCATATTTTTAGGAACGTGTCAGAGTTTTAGTGCACCTCTGAGGTGTGGGTACCATGATGGTCTAATGAGTCATTATTAATGAAGAACATCATTAACTTGTTTCGCCATGACTGTCAAATTATAAATCTTCGAAAGTATTTTGATTTTGGTAGATATTTTTTTCTCTAACTGTTTCTGGGTTTTTACGGTTAAAATAAATTATGCGACATTCTTAAATCATGTGGAATTCTCTGATACTATTGTATTCAAGGAATTCTCTGATACTATTGTATTCAAGGAATTCTCTGATACTATTGTATTCAAGGAATTCTCTGATACTATTGTATTCAACGAATTCTCTGATACTATTGTATTCAAGGAATTCTCTGATACTATTGTATTCAAACGTTTGGGGATAAAAGAGTTATATTAGTTATATCTCCATATAAGGAAATAGTTGAGAACATGTGTTCTTTTGTCATGTACATTCTTCGCTGAATTTATCTTACCCCCGAGAACAATCTTTATCTTTAATCTCTGGGCTTTAGTTTGTCCTCTTTTGTTTCTTTTCATTCTTGTATTGGGGGCAGATGGGTTGTGACATAACAGTAGTGCCAAAATAGAGGGAACTTCAAACAAAATGCAAATTTGTTGTATCCAAGATTGCGCTAACCATTTCTGTTGTGGTCCTTTACGATGATTGAATACACTAAAGTTTTTTGATTAGAACCACAAACACGAGTGTTAAAGGTGGACTTTTCTCGGAGGAGATATTATTACTTTGGACAGGTTTCCTTAATAACAATATAAATATAATGGATATATCAAGTATTAAGAAATGATCCCATTTCAGGGGCTTTTGCAAAATTAAATTGTTATCATATTTCGTCCTTTTTAGAGGGAGTCACTGTAGATCAGTTAGGCGTCGGACTCCCAATCTACTGATCACGCATTTGTCCAGCCTGGGTTCGTTACATCCGTGTGCCATTGGGAAAGGCACTTATTTCCCATTTCCCTCGTGTGATATAGCCAAAAGTATATGCAAAGTGCTCTAAAACTAACATCAAACTTTTTCATATCAAATAGATGAATATATCCAGCGTGTCTGCACAAGGAAACGCTTTGCATAGAGTATACGTGTATTGGGATTGTCTTCATATCAATGTATCATATCGTATTGCTTCTTTACGCCATCATTCTATTTACTGTATCGAATATCGTCTATTTTAACCTGGTTGTCACTCGATCATTATTCAAAATTTCTTCATGCCATTCATTGGCTTTTGCTCCTCGTAGATTGCCTTATATATATACCAAGAATCACAACAAAATTAGAGTTTAATGCCACGAAACCAAATCTTTGTAATAAATCTACGCAATATTGTTTTCAAAATGAAGAAGGACCAATTTAGATGGATATATAAAAAAGTTTCAAGTATGCATATTGAGAGCATTTAATTCTCTTCCAGGTGCAGTTCTGAGCATTAGTAGAAGATGGGCCATAGTTTGTTCATTCCTGGATCTTTAGTTGCTATGCTCGTTCTTTTTCCCGTGCAAGAGGGTATAACCGCACAGGTCAGTCCATGCCGAGATGAATGCATAAATGTAAAGTGTCCAGCATACTGCAACTGCACCGATACAAGTGTCAGCTGCCATGATCGGAACTTAACCTACATTCCACTCATTCCCTGCGGCATACAAAGTTTAAATCTTTATAACTGTAGCATATGGAACCTGAGCGTACATGAAATCAGCAATCTTACATGTTCGTTTGAAACTTTAACAGTCTTGAACCTGAGTGATAGTAAAATTAAACAGATTGAAGGGGATGTATTTATTAATCTGACACAACTGGAAGTCGTTGATCTGAGTTCAAACAAGATTGGCAATACCATGCAGTCAATTCAAAGAGCTCTTGGCAGTGTCAACAGAGCACCACTTCAAATATTAAAGTTAGACCGTCTTTGGACAGATAATGAAAAGGTGCGGGAAATCTTTAAATACTTCAGTGGTAGTCACCTCACCCATCTAAGCATGCGTGAAAACCAAATAATAGAATTTGAGGATAAGGTTTTAGAAAATTTTACGAAACTTGTCCATCTTGATTTGCACGGCAATTGGATCAATAAGATTAATCTCAGTTCAGGAATTGCAACATTGGAGGTGTTCAACCTGTCTCACAACCAGATTAATATCTTTCCTCCAGTCTTCTGTGATACCCAAACTAGAGAAACACGTTACAAGAATCTCAAGAATCTTGATTTGTCCTGGAATCAAATAATTGTTCCTTCTTCACCGAGCTGGAACTGTCTGAAAACTCTTGAATCCTTCAATCTGAGCAGAAATGACATGGAAGACATTGCCAACGGCAGTTTTACAAACTTGGCCTCCTTAAAAGTTTTAATCTTGAGTGAAATGCGTACAACCTTGAGGAGAATACGAAATGAAGCCATCAAAAGTGATTCACTACAGCACTTAGATCTAAGCGGAAATGGTCTGAACTTTGACGTCGATAAGGAGGTTGCTTATGATATATTCAAATATTTACCTAACTTGACGTTATTAGATGTGTCAGATAATTACTTTGGCAGTGTCGGTACCCGCAAACTAACTAACCTCTCCCACTTGGAGACGCTGATTATGAGACATGTTTCTTTAAGTCAATTAGCAGACGACTTCCTTCAACACTTTCCGAACCTAACGTATCTGGATTTGCATAGAAATAAGATTGAACAGTTTTCGGCTATGGCCTTTCAGAACGTCACAAAGTTAAAGTTTTTGAACCTATCCACAAATCTCATCAGTAATTTTCCAGCACCGCCTTTTCCTTCAGCCACACTTAAAAGTCTAGAAACGTTTGACTTTGCTTACAACTATTTTCAATGTGACTGCGAGATTGTCAAATTGCAGAAATGGATAAACGATGTGCTAAGCGACCCCGACAAACATAATTTTTTATCTCGATATCCTGTTGACTATTGGTGTTACAATCCAAGGTCGCTGTACCAAGTACTACTGAAAGACGCTAAACCGGACAATTGTACGAATAGCAAATATCAGCTTGTATTAAGCATTGTTTGTCCTGCCATTATTTGTTTGGTATTCACGGTGGTCATCGTAGTAGCGTACGTTTACAGATGGGAAATCAAATTTCTTCTTCACAAAATGCGTCAAAAAAAGCGCGATAGATACCAACGACTGACTTCCACCTATGTATACAGCACTTATGTGGCCTATGCTGAAAAAGACAGTGCATGGGTCATCCACGACCTTTTAAAAGAATTGGAAGAAGATAATCACAATGTTTATATCAGAGATAGATATTCTGTTCCGGGCGTGGCAAGATGCGATGAGATAATTGATAACATCTATAAAAGCAAGACAGTGATCCTTGTCTTGTCCAAGAACTTTACAGCATGTCAGTGGTGTAACTACCAACTAAATGTGGCCCAATCGCGAGCAGTCGAGTTAGGACAGCACTTCATAATCCCAGTTCTCCTGGAAGGTATACCCACCGACCATATGAAGATTTCCGTGCAACATCTCTTCAAAACTTTACGACCAATCGAGTGGGCGCGACAGAGCACAAAAAACAGGCTGTTCTGGTCCGAACTGAAGGAAGCTCTGGATGCAGAAATGAACAATATGTTCGACGACGCTGGGTATCAGTCACTTAACGCCTAGCAGGCTTCTGTAAACCTAATAATAAACTCGTACACTTGCAATGTCTCTGTAGGACTGGATTCTGGTATCGTATTCAATGACTTGCTGTGGGCACAATTTTCTGCATTCAGACTTTTTTACAGCCAAAATCATACCACGTTCGTCAAGTCTCTCAATGTCCTGTAAATTTAACACTCGCCTGCATGAGCCAAACATTATGAATATTATAATTTCTACTTACCTCTAGCACTTTTGAGGTCTTTACATTTAGAAATGTCTATATCTGGTTTGTGTACAAAAGTTCTCTTTCTGGCATGTATCCATCTTAGACTGAGTTATGTGCAGAAGATAAAACGTTCTGAACATTGGTCTGAACTGAAAGGTCTGACCAGAGCCTCGAAGAAGTCATTCTATATGTGTGACAGCTTAAACAAAAACTCATTTAGTTCTTGAATTTGATCTAGCTGTATTATGTGATTTTGAAATCCCGTAGCTTTCAAAGGCCTAAAATATTACGGAAGCTAGAGATGACTGTTCAACTGTGAGTCCGATTGTTTCTCGTTTAGCTGGGGTCTGGTTGGAGCTAACATAATTACATTATTTAGTTTAGATTTATGACTGAACACTCTAGCTCATTTTCCTTTCAGTTGATCTTAACTGAGGCACAAACCTCATACAATGGGCTCCGCATTGATTGTTTGAACTTGATTGTATTTTGATCTTGACTTTCATGTTTTTTGTTGCCTTAGATTGCATTTTGATCTTGACGTCCATGTTATTTTCATTAGATTGCATTTTGATCTTGACGTCCATGTTATTGTCATTAGATTGTATTTTGATCTTGTCATCCATGTTTTTGTGCATTACAATGCATTTTGATCTTGACGTCCATGTCAGTGTGCATTAGGTTGTATTTTGATCTTGACATCCATGCCATTATGCATTAGAATGCATTTTGATCTTGACGTCCATGTTTTTGTGCATTAGATTGCATTTTGATCTTGACGTCCATGTTATTGTGCATTAGAATGCATTTTGATCTTGACGTCCATGTTATTGTGCATTAGGTTGTATTTTAATGTTGACGTCCATGTTATTGTGGATTAGAATGCATTTTGATCTTGACGTCCATGCTATTGTGTAATAGAATGCATTTTGATCTTGACGTCCATGTTATTGTGCATTAGGTTGTATTTTAATGTTGACGTCAATGTTATTGTGGATTAGAATGCATTTTGATCTTGACGTCCATGTTATTGTGTAATAGAATGCATTTTGATCTTGACGTCCATGTTATTGTGCATTAGGTTGTATTTTAATGTTGACGTCCATGTTATTGTGCATTAGGTTGTATTTTAATGTTGACGTCCATGTTATTGTGGATTAGAATGCATTTTGATCTTGACGTCCATGTTATTGTGTAATAGAATGCATTTTGATCTTGACGTCCATGTTATTGTGCATTAGGTTGTATTTTAATGTTGACGTCCATGTTATTGTGCATTAGGTTGTATTTTAATGTTGACGTCCATGTTATTGTGCATTAGGTTGTATTTTAATGTTGATGTCCATGTTATTGTGGATTAGAATGCATTTTGATCTTGACGTCCATGTTATTGTGCATTAGGTTGTATTTTAATGTTGACGTCCATGTTATTGTGCATTAGGTTGTATTTTAATGTTGACGTCCATGTTATTGTGGATTAGAATGCATTTTGATCTTGACGTCCATGTTATTGTGTAATAGAATGCATTTTGATCTTGACGTCCATGTTATTGTGCATTAGGTTGTATTTTAATGTTGACGTCCATGTTATTGTGCATTAGGTTGTATTTTAATGTTGACGTCCATGTTATTGTGGATTAGAATGCATTTTGATCTTGACGTCCATGTTATTGTGTAATAGAATGCATTTTGATCTTGACGTCCATGTTATTGTGCATTAGGTTGTATTTTAATGTTGACGTCCATGTTATTGTGCATTAGGTTGTATTTTAATGTTGACGTCCATGTTATTGTGCATTAGGTTGTATTTTAATGTTGACGTCCATGTTATTGTGGATTAGAATGCATTTTGATCTTGACGTCCATGTTATTGTGTAATAGAATGCATTTTGATCTTGACGTCCATGTTATTGTGCATTAGGTTGTATTTTAATGTTGACGTCCATGTTATTGTGCATTAGGTTGTATTTTAATGTTGACGTCCATGTTATTGTGCATTAGATTGTATTTTAATGTTGACGTCCATGTTATTGTGCATTAGATTGTATTTTGATCTTGACGTTCATTTTTTTTGCTTTACATTGTAATTTGATCTTGACGTCCATGCTATTTTAAAGTAGAGTATCATAAATGTTACTTGCCATTATATTTGCTAGGTTTCAAAGAGACGTCGTTCGAAGACACTAGAGTTTCATAGTTTATTGTTTATAGTATTCCTATCAATGTATTTCATCACCCTGGGAAGTATGATATCCTGGCAGTGTCCAGTCAGTGCGCAAATGCTCAGATAAAGGCATTTAAAAAAAACACCTCTTTTCTTATTTTTATTAATTATTGTTTGCCGTAGAACAAAACCAATATGTGTGTACAATGCTTTTGTGAGCATTAAGGTATTTTGCTTTCTTTTGTTAAATTTCTTTGACATAATATAATCAATACCGGGTTCAAATGTCGTTAAAACCATATAAACAAACAAATCAAACTTTAATTTTCATGATAGATTTATCATCTTAAAAGGGTGTGCATGGTATTAATAAGACTGGTTTAAGCCACATGATGGAATTTGTTTCCATTTTATATAACATGTTGTGTCTTTTATTGCCGCTATTGTATATTTCAAATATTTAACGGAATATGCACGATGCATTTATTATAAGATCCTTTTATATTGCTAATTAATTTTCTGACAATTTAGCAAACCTTTCCGCATATAAAACAAATTGTTGCCTCCAACCCCTACACAAAACAATTAAAATACATTGCACTGTGTCTTCGATCATCAATCTGTGTTAAAGAGTCAAAGTCAATAATGCATATTTAAGTAGTCTTTGGTATGTTCCAAAGGTTGATTTAAACGATTTTCATTGGCTCAGTATTTTTTGTGTGAATACTTCTATTTAATGTATTATCGTTTATTAGGGCACTGTTTAGGACCCCTAACACGGTATACCACATAGGTTCTACACTGTGGTTTTTGTTCCACAAAGATTCACACAGTAAGGCGAGCTAAATATTTCTAGTTGTCTTAGCTTTGGCCACCCTGTTGTAATGCATGCATCGATGCGCAATCAGAAAGTGCATATAGTACCCAGCACGTGCAAATTGTGTTATGGCTACATTGATTAAAAGTGTTACTTGAAGATGACTTGTTTCCGAAATTTTCATAATTTAGCTGCCAGAATAATAAATGCAACAGAAATCAATAATTTAGAAAATATCTTCAGATTTTAACATTAAAATGTTCATTGTTTTCGCTATTTGTTTATAAATACCTTTTATCAAGATTATATGTCACTGAAAACGCTAAAATAGCAACCCAATGTCTTGATGTTAACGTAAAATTTACAGTTCTGTATGACGTTTATTCTGGAAATATATTTAAAATAGGATACGCCCAACATAACTGGTGTCGCCTAAGTACTTTAACTGTTTGCTACTGAACACTAAATTAAATGTGTTTTGATCACGTAAACCCGTATTATATTTGGAATGATATTTCACTGCTTTGTAATCACCAATTTCCGTTAAACTCATGAATATCTAAATGATCTGATAAGTAGATTTAAGAATTGCTTATTGCATTTCATATTGTGACAATAACGAAACAAATGGCGAGTTAGTAATGGCGAAGCGGTAGATCAATATTTATTACCTCCTGCGGTATAAACCATATGGTTTGTTTTATAAATATACGCACACTATGTCACTTTTAATCTCTCTCTCTCTCTCTCTCTCTCTCTCTCTCTCTCTCTCTCTCTCTCTCTCTCTCTCTCCGACTGCATGCACCTATTCTTAATAAGAATGCTCATATAGTGTTGAATATGTGCATATATGACTTCTGTAAATACAATTGGTTTTAATTAATGTCTTGTTAATCGCCAAAGTTCATACACTGTTCATTACCGAATAATAGCTAAAATGTATTCTGTTAATACTTGTGTTGAAAAGTCGCCCCAAAGATCATATATATTAATTTCGGTTTGATGAGAATGCGACGAGATCAAATAGTTGCTGGATGAGAAACACCGTAATCTTCAAATCTACCTCAACAACCCCAAGTCCACCTCTAGGAAAGATGCGTACAACAATATACGCAGAACTGTACATCAGAAACTCTGAAAGAAGTGTATGGAGAAACATCCTTTGGAGCACCATCTCTCTCCCCCACCCTCCTTCTCAGCACAGACTGGAACACATTAATTACTGACAGAGAGAAGATTCTTCAACGATGGGTTAAACATTTTGGACAGCGTCCTGAATCGGCCTGCATCAGTCGTCTCCCTCAATTACCCATCAGCAAAGAACTCCAACAGAAAGCGATACATCTGATCTCCAGTGGTAAAGCACATTGTTCAGGCTCCATCCCAGCTGAAGTCTACAAGGTAGTACATCCATGATATAAAGACCCCTCCGACTGTGTTTACTGATGTGGCAGCAATAGGCGATCACTACAGAAATTTAAAGATGCTTACATAATCCACCTGTATAAGCGCAAAGAGAACCGCCAGGCCTGCAACAACCACCTTTGTATATTTTTACACTCACGTATAGGAAAGATACTTGCCAGAATCCCACTGAACCGCCTCACTACGCATATTGACCAGGGACTACTGCCAGAAAGCTAGTGTCTATCCCGAAAAGAACGTGGGACCACTGACATGATGTTTCCTGTGAGTACAAAAGGAATGCCAAAAGCAAAGCACCGACCTTTTCTACATCGTCGACTTGACAAAGGCTTTGATATTGTCAATTGAGAAGGCTTGTGGAAGGTAATCGCCAAGTATGAGACCATTAATTTCCATGGCGCAGCATTTCCACCACGGCATACAGGCACGAGTCCAGGACATTGGAGATACATCTGAGCTATTCCCAATAACAAATGGCGTCAAGCAGGTTGTGTTCTGTCAGCGACACTGTTCAGTCTATTGTTCTCCGCCATGCTGACTCATGCTTTTTGAGATAGAGATGCTGGAGTCGGCATCAGGTACTGTACAGATATGAAAACTAGTAGGCTTCACGCAAAAGCCGAGGTTATGACAAACACCATCAGGGATTTCTTTTTTGCTGATGGCTACGCCTTCAATGCTAGTTCAGAAGCCTACCTGCTTGACAAGTTCTCCAGCTGCTGCCCAGACCTTGGTCTCACCATTCGTACCAACAAAACTGACGTCCTGCATCAGCCAACCCCTGGAAAGCCCTATATTGAGCCCAACATCACCGTCAACGTGTAAAAACTCAACGTAATGAACCGCTTCACCTACCTTGGCAGCACACTATCACAGAGAATCACTACTGGCAACATGTGAACCTTCGCATTCCCAGAGCCAGCACAATTTTTGGCAGATTGTATGCCAAAGTCTGGAATAGAAGATTTATCAGCATTCAGACCAAACTAGAGGCCAACAGGACATTTGTGATGCTCACACTACTTTACGCATGCGCAACTTGGACGTTTTACCAACGCCACGCCCAGAAGTGAACCACTTGCACACCACATATCTCAGGAAAATCCTCAACATCAAGTGGCAGGACAAGGTTCGTGCACAAAGGCTCAAAATTGTCCAAATTTAGCAGGACAGCAGCTGCAGAGCTAGAAAAGTACGTGCCAACAACCCTCTTGGAGATATCCCACTAATCCCCTGTGCCATGTGCAAACGAACACTCCGTGTAAGAGTTGGCTTCATCAGCCTCTATCGAACGCCCAGAACAACCCTCGGATGATTAGAGAGGTCCTCGTCAAATCGACGGACGAACAATACGTACATAAATGTCAGAATTGTTCATAAAGTTTATTGCATTTCTGACCTTCCTTATTTCTGATATGTTCATTACCGACCAAACAGTTTAAACAAAAGAAACACGAGCGTGAGCGTATGCAAATGAAAATGTATTTAAACACCCAAACAATTGTGAATACATTTTGTAAACTTTCTTTTACAAGTATATACTAAATGTTTCATGATGGTCAATATACATTCCTAGAATCTATACATTATTTAGAAACCTTAATTAAATAATCTTACGTTTAGAGAACAAAAAGACGACGTTATGTCTTACTTGGCGTATTCGATATACATTTAATTTATTGATTAATTAATCATTCTGCAATCAGTATGCCTGTAGGGAAAATATAAAGAAACAGTCTTTCCCTTGAGCAGATTTTCTTTTATTATATCTTTTCTCTTTTAGTCATAAATGTATGCACATGGCTCTACAATTGTCGATGCCGCAAAGCTTGAGTTTCTGTAGGTACGGTATTCAGTTTCAGTACTTTGAGTATGTTTGTGTATGTAAATAATAAATTAACTCTTTTCATTCGCAACTTGACAATTTCTACCAGGAAAGCGAATTGATCTGTGTCTGCTATGATTCTGTAATGAAATGAAAGTCGCACGATTTATTTATTCGACAGATTAGTTTAACCTTTTCAAATGGACTTTCTTTTATGACAATAACGTCTTCATGATACTTACCGTTACATACGCCTCATGCAAAATTAGGTTTCAGGTGGTATTAAATCGACGTTTAAATCATTATTGTTTTAAATATATATTTGCTTGACGATAAAGACATTTTCAAACTGTCAAATCCACAGAATTTACAACAGGGGTTAAACATATAATATATGCATTTGACTTAACATGTACGGTGTACTTGTGGACCATCGTTCACCTTAAAACTTCCATGGCTTAAACAATTTTTTTTTAAACAATGATGAACGGATGTATACGTGACATATGGTAGCTTCACTGGGTCCATTTGTAATAAATATTAACAAATATTTAACTGTCTGCAAGAATCGCACCTTTTTGATGGCAAAGAATATGAAAGAATAAACAGCGAATTATAAAGAATTTTTTAATACCGCAAGATGCTACTCAATGATCCTTCTCGCTTCTCTCAAATGCCTGTGCCACACAAGCTGGTTTTAGTCAACTTCGTACAAAAACGGTTGATCTTGCTTCAACGTCAGTTTCCAACAAAACACGTATCGGAATCAAACGAAATTATAATTTTGAGTTCGCAATACCACTACTTTTATTTGGAACTTTCACATACCATAACCAAAATACAAGTTGAAATAAATTGAAACGCGAACTGAAAAAGAGGCTCACCCGGGATCGCAAGATCCCTACAGTATTGGCGATTGTTTTAAAACGGATATCACTGGGGAGCAGTTATCACAAAATATCACTAGGAACACATTCAGACTTTCTCATCGAATCTCCGAAAAAGCATTAGTTGTAAATAGTTATCACATCATGATATTATATTAGAGTTATCGATTTAATATACAACAACAAGTAGATGGTGATTCTCCATTAGTATCAGCGTAATCATTTGCCGAACGCTGCTGAAAATCGCTGATTTCTTCAAGCTGCTTTCATTCATAAATTACAGGAAAAACACTAAAACTACAAACATTTAGCTATCGAATCAATTGCGCACCTGTTGTTTCCAACGGCTATACTTCAATATGAGGATATATTCTTCCCACATCAATCTCGAAATTCGTCGATCAAAAATGTTTCAATATTTTAAGCTTTTACGATTGACTTCTAATGGTTTTCATTGTGTTGAACAAGCTTAAAGATAGACATATACGTAGCCTACTTCAATTGCTCACATATCTCAGGGAAATCTTCGTCATGCGATCCCTGTTAACATTAGCGAATGCATCATTTGCACAAGCGCAACAACATAACATTTCCATATTAGTTACAACTAGGTACTTCTCCATGTAGCTCACATAATGCCAGTGTCACCACCAGTTTACATCTGCAAGCCAGTCACGAAGAAAAAAAAATGATAGACTGAAAGGAATATTTCTATAAACTGCACGCACTCTCAAGCGATACTGATCTTACCAGATACCTGGACAACCTTTTCAATTTGAGATTGCTCTCAGAATTATATTTGTGCTAGAAACCACTGAAACGTTTATTCGATGCTAATCAGTCCTCAGAATGGACCTATTCTAATCATGGATACATTCCAGAATAATCATTTTGCATTGATAGTGCGTACAATTTGTTTCCGTCATGATTTATAGTTTTCGGTAAAAATAGAACAAAATCCTTCCCCAAACCCCATACTGGTATATATTCATCTTGTTCATTCTATTCAATCATTCCAGAGAAGATTTTTGCATGAAATCTTGGCTAAAGGAAACTGACAAGATAGAAAAGTGAATGATTAAGGAAATAGATCAAATGTTATAGCAGCATATGTAATACATATCCATTTAATCTTACACAACTAATATGGAATTCAACACAGATGTTCAATCTAATTCCGTATTTCACATTCTATATCGCACACCTAACAGTTTCGTATGTCACATTCTATATCGCACACCTAACAGTTTCGTATGTCACATTCTATATCGCACACCTAACAGTTTCGTATGTCACATTCTATATCGCACACCTAACAGTTTCGTATGTCACATTCTGTATCGCACACCTAACAGTTTCGTATGTCACATTCTATATCGCACACCTAACAGTTTCGTATGTCACATTCTATATCGCACACCTAACAGTTTCGTATGTCACATTCTGTATCGCACACCTAACAGTTTCGTATGTCACATCCTGTATCGCACACCTAACAGTTTCGTATTTCACATTCTATATCGCAAACCTAACAGTTTCGTATTTCACATTCTGTATCGCACACCTAACATTTTCGTATTTCACATTCTGTATCCCACACCTAACATTTCTAAATCGCAATTTCTAACTAATTTTACAAGATAACATATTAAAAGGTAGTCCACATAAAATATCAACAATGATTTATTGCTATGTATTTTAAATTATTCAAATATGCCAATGCACTTTTATACCTTCAAGAAGTGCAGTTATATGTGGTGAATGTGTCCGCTTTGGGAGCTAGGGTTCATGAGAGAGTACCAAAAGTACTGAAGTTCAGTTTATGTTATCTATGTATATGGTATCAAGGCCGAGAAATTAGAGGGAAATGTATGTTTTGTATTTTAAATTATTGCGACTGTTGAAGTATACACTACATAGATGAAAACAGATCATACTGTAACATTATTTAGAATTGTCTTGTTAAAATATATCCAAATGAATATTACAAATCTAATCTGGATGCAAGTTGGAAAGAGATTGAATTTTGTTTTAATGTATGTTTAAATTATCACTATAAGCTCAATGCAGCAATAATTTCGTGTATTTTTTCGTATTATAAAACTAGAGTTTGAATGCATTGTAAATGAATGAGTTTTCTGTATAAACTTGGATGTGTTTAATTTATGTTAGTCTGTTTGCTTGGAAATAGGCTTTCTCTTCATTAAGCAAGAGAAAAGGGGGCACTTATTGGTCCAAAACGTATATTCCATTAGAAGTAAGGAAAGAGTGCAGACTAAATTTTTTCTATCCCAAACAAACATTTTAATAAATTTAAAAGCTAACAGACCAATGACGCAACTGCATCAGTGCATATATAAACATAGCTCCGGTCACGTGCATGTACATATCATGGACTGTAAAATATCTTCACTTAAACACCGAATGCTTAATTTATTATTAAAAGTATACATTTAAAACCGTTACATGAATGAATGAATATTAAGAGGGTATATACTATATACAAAACCTCACAGGTGTTTTGTTCGGAGTCGAGAAAAAATATTTTTGTATAGAGCGTATGAACATAGTCTCGGCCTTACGGCCTCGACACTACTACACTCTATCAAACTCGTTCTTTCCGCCTACTCAGAACAAAATATATATGTAGTTTGTTTGTCTTCATATTGATCTGTCAGGTGACAAATGGGTATGTTGACTAAATGGCGTTTTTGGAACGTGCCTCTATCTGGGCATTTTACTCTGAAGATAGCAGTGGAATTGTCATCATGGTAAAGAATTCCGTGATAAAATGTCTTAAACACAACACAACTTCACACATCGTTTGAACTAGTCCAACAACAGTCACACTGGAACAAAGGTCAATCCATTTTTCTGCCTTTACCGCCCTCTTCCTAGTAGAAACAACAAGCTGACTGGATCTCTCTTTTTGGAGGAGTTTCCGAATCTCCTGGAGTATGGAAATTCGATAGGTGGAAATCTAATTATTCTTGGAGATTTCAACTTTCAATTTGACTGTCCTGGAAACCCATACACATCAAAACTCATAGATTCCATTCATGTTTTAACGTTAACCAACCAATTAACCAACCCACCCATAAACGTGGTCACATTTTAGACTGGATTCTTCATAGATCTGATGATAATATTCTACGGTCCACCCTTGTATCCCACGAACTTGCATCAGATCACCTTGGATGTATCAGTCCCTAACCCACCACATTAATATACTTCTAAGAGAAACCTCCATATGATAAAAAGAACCAAACGTATGCATGACATCCAAGCACACCTAACAACATGCTTGCCTCCTACATTAGAACAACTCGATAACTGCTTATGTTCATTGAATGAAAACATGTCGCCGCCACCAAGTGCAGAGTATCAATTCCAAAGTGTTCTCCGTGGTATTGCAATGATTGGGACCAGCTTCGCACTGCTAAATGAAACCGCAGTAAAGTGGAGAGGCTTTAGCTTTCCACCAGACTTACTATTCATAAACATATCCACGAAGCCACTACGAAAAACGTCACAAATACACTTATAGTGCATTGGCCATAGTATCCCACAACAGTACAGTAGTCCCCCTCTTGTACGGCCCCCCTGACCAGTGGCCACCCGCTTCTAACAGCCAGAATTCGTTGGCACCGACGAGTTTCTGTTCAAAAGTACCCCTCACGAAAGGCCACCTGGCTAAGGCGACCAGCGGCCAGCATATTTGTGCAATAATATAAAATTTACCCCTCACGAGCGGCCTCATTTTATTTTTTAATGTATCCAAAACCAATAATTAATTCAAATCTTGACGTAAGGTAAGCAATTTTGATTATCTCTATCGTAGATACACGTCTCCGAGTGTCAAGTCGCCGTTAAAAGTGTCGACTAAAGATTCATAGTATATCGTTATCTATGAAAGTCGATGTTTAGAGGAAATGGGCTCAATAATGTTATGACAGAGTTTGGGGTTTAACACCTATGTTGAGTTCTTCTCGTTGATGATTATAACCAGACGTAATTGTTATAATCATAACAAGGTCAGATTAGGCTAAACATAGATTTTGTACATTGGCACACACAGACAACCTTAAAAAAGACAATAGGGTACCAGACAAAGACCGGAAAAATCACGCGACCAAACATATTGTGATTTCAAGTGATTTTTCCGGTCTTTGTCTGGTACCCTATTGTCTTTTTTAAGGCTTCCTTTACGAAGGCTGTATTTCGTACAATCGACACAAGTTTTGTCTGCATAATTAAATCGCATACAGTCAGCAATATCCGGTTTCAAGAAAACGTACTTAATATTTTCGAAGAAAGTCGGTTATTCTACTCGACGACATTGGGAGAGGGGATGCCGAAAAATTGTATGCACAAAAGACTCGTAAAAACAAGTTTATGTTGAAATAATTTGAATAAACAAAGTAATAACCGATAAGAAGGTTATTCAGCAGAAGTGGGAAAATGGAGCAAATGGAAAGATAATTATGTATGTACCAAGATGTAAATGACGTTTTTGAATCCATTTGCAATGTGCACGACAACAATACCCGCTCGCATATCAAACTTACGCCAAGAAAGCAAAAATAGTAACGTATATTCAGTCGAAATAAATTTGTTATTATAACCAAAAAAACTTTTATTGATTAATGTTTAATTTAGACGAAGATACTTAATGTTTTGAAGTATGTAGCTTTCTTACTACGTACATTACATATACATGTACTTCTCATAATAAATTTAGCCCCCCTCTGGAACGGCCACCCGCCTTATAAGGCCACTTTCCCGGTGCAGCAGGGGTGACCGTATAAGAGGGGGACTACTGTAGTAAGATCACAGAGAGCTCCAGCTGCAAAGAGCCATTCGAGATTAATGTCAAGGAACATAAATGCAAACCACTTCTAACTGCCTTCTCTCCAGTAGACCTTCCGGACCTGTTTGCAAATTTCTTCCGAGACAAGGTAAAAACCATTAGAGATAACGCTTAAAGAACTACCGTCCAGTTTCTAATCTCCGTTCATAAAAAAAAAAAATTAGAAAAAGTTGTTCTAACCCAACTTGTATCTCATCTGAATTCAAACAGTCTGTTGTATAGCAATGTACAGTCTGCATATCGCCCTTGCCACAGTACTGAAACTATTTTTCTGAAAGTAGTTAATGACATTCTCTCTTCTTTGGATAGCGTAAATATTAGTCCTCATCCTCCTTGATTTGTCTGCAGCATGTGACACAATAGACCATGATATTTTACTTTACCGTCTCCAGCATGTATTTGGCATTTACAGTTCAGCCTTACTGTGGTTCAAGTGCTACTTAGTGAACAGGACACAAGTTGTATGTGCAAAAGAAGTACACTCCAGCCTAGTTGATCTATGTTGTGGTGGTCCGCAGGGTTCTGGTTTTGGTCCTGTTCTCTTCATTCTATACACTCAGCCGCTCTCAAGTGTCATATATCAGCATCCAGTGTCTCACCAATTGTGCGCTGATGACACTGAACTATGCTTTTCTAGCCAACCAATGAAGCTGACGAGACCATCCAAGGAATCGAGAGGTGCATTTCTGATGTGAAATCATGGATGACATGTAACAAACTTCAGATGAATGATGAAAAACCTGATGCCAAACTGATCACAACACACATGCTTTCCCATTCACATCCTTTACCTCAAACAATAAATATCAGCAACACCAACATTAACTTCACACAGTCAGTCAGAAACCTAGGTGTTACTTTAGAAAGTACTCTCACATTGCACGAACATGTCATGAACATGCAAGGCTGCATATCTTAAGATGAGACACTTCAGCTCCATTCGTAAATATATTTCAGTTGATGCCACTAAAACACACGTGTGTTCATTAGTACTTTAAAGACTGGACAACTGTTAACTCAGTTCTGTCTGGTTCGTCTCAATATCAACACCAAAAACTTCAAGAAGTTCAAAACACAACTGCTGGGATCATCCTTAGTGTCACATTCAGTGCACACCTCCCCGCCGCTCTGTGCCCTACACTGGCTGGCAGATCCAGAATCAAATTGTTCTCTGTGCTACCTTTCACTGACGGACTCCAGTCCAACATACTTATCCGGCCTCACCCATGTGTACACACCAGGAAGATACTTACGCTCCTCTTCTGACAATCGTATATTCCCACTATAAAAGCAAAGTCATATGGACCAGGTTCTTTTGCATACAAGGGCCCAGCAACGTGGATTGAATTGCCCACTGTAATTACACACAAAGACACAGCGATCTCCTTCAAGAATGCTCTTAAAGCTCACTTTTTCGACCTGCAAGAAGAACAAACTGAAAGACCTAATAGTGTTTCATACCTTAATTATTATTAGCATTCTTTGATGTTTTCTGATTTCATTGTGTTTTGTTATTTATAGTCATATCATTATAGATGTTGTAAAGCGCTTAGAGTCATTTCCCAAGTCAAATAACTATTTTGTTGTGTTGAAGTAATTACGTAGTTTGAAATAATTCTTTTCTTTGTCCACTTCAGGAATCATCGGTTCCTCGCAATCCAAACGACGTCTCGTGTTGTATTTGCATAAGTTTCGATGATCTGCAGCCCTAGAATTTTGTAAGGCTTATTTTACTGGATGATCCAGGTGTCAGTTAAAAGTCTTCGTACATCATTTTACTGTTGCCTCATCCAACTCTTTAGCTTTATAAGACATATAAGTAATGGAAATCCCGGCCTGGTTATTTGGTTCGGTAATTTCTATATTTGCAGTGGTAAGGAGAGAGATTTTTCTTACCTGCTAAACTCCGAAGGCCAGGCTTTAAGCCGCATAATGACATATTAATTTTAAATTACCGGTAAACTTATTTGTTCACAAATTTAGACTCGAGGTGACCGTGCGAATTTAATTTTTATTCACGATCAACTAGTTGTTATTATCACTATTAACAGGTGTTTAAAAGTTCATAGTAGGGGCCCCGAGAGGCCAAGTGGTCTAAAGCGCTGTCCGTTACAGATCACTGCCATCTCACCTCTGTCTGCGTGGGTTCGAGTCTAAGATTCGGCTAATGTAGTTATGTGAGAAAGCTTGCCAGTAGCTTCTCGTGGGTCGGTGGTTCTTTCTGGGGTTTTCCGGGTTCTTCCTTCACCATTTATACTGGCCGTCATGTATAGTCTATATTGTGCTGAAAAATGGCGTTAAACCATAAAAAACAAACAATAAAACAAACAAACAAAAAGTTCATAGTTCAGCTCTTCATGGACATATTAATTTCTCACTTTATTACCTTTTTTTCTAAATTATGCAATACAGTTAATTTTAACATTTTCCTTTTCAAAATGTAATTCTTATTTTAGTATGACTCTAGTTCTAATTCCCATGTACGAAAGTAAAATCTCTAAGTGGCAATATGGCAAGGTTTTTCTTAATCATGTTGCCAGTTTTATTGTTTAAAGATACTAACTACAGACAAAAACACTTTCGATAAATATGTCTATTTGTGTACGTGCGTGCAAGTACAAATCTATAAAATACATTGCAACGTGCATGATGATGCGGATTTGGGACACAAAGTAGAATATCGTCCCTCAACTCAGATATAATGTCTGCATACATGTATGTGAACTGATAATCGAAGGGACCAAGGTTCAGAATTTGTGTCACGACGTGACCTAGCATAATCTCGTACGAGAGATAACCTCAGCTGATTCAAGCTTTTCCTGGACAAAATATAGCCCAGGCTTCCTGTTTTGATTGTCATCTTAGTTGAGGAAGAATGTGAAACAAGATAGTACACGGATCCCACCGTATTGCGAGCATAATAGACATACGGTGTGTACGAGGTTCCGCAACGGTACGGATGCGACTAATGATAATTGGATGGAAGTTATTGCTGTTGCTGTAGAGTTTAACGCCATTTTTCAGCATACGATAGGCTATACATGGCGGCCAGCATTATTGGTTGAGGAAGAACTCGGGAAAACCCCCGGAAAGAACCACCAACCCACGAGAAGCTACTGGCAAGCTTTGTCACATAACTACATTAACCGAATCTTAGACTCGAACCCACGCAGGCAGAGGTGAAATGGCAATGATCCGTAACGGAGAGCGCTTTAGACCACTCGGCCACTCGGGGGCCCCCGGAATGACGTTTATTTGATAATAATAATAATAATAATAATAATAATAAATACGACTACTACTTTTAATAATAACAACAGAAGAACCAGTAAGCAAACATAACAACTAGTGTACTGTTTTAAATGTTTTATTCTGAGTAATAAGTTTAAGGTGCACACGATAACATAGACCTGACAAATACAAAACAACATCAACCAGTTTTGTGGAGTTGACAGTTACATGTGAACTTGACGATACGCACTTTATAAAGGTATATTAAAATGAAATGTTTGTGATAAAATGTTCATTAAATATGCAAGTCTGAAGATGCATATCAGCAGGGCCGGACCTAAGGTTTTCGGGGGGGGGGGGGGGGCCAAACTTGTTATTGGGTTAAGTCTTCTAGGGGGATCCGGGGGCTGCACCCCCGGAAATTTTTTTTTCAAGGATGCAAAATGGTGCAATCTGGTGCTATCTGAACCTTGAAAAAGGGATCTAACAAAAGTGACTAAAAACTGCAATGTTTTAAAAACACTAAAAAATATTTAAAATAAATAAATAAATAAATAAAATTAAAAAAATTCGGAACCCCCTTTGCATCTTTTATCAAAAGCAGTGAATAGGGTTTTTTTGGGGGAGGGGGTTAAAGGGGGGACCGGGCCCCCTGGGCCCCTATAGCAGGTCCGGCCCTGCATCAGGAAGCTAAAACAATTTTAATGTAAAGTCGATAATATCGTGGAGTCAAAACTTAAACCAAAATGTTGATAGGTTCACAAGACCAGATATGTGTTAGCCCAAAGGAGTTTGATAACCAGGGATTAATTGGTATAAAAGTACATTAGTCCAAAGGTGTTTGATAACCAGGAATTAATTGGTATAAAGGTTCATTAATCCGAAGGAGTTTGATAAATAGGGATTAATTGGTCTAAAGGTTCATTAGTCCAAAGGAAATTGATAACCAGGGATTAATTGGTCTAAAGTTTTATTAGTCTGATACAATTTAAAAGTTGTTTACATTTCTGAAGATTCTTTACTCCAAAAGTTTTTGAACTGGATTCGTTTATTCGACGGTTCCTTAATCTTCAGTTTATCTGCATTAGTCCGAAATATCAATAGTTACAAGTTATTCGAAATACGATTCCTTGGTTGAAAGGTTGAATTAGTCCAAAAAATATTAAAATAAAAGATAATGTATGCAGTATAAGTACTCAAAGAAATAGAACATTATTTAAACAGAGATTCCATATAGGACTCATTGAATAAACGATTAAGGCTTTTATCATATTTAGGATGTATGAAATAAATCAAAAGAATTTAGTTTTATCCTGATTATTCTACGTTTAAAATGGCGTACTAAAATAGAACATTTTACAAATGTGCGATCAACACTATATTGGTTTTGTAATAAAAATAATTATAAAGTTACTTGGGGTGTTGATTTTCACTAAATTATTTTTTAAGCCTACATTCCGTCATTAAAAAGGAAAAAAAATGATGCAAGACAAAAATTGAGCACCACTGCCAAAAAAGCTAAACTAATCAAGAGTTGTAGTATTTGTAATACGTTACGGAGAATAATTTAAGTTTCCATTCAAGTGCAAGCAATTTACACATTTGAGCATTACTTTTAGAACAAAACTGATTACAACGTGTTCAAATTAGCAGAAAGAAATGTGTTTTTTGAACAGGAAACCTCCACCAATATATATTCAATAAAAGAAACATTAATACATACAATCAAGGCAGTGTTCCTGCAATCACTTGTGGCAGAATTGTTATAGCAGATTGACAGCTTTTACTGATTTTAATCATGGCCATGTAGGCTGAGTCGGGTAAGCGAGACATCTTGTGTCAGAGACAAACATTTGGGCACAGTTTATTAAAATCCCACAACACATTCAAACGTTATCCGAATACGTAAAGCACTCAGTTGACCTTTCAACCCTATCTGTGACCTTGACATTTATGTGAAAAGACTGCATGTAGTAAGCGACACGATGCTGAATTAAGAAAGGTATTTACGGAATTATTTGTCAAATTCACCTTGTTGAACCTAGCCTCAAACATCGAGATGGAATCATGGACATTGGTTTTAAATGTGCTACATTATCTAGTGAACATATATATTTCTGCTAAGTTTGATTTTAATGTTATGGATCTGTCACCAATATTCCTTTATTGAGATGTGATCTTGCCACGTGACCCTGACATAAGGTTCGCGTTTTCTGCACAAAACGCAATAACTGGACGGAGGCTGTCACAGCCTGACACTTGTGGTAGGGTGGGAGGGTGCAGGTGGAGAGTAGCAATCAGAATTAGTAGAAAAGAGTGCCATTTGGAAAATATGGCACCTCAGAAAAAATGGAAATTCAATATGAAAATGTCCGTAGTTTCAACACTAAAGGCATATTAACCTTAGACGTTTTAAAACGACATTTTTCGTTGTCCTTTGAAATAGCGTTTGGTTTGGAGTTCAAACACTGCCCTCAAGAGACATTGATAATTGTCACGTTATGGAAAATATTTAATGTTGCTCGTGCTGTCGGAAAGGTTACGAAACAAACACGAACTGGTAAAGCATGAGGTTAGATATATTTTGCTTAATCTCTTCACTGACAGCAATTCATGCACAGTTAAATAGTACTTGGTATATTATCTGACATACAGAAATTCTGAAAAAAGATTAAACAGTACCCTAATAAAAAAAATAAGAGTTAGACAACGAGATCCGGTAAAACATTATCATTTCTAGCATTAATTTAAGTCATTTGCAAATATTGGTGACATGTTCAAAGCCAAAAACTAACTATACAAACACCAACTCAAAACGTAATATGGAATTTTGTTTTAACAAGAATGAATATGAATTCTCGGGTAAAAACGACAAAATCTTGATAAGAAAAATGTCTGAAACTGGGCGAATCAAACTAAATGGACAACCTAGAACCAACCATTATCTCCATTATACTGCTGTTCTAAATATATGAGATAAATACATATATTTAACTCGCGTCATTAAACACCATTTCATCAAATTAAGAATATCACATTGCTTCAATGTTTTTAATATGATGTATGCATTGTTGTTTAGAATTTTCTTTATTTTAGAAGTGCTGAAGTTGGAATTTCTCTACTCACTAATGTACTTATTTTACATTGCAACTTCGTATTTCTAGTAGACTATCCATTTTATACCGGTCAAGGGTATTTTTTCTTTTATTTCTTTTACCATAAACTTTTAAAGTAAGTTGATGGTCTTATTATGTTGTAACTTACGTTTACTGTTATAAAATTGTTTTAAGACACTTGACATTAAAATACACAGGTCTGTATTGATACGGTTGTTATGCCGTATTGGCTATACGTTTTCTGACATCACTTTCTCCTGTGTTCTACAAAAAACAAATGAAAGAAAACGTTTTTCAGAAGAATCCTCATAATTAACGTTTTTTTTTTAGAGCTGGAAGACTTACATAAGCCATGAAAATTATCCAGCATTATATTATTGTCAAATGGCTGTAACTTCAACTTCAAACTTCACAGATCCAGATCAACAGGCAAACACGCCTGATGATCTTGATTTGCGTAGTTTGTTATTGGATTTGCGTAGTTTGTTATTGGATTTGCGTATTTTGTTATTGGATTTGCGTAGTTTGTTAGAAGTTATCCGTACAACAAACAACATAGACTCTTATCTGCAGGAGCATTACGCTTCGTCAGATCAGACTCTAATCTCTTCGCAATCAAACTCAAATTATAAGCGAGTATTTTCGGTTCTTCAACATACCAAGACTGTTTTTGATTAAATGTTGCTTATGTCAAGGTGTAGGTTTAATTTATATCTTCAAGTATAGCCTTGCATGGTACTTCAGTAATTATTGAGTTTGAATTATGTACAAGCGTTTGATGAAGCGACATGATTCATGTTTTAATTTCGACATTCCTCTTCTACCTAGATTTACAATGAGGAAACTTACATTAGTTATGGTCACCATACAGTATGTACTAATCATATGTTGATAATGTTTGGATTGACCATGTGCACCAGATACCCTCGAATGTTTCCACTCAGGGAGATAAATTACACTAACATCTCTAAATATTTAAAACGACCCGTTTTAAACTTGTCACAATTAACTGGAATATTATTTGTTCTACCTATGTATCTTGGACTGTCGAAAAGAATAGATTGTTGAATAAACTTATAACATCTGTATTCTGCTGGTATATCTATCTTCAAATTTTCGTTCGTAATATTTCAAAATCACAAATATTTTTGTCAGAATTAAGTTGATTGGATATATTTTTTATTTTTAAATTGCAGAAATAATAGATTAATATTTTCGAAATTCATTATATTATAATAGTTACATATTTTAAAAAAAAATATTTATACACAACTTACTTAATACTATAAACAATACAGCCCCCATGTGAGCCCATAGATTACCAAACAATATTCTAAGCAGGTCCAGAGGGCGATACGAAATATTTACTAATTTGAACTATTCCACAATTATATTTACAGCTAATTGCCACATAGATAATTAAATTACTTTATGATTGTTGCGATGACAAAAATAATAAACGGAAGTCATCATATTACGAAGTATCAAGCGGGTTAACTGCTTAATTACACTACCTGATAAAGATTTGCTTGACAGACTTACCTCCCTTCATCAAGTGTGTTTACATTTAATACAATCGGGAGAAACTGAAATATTATTTGTGTTTATAATTTTTGAATACGCCGACTTAGTAATATTATCCGCGACATGTTGTACCCAAGGTATGCAAAATACAAAAATATTAGCCAGCTGCATTTATTGATCGAAATTTAATGTTATTCCTCAATCTCCACGTTTACAGATATAACCATCCTGTCATTTGTTTTATATTTCATCGATCCTACGTCAGTCTCTGATTAGTTCAAGAAAACATTCATAGACAAACATATGACAAAGATACTATTTATTCCCCTTAGTATTTACTTTAAAATAACCAAATGTATCGAAATCCTGACTGGTCGATATTTTTCCTGATGATTTCATCTCGATATACTTCATACGTCTTGATGATGGGATGTTTCATAAATTCATTTTGCTCCATTTGAATAATAATATAATTTGTCTCGATAAATATATTTTAAAATCTGGCAAGATAGTCTTCGATGCTTTTTATGACTGTCTTTACTGGCATTACTTTTTATCATAATATCGTTTTATCTCTTTGTATTTGTTACCACCATATTTCACACTTAACTGCGTTTCTCTTCTAACTCAAACAACACACTTCAAAAACGGGTTTGGTCCAAGACTCCCTCTTCGCACGCATTGTACACGACATCAACATAATTCATTTTCGCAATACCGATGAGAAGGAGTTGTTGAGCCAATCGTTAGTCATTTACAGTTATTCTTTGTTTAAATATTTAAATCATTATTTATATTTATATATATATATATATATATATATATATATATATATATATATATATATATATATATATATATATATATATATATATATATATATATATATATATATATATATATGATGTATGTATACTTCAATTTAAATATTCGTTTGCTTTATTTATAATATGGAACAGTTTGAGAGATTATCTGCAATTGAACTAAAGCTAAATTTGATCTTGACAGAAGAACCCTTAACTTGCCGAGGCGAGCAGTGGTTGATCTGATGAAAACTCTGATTAAAAGTATTCATGACGCTAAGAGAGTTTTTGCGGTCGTGCGCAACACCTAAGGTTTTATCGATGCTACAATGAATGACCATGGAGCGGAGACGAATTGTGGAATGCTAAATACGATTATAATGATGTTTTCTCGATTGGTATGTTTGCATGTTATTTCGGAAGGTTTGCTGGAATGGAAGCGCATTCTATACATTTTATGAGATTCGGACATCCAACACAGGAAATGACCAAAGTTGCGATATACGGACTCTTACCAGATTTTCACCTGACTGGGTCTGCAAAACATTTTAGCGAGTAGTTTTATTGCGATATATTCTAGACGTAAAAAGATTATTATCGTTGGTTTTATGTGAAAAAAATTATATCATATCGTCCGCAGAAACAAGTTTGGTTACCACAACAAAATAAATATTGTGATGATGAAAATTTTGATATAACTGATTTTGAGAATTAAATCTCAAAATAGCCTGATATAAAATAAATGGTAAGTTGCTCAAAGAGGATGATATGATCGTAAACGATATTGTGCAGGATTAATTATAGATGAAACTGAACTAGATTTTATAATTACTGATTCAGTGGAGTGAAACACACTTAAAGTCAAAGTAATGTTATCCTATCAGACGAAACTAAATTAGGTACAATTGTGAGTTACAGTTACAGACTCGCCAGAGAAATGAACGAACAAGGAGTTAAATCTCATACTAATCACAGCTTTTCCGATGTATGGGAGATACATGGACTCCTGAACGAATAGCTGAACATTATATTCCAGAAATTATTATCTGCGATTAAATATGCATATTTTCGCTGGAGACATTACAAATATTTATTGATAGGTTGTTGATTAAAAGTTGTTGATTAAAAACAAAACTACTCTGGTAATTTGTGGCGATCATGGTCAACCATCGCCTTTTGTTGGAATGTGTCTGCATGAACGGTTGAAAACGATTTGTGAATTTTTATAAGGAAATAACCGCTGTTGATTGAGCGCTTGATCCAGAATTTAAGAGAGCTTAAGAAATTAATCAGACATCACCTAATACAGTTGAATGTGAAAAAATGCGTGAGATAGTGAGATAATTTCAAAACTTCTATGAATAATTAAGAAGTTTTTGGAGAAAAGATGATTTGATAACTGCAAGTAGAAAGACAACAGTTTGAGTACGGTACGATATTGAGTTCGTAATATACTTCAAGAGCAGTGATTCCTGTTAGATAAGGTAATGGTTTCAAATCTACCTGTATCATTGTGTTATCGCCCAGCCAACACACGCAAACAAAATATTACAGTTGAGATTCCTAGAATTAATGTTTAAAACAAAAACTGTTCTTAATGATATTGTTTTAGTTTCTGTGAGTGTTGTTGTGAGCGCGTGAACTATGAACAAAAGTCCATGGACGCTAGGATACTCTATAAGGATTCATTCGTCACAAGGGTTAATTATTTCCGATACTAATACATGTATTTGGATTGTTGATGGTCGTATGGAATGGTCAAGTTAAGTTTATCTCGCAGTGTCTCGATGCAGAAGAATGTCTAAACTGCGGAGGGTTATCATAAGCGTCACAGAAAATAATAATCAAACTCAGGAAATCAACGCTGATATAGTAAGAAAAATATTAGTTAATTATAAGCAGAGTAACAAATCAAAAAACGCGACTTTGATCTCGCTGATGAATTATTTATCATAACACTGAATTAACGACAGAATAATCATTATTCGAGCTGTAATACAGTAATGTTGTGACAGTATTCAAACAATAATCCAAAAAGATTACCGTAGATTGAATTCATATGAGCCTAGGTCATACAAGTGAAAATGAGATGCTTTACCGATCTTGAATGTAATAGACGTGGAGGCGCCAGTTCGCAAAAGTGAAGGCGATGGTAATTGTGTAATTCAGGAATTACTTGTAATAGTTCACATACAATTCCAAGTTGAGAAGCAGTTAAATTTAGTCTGTACACTGCAGGTACACTCCGTAGATCTTGATCTTACAACGCTGGAAATGTATGTGTTGTCACTCTCCAAATAGAATTATTATTTACCGCAGCTATCACATTTGGTAGTCTTACAACCCATTCATGAGGTCTCTTATCCCTGGATAAATTACTTGCCAGGATCAACCTGTAGCAACTATGGCCATTGCAAGGGTTCTCGGTCTATAGCTCGTTAAAACAGCAGATGAAACCTCAATTGCTGTTTTAGCTGATAGCGGTTCTGCTTCTTTATACCTACTTGAAACATGAACGACAATCAACACGTATTTTTATGAGAGTAATTGATGTCTCTGTATTCTAATCGTATCGTGTGGGAGAAACAAAATACTTGCTTGATGAACTTCATAAAGATTGCTGACATCAAGATGTGCGAACTGAATATTTTTAGTTTTTGGTATATAAAATTGCCATAACCCATATCGTGTTAACCAAATTTTAGCAACATAACGTGTGAAATTTGCTGCATCAGCTTATTAATTGTTTCTCTACCCCTCCAATATTTCCTTGGTCTATAAAATTATTATAATAATAATTGGTCGATTAATAACAGGCCCCTACCACTAATTTACCTTTCATCTCATATTTTATTAGATAGCTAGCACGTTGCTGTCTGAGAGATTTATTTTTTAATTGAACTTAACGATTGAATCAGCTTCACATCTGCAATATGTCGTTCTTGTAAATCCTTATATGCTTATTGTTTTCGCTATATCACGAAGGTGACAAGCTTGGTCAATCGCATTTATTGGATATTCTCCAGGTCCTGCATGATCTTAATCATATCATACTAGAAGTTGTACATGAGGATTTTGACAAGTCTTACAGAGACGAACTAACGTATTTAGACGTTAACAGTTTTAGTTTTTTCTTCTTTCTTCTGCAAAATATCAACAACTCTGCTATCAAATATCTTTCGGGTTTCCAATGCCGGGTTAACGGTGGTCCTTATAAGCCTGTTTTGTTCACTGTCACGAATCGTAAATTTTCCATCGAATTGTCGAATACGTCCTGGTTGATTAGCTTAAAAATCATTTTCAAACTGATTCGTGACCTTTGTTCTCATATCCGTATTTATCTGAATATATGGAGCCATCCAAGCTGTGATGCTGAAATTCAGTCGCCCGATGGATCATGGTTACGAACAATCCCAATCTCAAGTCGAACTGCCGATATTTCCCGTCAAGTGCATTATTGTTTTTGTCATACGACTGGGAATAAGTTTGGTGCATTCAGTACATTTGCGTCCGGATTAATTACCGATAGCGCACAGATGCAAGAACAGAGGCGTAACAGTCACCAACAACGCTTCTCGTGTCAGCGGATAATCATTGTGTACATCATGCATATGTTCCGGGTAATTTAGATGAACGTTAAAGCAGTGGCGTACGGAGGATATTTGGCGCCCAGGGCAAAACACCCAAATTTGCGGCCCCGGCTGCCCCTGTTGCGCAGTTATGTACCTTGTTTCCAAAACGAAACATAATCATTATTAGTCATAATATAATTATTAAACTATTACAATTTAACTGGTAGAAAAAAGTATAGCCTAGGCTAAATTCCCTATAAAACCATATTAGCCTATTTAGAAAAAATAATATCCCAAAAATTAATTATGTTAATAATGTCATCTGGCGATTGCACATAGTACATTACATTAACAAGTACCGTTTTACAAAAGATCTATTTCCCTGTACTTCACTGCTGAAAACTAATCAATAACATCATCAAAGTCAATTGTTTCTAGTGTTTCTCTCTCTGCACTGAGCAGTGCTAGATTGCACAAACGGTCTTGTCCCATCGACGCTCGCAAGTATGACAGAATCAGTTTCAACTTGCTGAAGGAGCGTTCGCAGCTTGCTATTGACACAGAAATTGTTAGGAGAATTTGCAAGGCAATGCGTAAATTTGGAAAAACATCGTCACCTTATGACATAATAAAAGAAAGAAGATCCAAAGGAGACAATGGTAAAGTATCTCTGTTAGCATCAAGCAGCATCTTACAATCGCAAATCTCAAGTTTCACTAATGAGTTCAATATATAATTCAACAAATCCAATGTTGATACTTTGAACCGATTTGGGCGCCCATTTGGCGCCCCCCTCCCGCCACCGGCGCCCGGGCGACTTCCCCACCTGCCTCCCCCCCCCCAACTCGCTACGCCACTGCGTCAAAGAAGCATCCTTGTTGCTGTCGGAATTATGTAAGTATTTGTTACGACAACAATTGCTGAATTAATCCACGAAAATCCTCCGACAGGAAACGGTTGCATCATTGTCAATGAATGTTATTATTTATCAAGATACATGATGTAACTGCTAAGGGGCAACCTGGTCATGCCTGTCTATGTTTGGGAGTTTTGCTGCGTGTATACGTGACATACCATTGATTTGTTGGTCAATATCTATGACCAATTTCAACTCCATGTTTGTTTTTGCCAACAACACATTTCAAGCTATTTCCGGTGATAAAAAGTAATTAGCGGGATCTAACGTGTACACGTGCATAGCAGTAGTACGAAAGTTCTCAAACTCATTAGAGAGCAAATCATACATAAGTTCGCAAATACAGATGGTAATAATCAACCATGTGTTTGTAATCTAATACGACAAAACTATGCGTGGGCGTGGTTGTTGGTACAAGATACCTTCTACGACAGCGATAACTAATATGCTTCAATTTCTAGCAACTAGGTTACAGCAAACCTGTCCCAGTTGTTCATGTACTTTAATGGATACACACGTTTCTCGTTAACAAATCAATGTTTGAGCCATGGGCTATGACACGTCGGGTTCAATATCTCTCGGTGGTTTTGAAGTTTTCTAGCGCTCGGTTGCTCACTAACTTGTCAAAGGACGAATTCAGAAACTGTAATGAATCAATGAATTCTAATCTACAAATGCATAGAGTCCATGCATTTCTCAATGTTATTTGGACTAACACTTAGACAGTGAGTTGGATGCAGTTGCAACTACTTGGATAATTAGGTGACCATCATAAGCACAGGGTTTATAGAGCACTACACGGATTATTGTTTTGTTTGAGTAAATTCTTAACTATACACGTGATCTGTTTTCGGATACTTTTCTCGGGCCATCGATGTGAGAAAAGATGCTAACTCAAGAAACGGCAATTCCACCTGAGCTACTAAGGAACCACTACAGATTAAGTAATGCAATGAGTGACTGCGAAAACATCACAATTGTTATCCGGGATTATAATCATGATTGTTTGTGAGATGAGCTGTTTCCGAATCATTTGCACTGTTACGTCAATTGATTTAAAAAAATATTTTAACCGAGTACCGATCAGGATACAACACTGGTGGCTCAGTGCGTCTTTCACATCTGACTATTGCATAACAAAACTCATGAATTGTTCAGTAATATGTGTAATATGGTCCTTTGATTGCAGTTTTAAACTGATGCCGCCATATAAAAAGACATGGACATCTGACTGCTTTCGGGTGTTAAATACATGCATGCCACGAAATTATTTACCATTGTGTTTGCTATGTTTAGTAAGCAGCAGGGCTCGATGTGTTATACATACGTAATGCGATGTTGTCTCTGAATCAATCATATCACTCAGGAACAACATATCAATCTGGATTCGTTTGCATTCTCCATGTGGAGATAGTGTAACATGACAAAAGCCTTTAACCAAAGTGAAAACATTAACAGCGACACCTGGGTTATAGTTATTGTAAATTTGTTCACTGTGACATAGTTCTAACTAATAACTGCTCCCCTTAGTAACAGAAACATTTGATAGGTACTGCTGCCGAGAGGCAGGGGGAGCCGCGATCCATCATGGAAGCTTATTGATGTGTGTACTCAGAACGTGTGTGAATAAATACTATTTGTGTAACAACTAGAGACTCCCTCGTTTTCATGACATTCACTATGGTCTTGGTAATCACCACTGGAAACTCAATATTATAAAAGTCTGTTCACTCAAGTACTGAGGGTATTTTCGACGCTGCCCTTGATGATCACTAGCAAGATGTAACGCAGAAAAAATCGTCTATTTTAAACCTCGATCAAATGTCTTTACATTTATTACTGATCATGGAGGAACAAATTTTGGTCCTGATATGTAAATGAACCATCGAAACAGTTTATATGGAGAGATATGTAGCTCGAAGAAGATTACATCCTTATCGAGTACTGGTGTATCTTTCCAAAATCTCGAGAGTCTTTTAAATGCCTTTGTCGATTTCATCATTGATTGCTTTGTTCTCGTTATGGTTCAGGATTGAAGTAGCATCGGTGCATCCTTATCGCGATTAAGCGACAACACCATATGCGCATGAAGGGCATTTTCTCTCATTTACTCCGGAGGGTGTGTTGTAAAACCAATGTTGTTCAATGAATCAAATTTGTTAAATCTTCATGGTCGTTGCTTTGGTTTTATTTTTGTAGGATAATTGCCTCGTAATTTTTGCGAATTCGTGTGAGAAATTTAAATTCAGAATCTGGTGGTTGATGTGCTTTTCCATTAACATACTTTGCAGCTTCAGTAAAAATAGCAGATTCAATACATTTTTGTCTCACCCGATGACGGTTTTGTTCATCCTCAAGCGCGCGTAATATCGCACGTATATCAGCTTTTCTTTTGCTTCTTGGTATTCGAGTATTAAGCTCACGCGCAAATTGCTTCAGCTGCTGTACCGTTGTTGTATTAGCAGAAGGTGGTGGTGGACTATCTGAGACAGAAATTTAAGCCAATGCAACTATAGGTCATTATAATCAAATTATGTCATCTTTTCTCATACTGCTTGGTCTCTGCATTCCAAGCTGCCGTGCGATTTGTTGAAATTGATGCACAGTCGACATGCTTATATAAGAAAAGCTTTATCTATTTCAGAAGTCCGTTAATAACCTGGTTTAGGTTTTGTAATTTAAAACGTCAGACACTACAATCACATGTTCATTTATTTCTGTCTCTGTTTTATGTGATTGTGCAATCACGTGTAATTTTACAATCACTGGAGTTTGTGCCAATCTCGGTTTTCGCGAGCGATAATATTCCCTAACAGATCCTAAGTTCGGCAAAGTTGATTACATGTTGTGAATCAAATACCATAATATGACAGGGGCGAGCACCTGAGCCAGTATGTTACGCCAGCATATGCATTGATTATGTCCCAATGTCACGGAGGTTTTATATATGCAATGTTTATTTAATTGAGTGTAAACACAGTAGATTTTAAATAATTGTTGTAAGCCTCCACCAATAGCAATACGAAATTGTTAATCAGATCCTGTCAAATAATTTACTGTGCCTATTTCAGTGTCCTTGTAGTGAAATTCCTTTCCAGGCATAGACCAAATGTCTTTCAGAAGGGAATCCTCGCCAAGAACCTCAAATAACAAATCACTGAATATAATATCTACGTTATTTGTTTTTTTTTTCTTTCAAAATGACGTAAGTACCTAAATGTCAAAGATTTTGCAAATATTTTCCCAAAAAAGTCAAATCTGTTATATTTGTCTTAAATCTTTGTTGATTTGTAAAGTTCTTTTTCTTTTATCTTTGTTGATTCCTTTATTTTTAGTTTCTGAAATTTTTGTTTAAATTTTGTTTCCGTTTCAATTGATTTTTAAATATTGGACTTATAATTTGTACTTTTTATTTTTATCCAATATTAAATATCGTCTACAGCTTTTAACTTTTCCTGACATAGTTTTCATTTTCTGACCGAGTCCCAGCTAAATTCTGTTTCAACGTTAGACTGGTATTTGCAAGCATAATTGCCCAAAATGTGAATTATATAGACTTTTTAAAATTCAATTCCCCTAGCGCTTATACCAGTTTCAATCAAAATGGCGACGTAATGTTAAATTATATTTTCTCCACAGCATTCATTGTTACCAACAGCTGCTTGTGCAACTATTTATACTTATTCATGGACTAAAAATATATCTGTATCCACCTAACTTAGTAGGATCTTATAGTAATAAATAAATGTGTTATAAAAACATTTTCCATACCTAAACAGATGTACAAAATCACCAATCTCGTCTTCTGCGTTTTATCGGAATCAAATATCCACTTCGAATAATCAAAATCAATGGTCCTTATAATGCACCTTCAATTTATTGAAAAGATGTCTAGTGAAGCACTGCCAGAAGTTATTTGAACCGTATCCTTTTTATATTTTCAACGTTTTAAATAATTCTTGCTCTGTTTATTACAAATCCTTGATCAAATAAGCCATGGTCTGAATTTTTAGTTTTGGCGTCGGAATATGTTGGGAATATACACAACTTTGCAATTATTCTTTGCAAAGCCATGATATATTACAAAGAAACAGGGGTCTTACTGAGGACTGTTGCATTTCTATTAAAGAGGAGACACGGATTTATCCAATTTCACCTGCATACAATATTTAAATTTCAGATTTAGAAGCAAACTCATTTTCAATAAAAGAAATTAACACTTTTCAAAATGAAAATTTAATTGAACATGTATATAAGGCTTACAGATGATACTTACAAAGATATTGGTTGCAGAATGCCTTAACGTTATTTTTGCTTGATATGGTTAGGGTGGGGTGAGGGCGATGACGGGATTATCAGTGTAACTATATCTTCAATTCATTAATAATCTTTTCAATTTATTTTTACAAAAACATTTAGTTCGCTGCTTTTACATGTATATTGATGCATGTGTTATACGGTAAATATATACAGGCTGAAGTCTTTTCGTCTAAGGACGTTATACAACTATATGTGGATGCTAGAAGAAAAGATGGGAAATAAAGGAAAATATGGCACATGATTAAGGTATTAACTATCTTACCATCAGAAAGTGAAATATGTACACGAATAGCAAATTATAAAAATTAAACCGAAATCAAATCAGATCTGTTTTGCTATTAATTCAAGACAAGTGATGGTAAAAAATATTATCATGTAAATGAAGATTGTGATCATTGTAAGGTGTTCAAATACATACAAAATTTATCCTTTATTTCTTCTCACTATCATCCGCAGGATGTCACCATTTGGTGATTGGTCCTAGGAGTGTCGTTAATGAATATTGGTGCACACTGCATGCAGGTAAATCAGTAAGTAGCCTTAGCAGAACTCTCATTATTCAATCCTACATTAAATTACAAAAGTACCATTATCTTAAATCGTTTTCATAAACTCACAGGTGACTTGATCTCATAAAGGGAAAGATTTTTGTTTTAGAGTTTCGAAATTTTGACTGATGGAATTTGTTTTTATTGGTTTCCAAATTTTCATTTCTGCATCTTTTGGTTAGGATTTTAATTTTTCTCTATATTTACAAAGTTTGGAAGTATTTATTTGTTTTCATTATTGCAAATTTCTTATTTTTTTTCGAATATGTAGTGCGGTTAAATTGGATCGCATATAATTAAAAAGTGTCTTCCTAAAAAAAATCCATATCATAAAAAAAGAGTTCTGTGCAATGTTCATTTTTTAACATTTCTCTTTATAATAGAGAAGCCTTTTCACAAGGCGCATTACTATAGGTACTTGTATAATTGAATTTCTTTAAAACATATTTTATTAATTAAACATGAATAAGAAAATGGAATTTGAAAAAAGCCACAGTTCACAGAGTTTACAAAACAGGTCTATAGGAATAAGTTGTGACTGCAATTCAAATTGCAAAGATTAATTTTCCTCTTCATAATTATAAACAAACCTTGATAATAAATTGATGTTGTTCTTTTGGGGTTTAAGGCCATTCTCATCGCAAGATAGGCTGTACATGGCGGCCAGTATAAATGGTTGAGAACGAACAAGGAAAACCTGAAAACAAATTATACTCGTGCTGGAAGAACCCTGGAAAACCGAGAATAAATTACAAATCACATATATTCATTTTACACATATGATAAGTAAATAGAACATTTGATGGCAATTAAAAATGACCTAAAATAATCTAAGGTCCCTCTCTTTTAGTCAAGTATTTCTGAAAAGAGGGGCGGTTATAGTGTGGTTTTATGTTCATTTACAACAAGCACCATTTTTTTTTAGAGAACGTTGAGATACCTCAATGCTACATATACTTTATATGGAAATCACGCGCTGCCTAAAGCAGATCATAATGGATTCGTCCATGTTTGAAATTAATCAACTTGGACTAGTCCAAGGTACACTAACTTTAACAGTTATTAACATGGGGGAAAATAATGTTTCCAAGTTAGACAAACGTCTGAAAGGTCAATACTTGAATCAGAAAATATAAATATAAATAAGCCAAAGAAAGTTATCTTTCGTTTCTCAATCCAATTTTAGTCTTAAGTTGTAGAAGTGAAAATGACCAAGCGGAGCCAGCTGTCGTTTGGCAGATATATATCGAAGTAAGAATTAGTTAAATATTCTGTAAATCAAATTATACTAATCTATTAATCTATTTTACACCAAAATGAAAGGAATTAAATGCCAACAATTTTTGACATATATGAGATCTTTTTAAAGTTATCTGAACTAGGGCAACCAGTAAGAATAATTCTAGTGATCTCTTTGTCTTCAAAATTAAAACCGTACAAAGTACGCAAATGTATATTGATTGTATCCCCCGTCAGACAATTCACAGAGCACTGTCAATGAGCTTTTAATGCTTGTCACTATGTAATTGTAGTTGCTAATAGTTGATGATAATAATAATAATAATAATAATAATAATAATAATAATAATAATAATAATAATAATAATAATAATAATAACAACAACAATAATAATAATAATAACAATAACAACAACAACAACAATAATAATAATAATAATAATAACAACAACAACAACAACAATAATAATAATAATAATAATAATAATAATAATAATAATAATAATAATAATAATAATAATAATAATTAGAGTAGTAGCAGTCACAGAAATAATATTTTTCTTGTTATTATTAAATATAGTCACGCACACATACGTGTATACCACGACACTTACCGTTATTCTCACTCAGACAGGAAAATAGAGGGAAATGTTAAGTTTTTGTTTGGCACTCGACACCGACGCAAGAAAACGGAAGTAAAGATCAGTGTGAATCTTATATTGAAAAAGCTTAAATGAAACCCGCTCGTCATTAAACAAAAAGCAGTTCATGATGCTACTTGTATATCCAATTGCTATGTGTCTTGTCCATGGTAAGTAATTATTATTATTATTATTATTATTATTATTATTATTATTATTATTATTATTATTATTATTATTATTGCTTTTATTTCTTTGAATCTGTCTTACCATGGGTGTTGGCAGCTATTTTAATTCGTGTATAATTTGTTATATCGATGTCTTGATAAGAACCTTTCTTGGCGTATAATTTTCTAGATCAGTGGTTCTCAAACTATTTTGCAGACCACTTGAACATTGGTGAGCGTCTTGGAGTGTACCGTTAGCTAACTACATATATAAAAAATGAATAATATTTGACATTTTTAGTTCCACAACAAAATATACAACTCATAGTTTAATATAGGTAGTCTTTCCTTTATGAAATGATAGATGAGCTGAGTTTTTCTATATCAAAATTCTTGTTTTCAGTTGTTCCGCAACCTTTCCTCTGACCACTTGGATAAATCTAGCGTGTACTGTTATTGTGATTCTAAAAACTTGTATCTAATTGCTTAAGAGTCTTGTGCCAGGTAAGTAATTATTATTATTATTATTATTATTATTATTATTATTATTATTATTATTATTAGTAGTAGTAGTAGTAGTAGTAGTAGTAGTAGTAGTAGTAGTAGTTGTTGTTGTTGTTGTTGTGGTAGCAGTGTCCAATTTGAGAACCTCTGTTCTAGACCGATTGTTTTTGATTCTTTATAAATGTACGAATAAAACATAAGCAAGTGAACATTAATCAAGAAAATGCTTTGCATTTAAAGAACATCTGTTGCTTCTTGATTCCTCTGTAGACTTGGCCAAGTTCGTAGCGACGGTTTGCTTGCCTTCTTGACCACCAGATGGACGCGGATCAAACTCCTATCTTGAAGAGCTTCAGTCGGCAACCGTATCGTGTCTTTGGTCAAGACACCAATCAACCATCATAGGGACAGATTTCTAGAAACTCATCTTTGTGAAAACTAAACATAGTGTATTCAGCTTTAAGCATCCATAGTGTTATCTTTAATATAAAATGTGGTAACGTAATGTTCTTTCACAATAATTTACAAGTCATACATAAACTCATTTCAGTATGGAACATTTGTTTTAATTCAGTTTCCTAGAATTATTTATATGCACAGTTCCAAATTTGGTAAATATTAGGATGATACACTTTGTTGTGCTTTCTAAAATTTCTGAAATAAATCTGTATTTCTCTCCTATTGCCCTGCTTGTTATAAATTCTCACCAGACGCTAAATAACACAAAATATTTCAGATTTGAAAAGCAATGCTTCTTGTTTCTTTGATGTGATAATGTTAGCACGTGCAGTCTTTGCATGGGAAATGCATTAAAAAAAGGACAATTTATATAAATTTAGTCCATGTGGCATGGATGTCTAGTGTCGTTTATAAGGATGGCTTTTCTTCTAAAATATCAAAATGTGCAAATTTCTACTTTGATCCAGCTAATTATGTCAACAGTCAATAAAGATGGAATTTTCTGCAGTAGTTGGTAGTGGTCATCATCATGTTAACGTGTAAAAATGTATTTGGACGGTTTAGTCTAACACACGTGGTCAAGCAACATTGATCGGAAAGAAGCCTTCAGATGGTTATCGATTCAAAGTCATTCGCAATTTCACGCCCAGCCCGCTTAAAAACTACTATCATTTACCAATGAAGCCAACTAAATTATCTCAATAGTTTGCTCAACGCTTGTGTTTCCTAAATCCAGATGAAAACATTGTATTATCCAAATAATGATACGATACCCTTTATTTCCTACTTTCATAAATACTCAATATTGTTTTATTTTCCTTTGGCTTCGGTTTCATTTCCATTTTATTGTTTTCCTCTGCAATTCTCTGTGGTGAATAATCGTTCATATTTCGTCATCATCGTTTCGTTTTCGTGATTATACATATTCCACTGGAGTCATATCCTTTCGGATTCTCACAATTTGATTTATTATTTGGCGAGAAAATAGAAAATCAATGCAGCTTACCTACCTCCACATTCGGTATACATTTCAAGCACCATATCATTAGTGGGCCCCTGAGTAGTATATATATATATATATATATATATATATATATATATATATATATATATATATATATATATATATATATATATATGTGTGTGTGTGTCTTTGTTATAAATATCAACACGTTTTTATTACAAACCATTAAGATATTTTCATGCAAGTGCCCCATCTTATACTAAATTCCACGTAACGAATTGCTATACCTTATTTGAAGGTGTCTCATAAATCATATGTTATTTGAGCTTCAAACGTCTTTCTTCAATAGCCCCAAACATAACATGCAGACATCCTTTAGGAGTCCCATGTAAGACATGTTTATTATTGCAAACAATTAAAACTAGCATTATTATTATGACTTTGAAAGTGTTTTCTTCTTATTGTTATCTGACTGGCAACAATTATGTCTGGCGAAACGAAACAAATGTCAAACAAGAGTAAAAGCTAAAGAAGGACGCTTACTCCTTGAGGAAAATAACGAAACTTATGTATGTAAATTATTGAAAATTATCCTCGTTAAAGCGCATCGGTAGTGAATGAGCGGCTAGGTGAACAGACAGGGGTTAGGCTTTACAAAAAAGGAATAAAAGCATTTGACCGAAGTTGACCGATCGGACTAATATTGTTAATTCATCTTTGAAATCACCGAAATTTTTTGAGGACTCTGTCTCAAGGATTTATAACACACCCGATGCACTCCCCCTGCATCTCATAAAAGGCAACTAAGGAAGGATCCAATGTGGCTTAGCGTTTAACTTATCAAACCCGGAACCATGAGGTTGAATTTTCGAATCTTTTCATCAGACCAGGTAGGCTATCGGAACGTATCTTTAGAAAGGCACCTGGAATACAGTTAAATTCGATTTCTAAATTTACTACAAATGGTATGGTCTGTTCGAGAAGATCAGTTATGCTAGTGATATCAAACTTTGACCAAATTAATTTGACGCACTTACATGAGTTTTCCTTTTCATAACGATCAATATTGCAGTTCCAATGATACATCAGGATGTATTATGAACTTTATGTATTATGAATCTAAAATATATTCCACGCATTCCATGTGGTATAAAATATTTATATCTTTCATTAAAGACTGACTGGCGTAACGTCGTGTGTTTGAGAACATTTAAGAATATGTCATATGTGTATAGAAATATATACTGGGAAACGATTCATTCTATCAGTAATTAGCAAGACCTATAACTGACTGATTTCTATTTTCATGCACATATGTCAATGTATTCACTGACCTCTGCATATCAACTTGTATGATGGTATTCAAGTTTGGCGCTCTCATTCTGAAAAACTTTTAAACCTCATTGTACATAGGAAATAAATTTTATGACATCCCATAATGTATTTACGCCATGTGACGGCCTATAATGTTCGGTGGAGAACGATGTTTCCTCATTTAGTTTACGCGTGACAGCAAGCTACGCGTGTGCACTATATCGACTCCAGCAAAATTAAAAACCGACGAGGTCCTAAAAACCAGTCTCAATGTATTGTATCCTACTCGAAAACACATGTTTTGAAAACCAGAGAAAGGTTTGTTTCAAGACCTAATTCTTTAATATATCTTAACCTACTTATGAATGAATAATATTAACTTAGCACTAATGGTCATCGACCAGAAGAGAGAGAGAGAGAGAGAGAGAGAGAGAGAGAGAGAGAGAGAGAGAGAGAGAGAGAGAGAGAGAGAGTGTGTGTGTGTGTGTGTGTGTGTGTGTGTGATGGACTTTAATAATGTAGCTCATATATCTCCGACGGTTGTATAGCTAGCTAGAGTTAGATAGATAGATAGTTTTTGAATGGAATGTTTGTAGAATATAAGCAGGATATCTGAAACCCAACTAAAATATAGAAACACCTCTCCTTCCTTCACCCTGCCACTTAAAACTCTGGATTAAGATATGGGTATAAGGATCCACACCTAATAGAACTAAAAGTATTTTCTGCTTGCATTCATCACTTTTAAATGAATGAAAGAAAGTGTCGACAACAGCTACGTCGATACGACAGAACCTGTCAAGTAATAACGCGAAATGACTGGAGAGGGGGTGGGGAGGGACATTTGAATATCAGAGGCAATTGGAACGGTACATCAATACAACCTTTGTCCTGTGTTTTGGATATAATGTGCCCATCAAAGATCCTATTTAAAATTTAAGTTGCTGGGCATCATCTGTTCTGAAACGAAGGAAGAATTTGTCATACCATCTTCCATCTAAGTCGATTTTTTTCTGTCTGATGCACGTTTTAATCTGTCCCTAACTTGTTTGAACATTAGAATGATATGTACACTTGGTACATAAACCGTGTCGTCGTCCACTTATACATGATACAACTTATCAACTGCAAGATAATCTGTTCCCTCGTCTGTTTCTTTTTTCTGTCAGTTTGCTCACTAAATCGGTCAGTTTGTTCGCATATGGACCCGTCCATTAACCAGTTCACCCATATATGTAAGTCCTTTCATCCGTTCATTCGTCTGTCAGTTTTGTTACGAGTTTAGGCTATAATAAACGGTAATAAAGAAAGTGAAAAAAAACAAAACAACAGATTTGTTTAAGTTTAACAATTTATTTCCCTGGAGAAAAAATATATAAAATGGTAGAAGTTCCTGTTTTAAGAATCAAATCCAAACATCATTCAAAATTAATCAACGAAATAAATTACAAAAGTCCTAGTAATGAAATGTTCTAATAGATTCGAGTTTGAGCCATGTTGGAAAATCCATTATGGAAGACGATGACTTTTGCTGAAGTCTGGTTTGTGCTTATCTACAGTTTCTTGTAGAAACACAATATTTAACACTCCGAATAATATTTTGAAAAACTGTCTTTGGCCAATGATTACGGTGGTCACATAAAAAATACGTTAACATGGATTCCAAAACTTGGCTACAACAAAAGAAAATGACTTATCGTCATTTGTAAAAGCTCAAAACTAACTATAGTTTACTGAAACAGTTTTGATTATTTTAAATCCCCAAACTGGGTAATCACGAAAGGGGGGTGGGGAGGAGGAAAGGAGCTACGTGATCATTTATATCACATATTTCTATCATGACCCTGACGATGACCAATCATATTTTCTTTAAGAATAAAACGTTGTTTACTTCTTCTCTAGTCCCATCTTGACCTTGACAACAAACAATCATTTTTTTAAACAATAATTGTTTATGTGGTTTTCTCTAACCTTAGATCAAGGTCAGGATCTAGGTCAACAATACCTTTTTACCAAAGAATATTCAGATCAACTGATTTTCGGAAATAAAACATTATCTCTAGTGAGTAAATTTACATTTCAATAGCATTTAATGGAGAGAAAATAAAAACAACAACAAAAGAATTCAAACTGACTAGGTAACAGTAAGTTTGTGTGTCCATCAGTGTTTTCATCCATCTTGTTCGCCGATTGCCAATCCATCCTTTCCCATTTATCCGATTCGAATGTTTGTGTTAATCTTTTGGACATCTTATCTCTTATACGTGACTTGTATATTTACAACTCTGTTAAAATTATTTACTAAATATTTAAATTGACCTTCAGTTAATAATTCAGTCATACCTTTCTTGGTGTATTTGGAAATATCAAAAATTTGTTTCTTATCCATACACTCATAAATAAATGATGTATGTTCATTAAGGTTTTTCTTTCAGACTTAGCACCACAACCTCCTTCTCTGACCCTCCGACAGGTTGTTTGAGTCCTATTCATTTAGGTATGACTTCAGGAACGTTTCCAATTGTTAAGTCTTCTTTCTCGTTTTAGGTGAAACCCTTACAAGCCATTGAATATGCGCCAGAGAATGTGTCTTGTTGGATCATTTATTGCCACAGTGATTCTCTTTCTAGTGAAAGAGTGTAAAACCGTAAAGATCAGTGCTTGCCCAACGGATTGCAAAGATGTTTCGTGTCCGTCAAACTGCAATTGCACGAGAACAAGAGTCGACTGTCATGGTCGGAATCTAAAATATATTCCACGCATTCCCTGTGGTATAAAATATTTATACCTTTCTAACAATAACGTTAGCACACTAGGCATAAAGGAAATCAGCAACCTTACATGTTCATTTGAAACTATATCACACATGAAGTTAAGAAAATGTAAAATTAGGTATATGGATGAAAATGTATTTGCAAATCTGACACAACTTGAAGATCTAGATCTGAGTGGCAACGAACTTTTGTTAAACCAGAATAAAAATCTTCAATCAGCCCTTGGCAATCTTAATAGAGCTCCACTTCACACACTAACGTTAGATCGCCTTTTGATACAGAATGAAGTACAAGAAATTTTTAAATACTTCAAGGGTAGTCACCTCACCTTTCTCAGCATGCGTGAAAACCAAATGCAAGAATTCAATGACAAAGTTTTAGAAAATTTCACGAAACTCGTCCATCTTGATTTGCACGGCAATTGGATCAATAAGATTAATCTCACTTCAGGAATTGAGACATTAGAATTGTTCAACCTGTCTCACAACCAGATAAATATCTTTCCTCCAAACTTCTGTGATAACGAAACGGGACAAACACGTTACAACAATCTCAAAAACCTTGATTTGTCCTGGAATCAGATAATTCTTGGTTATTCCCCTAACTGGAACTGTCTTAAAACGCTTGAAACACTTAATCTGAGTAGAAACGATATGGAAGATATTACCAGAAATTATAGTTTTGCTAACTTGACCTCCTTGAAAACTCTAATCTTGAGTGAAATGAAATCTTCACTGCGTAAAATACGAAAACAAGCACTCAAAAGTGATTCACTGCAACACTTGGATCTAAGTAGAAATGGTCTGAATTTCGAAGAATGTAAGGAAGTCGAAAATGATATATTCCATTATTTGCCTAACTTAACGTTATTAGATGTGTCTTATAATGAATTCGGCCGTAATGGTACCCAAATACTAAGCAGGTTATCCCGGTTGGAGACGCTGATTATGAGACAGGTTACTCTACGTAAATTACCAGACGAGTTTCTTGGATACTTTCCGAACCTGATGCATTTGGATTTATATAGAAATAAGATTGTACAGTTTTCGATCAATGCCTTTCGGAACCTCACAAAGTTAAAATTTTTGAACATGTCTGACAATTTCATCAGTAACTTCCCAGCACCGCCTTTCCCTCCAGCTACGCTCAAAAGCTTAGACACGTTCGACTTTGCTAACAACCATTTTCAATGTGACTGTGAGATTGTCAAATTGCAGAAATGGATAAACGATGTGCTAAGCGACCCCGACAAACAGAACATGTTCTCCCGATATCCCGATGAATATAGATGTCTCAAACCAGATTCGATGTATCATGTCTTATTGAAAAACGCTAAACCAAACAATTGTAAAAATAGCTATGCTCAGCTTCTAATTAGTGTTGTATGTTCTGCCATTATTTGTTTAGTTTTCACAGTAGTCCTCGTTGTAGCGTTCGTTTACAGATGGGAAATCAAATTTCTACTTCACAAAATGCGTCAAAAAAGGTGCGATGGATACAATCCACTAACAGACACATTCCAATACAGCAGTTATTTAGTCTACGCTGAAAAAGATAGTGCCTGGGTCATTCACGACCTTTTGAAGGAGTTGAAAGAAGATAAGTACAATATTTACATCAGAGATCGCTATTCTGTCCCTGGTGTGGCAAGATGTGATGAGATTGTTGATAACATCTACAAAAGCAAGACAGTCATCATCGTCTTATCCAAGAACTTTATGGCATGCCAATGGTGTAACTACCAAATGAATGTCGCCCAAGCACGAGCCGTTAAATTAGGTCCAAGATTCTTGATTCCTGTCCTCCTTGAAGGCATATGCTTTAAAAATATGACGACGTCCGTGCAGCATCTTATCAGAACATCTAAACCTATAGAGTGGGCACAACGGAGCACAAAGAACAGACTCTTCTGGTCTGAACTGAAGACTGCTCTGGATGCAGAAATCAACCAGGAGTTCGAAGAGACAGGCTATCAGTCATTTGGCATAGGAACTGTTTCTATAGACTAAAATTAATTATATAAATCTTGCAATGTATTTATTGGTCTGGGCACAAGCCCCATATTCGCCTAATGTCTGTGGACATAATTATCTATTTTGAAGCTGATAAGCCCAAAATGTAAACATCATACCTTGAGTCTGATTATCGATTATATCGTTTATATTGCTCGTATGCAGAAACCAAATATACAAATTTTCAAATTTATACTCACCGTATGAGCCCTTGAAAAGACTATTTCAGTACAACATGTGTTATGTTTAATCATATTATACAAATATTTCATATCTTTTCTTGCACATATTTATTGAGTTCTGTATTAAGGATAGTAAACGTTTTGAGAATGTGTTTGAATCAGTGATTTCATTGTCACTGATAATGCACTATATATTAGTGACATATAAAGCTTTCTACCACATATAGATTTAAATAGGCTTGACATCCATTTGAAAGACTTCATATATATCAGAATAGGCTTGACATCCATTTAAAAGACTTGATATATATTAGAATAGGCTTGACATCCATTTGAAAGACTTCATATATATTAGAATAGGCTTGACATCCTTTTGAAAGACTTCATATATATTAGAATAAGCTTGACATCCATTTAAAAGACTTCATATATATTAGAATAGGCATGACATCCATTTAAAAGGCTTCATATATATTAGAATAGGCATGACATCCTTTTGAAAGACTTCATATGTATATTAGAATAGGCATGCCATCCATTTAAAAGACTTCATATATATTAGAATAGGCTTGGCATCCATTTAAAAGACTTTTTATAAATTACAATAGGCTTGACATCCATTGAAGAGACTTCATATATATTAGAATAGGTTTCATAGCAACCTCTTAATTGCAAACGTTACTGATCTCAGTAAGAAAAGATTTAGCTATACTTTCCAAAACAGATTCTTGTATTAAGATTATATTTTCTTTTTATGATCCGATCTCTTATCAGTCTAGCAAAAGGCATACAATGCAATTAATCAGTATATTATCAGGTTTAAAAAATGCCGTTTTAAAACATGATCGTTTAAGTATTTAATGTGGTTTCAGTATTTTCGTTAAATGTTTTTATGTGTTGTATAACTTTAATGTTCATAACGAAAACAAAAGATACATGAAGAAATGGTGGTTCTTTAAAAAAATGTTATTCCTCTCTTTTTTATTGTTTTCATTTAGCCAGTTATAGTGTATAATGTTGATATGAACATTAGAGCAATTTACTGTTCTAATATATTTTTGGTAATGTCGACAACTTTAGACTACGGAGATTATACATTTGCTGGTCATTTGTAAGACATCCAAAACATTTAAGAACTCACGCTTAGACACAGTAAATCCACGCATTTCTAATAAGTAAGTGATAATCATATTTTTGTTTCTTTATATAATTTATTTTGTAAAAATTGCTCGATATTCAAAAAATGGGTTTAAATTACTGAACACTGTATGTAATCATTAGCAAAATATACATCACGTATCAGGCGGAGAACCGGAGAAGCTCAACTGGTAGAGCGTCTGGCTCATACTCCCATGGTCACTGTCTAGGATAACTCACTTTGATCCCATTGTCTTTGGCACGGTGTAGCCAATAATGTGTTAAACTTGCTCATACGACCTAAGAGCCAATATATCAGTTTTTTTCGTCTGATAAGTATTAGAAACATTAACCTATGAAACGTATGTTTGTTGCCCTGATAAAGAGACCACTGCATATTTGCAGCTTTCATTATACACTATATAAAGCTTCAGATCATTGACAGTGGTATCCAGTCTCGTCAAAGTGTAACTAATCTGTCATCCATTCGACGAAAAAAAAAAGCAAATTAGATTATTAAACATACTAGTGTAAGGAATCGATGAACATTGTCAAAATGTTACTTGCTTCCTTTGGCTCACTTCAATTTATTTTATTTTATTTTCGTGTGTGTGTGTGTCTGTGTGTGTGTGTGTGTGTGTGTGTGTATGTGTGTGAAACACTTCTTCTAAATATGTTATTTATTAGAATGACACTTTATTTTGCTTGGATTGTGTATTACACAATATTTATTCTTGAAACCACAGATTTATTTGTGTAAATGTAATATATAATATCTAGACTTCAAACGACAGATTTACCTGTGTAAATGTAATATATAATATCTAGACTTCAAACGACAGATGTACGTGTGTAAATGTAATATAAAATATCTAGGCTTGATTCGACAGATGTACGTGTGTAACGGTAATATATAATATCTAGACTTTAAACGACAGATTTACGTGTGTAAATGTAATATATAATATGTAGACTTCAAGCGACAGATTTACAGGTGTAAATCTATAACACAATAGATGGGTTTGATACGAAAGATTTCCGTTTTAAATGTAGGACACGTGACTATATTTGTTACTAGAGCTGATTAGTACAAGCAAACATGCTATGGCTTAAGTACTAACCTACTGCAAATCTCCTTACTTAACGAACATTTCATCATGTATATGGTATTGCCGCCATGGTAGAAACAATTAACGTTAAAAATGGTTTACTTTTACACTTCGAGTAATACTTTTGAAGTTAAAAGTTTTGAAAGAGATATCTGTTTTAGGAATTTAAGGTCGACAACAGCAAACTTTAAAAACAGTCCTGCTTTTTCCTTTGTAAGCATAGGCATTGAAATACACACATTATGTACAAGGAATTTTGAAACATTATAATACAATTAAAATCCCATACAAGTAGCACATATGTTCTTATTATATTGTTCAGGAAGCGATTAAAAGATTGGATGAAAAACATATACGTAAAGTCTTGAAGAAATTCAAGTTTTCATTATGAACAACATGTATAGTATTTGTACGAAGCGACGAAATTAATCACGTATATTTCCGTTGCATCCGTTGACTAAGGCCGTTTTACATTGTGTTTAATATGAATATCGCTTCTTTATGGTGATTTTGCTTTGTGTTCTTGGGGTGGGTGTAGTCATTTCTTATTTAAAAGGCGCGTTTCGTTCCTTGTTGTTCATACTGTGTCTCGTGTTTTGAAGTGAGAGCACAGATGTTACCTTTTCAGAAAGAGCACGAATAATAAACATATCAACGTTAAGTGCTACAAAATGGAAATGTATTTGAAGAATGGGTCACGTATGTGTACATAATGACAGCTTTGTTTTACAAGTAATTCGTATCAAGATCAATATTCGTTACTATAAGGTGTGGTTTGTTGAGAATGTTTTTAATCAAATGATGTTTGATGAGGAAAGAAACAAGCATACGCCTGACTTGAAGAAATTGACTAGAAATGAATTCTTCATTGGTTATTTAGCTTGTAATCAGTAAAGCTGGAATCTGTAATGCTGCAATTAGTAATCAGTAATGCTGTAATTAGTATATATGTAATCAGTAATGCTGTAATTAGTATATATGTAATCAGTAATGCTGTAATTAGTATATATGTAATCAGTAATGCTGTAATCTGTATAGCTGATATGCTGTAATCAGTATAGCTGTAATAAGAAAAGATGTAATAAATAATGCTGTAATCAATATAGCTGTAATCAGTAAAGATGTACCTGAAAAAGATCATTTTTCCCCGAAAGTGAAAGGTGTGTTGCTGATATTTTATTTTCTTTGCAGAATTATTTTATTCCTATGCCATATTTTGATATTTGTGACGTGCAAATCGCAGATGCTTTAAATGATTTATTTATAAAGCAAATGAGAATTCGTTCGAGCCTACAGAAGCCTATTGTAATTTCGTCCTTCTTTAATGGAATTTGATACTTTTTTCTTTTTCAGCTCTGATCTAGGGATCTAATTAAAATAAGTTTTCGACTTTCTTTCCAGTGATGTTTTTTTTAACATAATGTCAATGAAGTGAGTTATTCTGCCCAAACGTTTAATGGATTGATTTTGTTATATAATATTCACTCGAGAGTATTCTTTTATTTTCGTATTTATTTTATTTTTCTTACAATCCTTAACCAAGTGACGATCGTGTTAATAAGTTTATAAGATGTTCTTCAGTTTTAAAGATCTGGTTGATTCTGATATTTCACAGTACAAACTTGAAGTCAATAGTTGTATTCAGTGCTTTGTAACATCAAGACACTGGTTGGAACCCTTCGAGTGATGATTGGTTCACAGGCTATTGATTGCCGATAATTAAAAATGGAATGATGTCTGAGATGATATTTTGTCGTTTTAAAACTTTTTCCTATATGACCGGACTATATATTGGTTAAACAGCCTGGTTCTGCAAAATTTGTTCTAGTTCAAGATTTAAACATTTAACCTTCTAGATTACTTCTATATACCCCCATGGCGAAATAATACAAATATATAAACAATATTTCAACCGCAAACATATAGATCAATGATGAATTTCTCCTCTTTTATTTATCATACATGTCATATGGAAATATAGTATCAACAAATCACATTGTTTTGTTCCTACTGACAATTTGCTTTTCACGAAGTACACTGGACACACGAGATTGCCCCGTTGTACTACAGTCTCATCACAATAATAAACAGCACAAAATTAATAGTCTACAAGTCACAAGGAAATTCACCTCAGTCTATGATATTCGACTTAATTATTTTTCGTAAAATTATCTAAATACACACCTGACAATTTAGTAAGTATTAGTATACGAAGCTACTTTCTTGTGCATTGCAATATTTCTCAAACAAATCTTTTGTCTTTTATTTGGGCCTTGCTCGCTATACATTACCAATGAACACAAAACAATATGTAGTATTCCAGATTTTTAAAGCCTAGCCTGCTTGCTTCTTTGCTGTGACAGTGTTCCTAAGTGCGGTCTTAGCATGGATAATGCATTAAAAAAAATGACAATTTATATAAATGTATTCAAAGTGACTTACATGTTGGGGGTGGGGGTGGGGTGGATCATTAAAGTAGCTATTCTTCGAAAATATCAAAATGTATAAATTCTGCTTTTATCCAGCAATATGCGTTAACATTCAATGAAGATGGTTTATTTTAGCAGTTGCTAATTGTTATCATCATAAAAACGTGAGAATATACATTTTTTGGACAGTTTCGTCGGACACCTGTGCAAATGCAAACTTGATTGGCCAGAATCATTCTTGAGGTCCTCCCAACCGACATCTTAGAAACTCATCACTCCGCTACCAATGAACCCAACTAAAATATCTAAATAGTTTACTCATTGTTTATATTTCCTAATACCCCACACGAACTCCGATAAATACTATATAATTGCTGTGTAATTATCCTTTAATGCCTATTTTCAGTAATAAATTTTTTTTGTCTTTTCCTTTGTCTTCGGTTTCATTTCCATTTTCACCATTTTTTATTGTCATGCATTGTCGCTGAATCACCTTTCATATTTCATCCATTGTGTTTCGTTTCCGGTGACGCGCATGTGCTGCTTCAGTCATATCATTTCGGAGTTACCCGCTGTGATCTAAGTATCTTGGCGAGAAAATCGAAGATTCTAATAATTGTTGCTCACAAGTCAAGAAATTATTTTTAATCACGATGGCGCGCACAAAACAGACTGCGAGAAAATCAACCCAGATTTAACACTAGAACACTACAATGGATTGAGAATCAATAAGACGAAACAAAACTAAGAAAGCATAACAAATTATATGGTAGAAGAGGAACGTGGCAGGGTGTAGAAAAACAAATATGAAGGAAATTAGGATCCTCGAAACAAAATTCAAGGTCAAACGTGTTGAGGAAGAAGCTGGAAGTTACCTGAAGTGTACCTACAAAAAAGGAGCACAATTCCTGAACATGACAAGGATACCAAGAGAAAATATCCCAAACACAACGGAGGTAATGTTTGAATTGAAAGCTATAGATCTGGAATATAGAATATATCAACAAGCTTTATTCCATAAACCCAATGGGATATAGGGCTTACAACATCAGACCCAAAGGGAACGAACACATACGTCCATATGGAGAAATGACAATAGGACTCGGGATTATCATCGTGGTAAATCCAGCTCCCATACAGAGGAAAATCAAAACGTGATCATGGGAATTGATTATATCGGATATCCCACTTGAGATACCATTAGAGACAGTGGTTAAACATTTTGGGGATAAATTCGCTGTAAAAAGCAATCAATTCACGACTAGCGACAATTACAACAACTAGCATCTACAACGGGATGATAATAGTGGAAATTGAAAAGGTACACCTGAAATCAGTTAAAAGGGCTTACTTTATACACGGCTTCCTTGCTAAAACGTGGTACAAAAAGGATGCATATTTGACAGGAAATGTAATAGATGCAATGCAACAGGGCACACACCCTTCAAATGTCCTCAAAATAACGAGGAACATAGAGGGAGAGTACAACGAAAACAACAACAACAACAACAACAACAACAAGACCAAGGAAGTTTAGGGAAACAGAAACAAGGAAAAACGAAGGAGAAACCATCCCCTCAAAAATGATCGAGTATGGTTGCAAAAATCACGATAAATAAACACCCAACAGCAGGCATAATAATACAACAAGAAGAGAAACAAGAAAGACTGAAAGCAAATGAGATCCAAAAGACACAAACCCTAGAGAAAAGAACAAATACAAATAAAAACAAAGCCTCATCGAAACAACAAGTAAAGAAAGGTGACTAACCACAGAAAAAAGACCAACGAAAATAATAGCAACTTTAGACATGACAACAGCAGAATGGATAGAGAATGTCAGGAATAAAAGGAAAGAGAAAAGGAAAAGTGAAAGGGAGAAACGAGAAGAAGAAGAATACAAAATAAGTCAAAACTTTTTCCTACATGACGACGAATATATATATATATATATATATATATATATATATATATATATATATATATATAGATATATATATATATAATAATAATAATAATAATAATAATAATAATAATAATAATAATATACAAACTTGAAATAATAAAATTAAAAAAAAAATTATAACAAACATATAACATAAAGGCAGGAGGGCCTCCCCAAATGGTCTGTGAAGATCAAAATGGGCGAGAGCATCCTCCATTTTTTCTTTTTAAGAATCAGTGCAACTTCCCGTAGTCAAACTGTTATTTTCTTTATACATGTCCAGCTCGCATAGCTTCTGGGAGCTAGAATTATGACATAACTATCTTTGCTAAAGCGATTAACATTTTTTTCCATACGAAACAAAAAACAGACCTTCATGTATGTGACCTATGTTTCACTGTATACAAATACACTTATTGATCTGTCTTATCTCATGGTGTCTCAGGAAGCTCATTATTTTTTTTTCCCGCGGCGTTTCCTTGGAAACAACAGAAAGTGATATCTAGGTTTACTAGATCTATTATGCTCTGATAGAAAAGATCAACACAATTAAAATGATAACAGCAAACTTTGACCCAATTGTGACTTTAAGATCTAAATTTCGGGTAAATGCCGTATGGATATATATTAATATCCGCTATAAAACAAAATCATATATTGTAAGTAATGAGCAATATGATTTATGATTTTTGTATTTGGCTGAGATAAAAACAACAACTGCATCCATTGCCATTTATAAATGATTTAATTAGCTTCTGCATATCAACGTGCAAGAGACTATTCAGGTCAAGCACTCTCGTTCTTAAAAACAGTAAAACCTCCATGTGTAATGAAATCAAATTAGGATCACAGCACAATGAATTTAGGCCATGTGTTGATTAGGATGCCCACTGGAGAATGATGTTGCCTCGTTTAGATTCTGTCCATTTTTCGACTCCAACGAAAGGAAAAATGACTCGACCCCACCAAGCATTAGGAACGAAATGGATGAACTGTCAACCAGTCTCAAGACTTTGTTTTCCTACTCGATATGAGCTCATCAATGAAAGGTTTATGTTATGGGTGGTTTTAAAACTCTTGGAAAGCCCGACTGTGCGCAAGTATTATACTAAAGTGTCTAAGACGGTGCAGTTTTTTTTACTGTGTCATATGTGAACTTTTGCTTGAGTGAAACAGAGTCATTGATAACGAAATGTGAAGTTATTTAAAACATATTTGTAAAACAAACTGTTTTAATGTGTGTGTGTGTGTGTGTGTGTGTGTGTCCGAGTGTGTGTGTGTGTGTGTGTGTGTGTGTGTGTGTGTGGTATGCTCAATTATCGCGTGCATTAAATATTTAAAGTTAAGACATATGAACTTAAAATTCGACATGCAAATGATAAGGTAGAATCTGTATTGCTGTATTGCAGATAATGTATTTATTGGAGGTAAAATAGTCAATCTGATATTGTATTGTACGTGCAAAAGATCATGGCGACCGCTCCGGTGGCCTAGTGGTTAAAGCGTCCGCCGTGGAAGCGTGAGGTCGTGGGTTCGATCCCTGGCCGAGTCATACCAATACCATACAAAAATGGTACTAACAGCTGCCTCGCTTGGCGCTCAGCATTAAAAGGTTAGTGTTAGGACTAGTCGCCCTGGTGTCAGGATAATGTGACTGGGTGGGACATCATGGTACATGTCTGTGGCATGATGCCTAAGTGCTAGACATCACTATAAACTGCATCACTGCAGATATCGTTACGATATGACTGAAAAATTGTTAAAGCTACGTTAATAATCCTAATCAAACAAACAAACAAAATGATGATGGCATTGGGATTGTATTGACCTATTGCATTGTAATTATCATCTAGTATGAAGACTAAGACAATATACAAGGAGTGTTACATTTATCATATGCATTGGACCGTGCGTACAATGCACATAACGAACTTCACAATACCAAGAGATGGGTGCTTTATATTGGTTTTTCTTCCAGTCAGTTCGATCCCTTGTCGGACAGTAATATTACATGCATACCTGTAACTTGATGGCTATCATACTTTCCGTATTGAAAGTAAATTTATGGTCGGTACTGATAATATCAAAAAGAATTGCGAAACATTCATAAAATATATACTACAAAATTACTTATTTGCTTGTTTTTAAACTTTAAATTCGTTCATCACATCTTTCACAGCATCTACGTATTAATCCGCCAAAGTTTACATTGTCGGGTATTATCAATCTTTCTTCCTTAAAACCAGTCTTGATATTTAATAACTAAATTGCCATTAGGTGCGTATCCTAAATTAACCTTAAATGTATGCCTAAATGTGATGTACACTGTAAATTAAATTAGATTGTAAGTATGAAAACTATTCTAGTTGTGGTATGAATTTCCGTTAGTTCTTGAGACGACACTTCCCGCAAAACAAGAGCGTGAATCACATGTTCGATAAAGAAAACTTTAAAAAAAGTCACAAACTTATCAGGTAAGACATATTAGCAGTTGAATATTTTTTAAGATGGTAATTCATTCAGTTCTTGTAGCTGTCATGATTGTTACTAATCTTGATGGTTAAATGTATTATAGCGCATCATGTTTAATTACTGTGAATATGACATGCATTCTTGTAAAATATTCATAAGCATTTCTAGATTGGATTGTACGGTGTGCCGAAAAAGCCACATACAGAAAAAGAATTTACATTTAACTGTACAAACAGGCACATATCAGCAGTGATTTAGTAACGTTTTTATGTATTTGTGATAGCTAGCTATCTGTGTTGCTTTGTATGCCATTTAAATACTGGACTGGATAAATTAGTTGTTATAGCTGTACCGTGTAGTCATTTGCAAAGACATGGGTGTTTGAATACAAGGAGGCAGTTTAGTGTTGTTGGCGATCTATGTAAACGGCAATATAAAACCAATATATTAGAGTTTGTACATTTTGTTTTGAAACCATTATTAGAGTACCAAGAATGCGTAAAGACATTTGAGCTAAACATCCATTAATTAATGATGTTTAGGAAACATAATTGCAAATTGTGGTACAATAGATAGTGTAACATGTACAGAAAGACACGTGAACATAGAATATGAACATTCCAGATTTTTGATTTTGTGGAACATCATAATGTTTTGGCCCTAAATGATGTTATTATGCATGGTATTCAAAATCCATGTCTAATTGTCTCTACACGGATTATTCATAAGTGTCTGTGGCATTTCATTTTCACTACATACAGACTCAAAATTGCTGTACGCTGCCTCAATGTATGTAAACAAAAGGCTATATAATTGTTAATTATGTGGGAAAGATCGTGGAATTACAACTAAATAGTTGATAATTAGTTCCATCGCGGCACCTGCTCCACGGTCTAAATATTTAGCATGCTATTCTTATTTGTGAACGTATATGTACGAGATAATTAGGCTGCTTTTAGACCATACTGTACAATCGCTAGCGAAACCTAACATATACGGAGAAAAACGCAGGTTACATGTTTTAATGAATAGAAATGTTAGAGTATTAGGTTATTATACTGCGTACGGCAAAAACTTGATGTATCATGTAATTTTCAGTTTGTCAGTGATATAAGAACATTCTATACAACAACAAATTTTATTTTAAAAAATTCAACCTCTAATTTGACAAAAATATTCTTTGTGGATAGTTATTCCTTTCTTTTAAATTTCATTTTATTATTCGGCTATTGCTGTAAGGTCCAGGATAGAGAATGTTGCACAGTAAATCACGTTCAGAAAGTACTAAAGTTGCCAGCTTATCTGTTGTTGTTTTGAAGGACATACATAGATTTAGGAACAAAATATTCTTCATGTGGCTAACTGAAACAACCATCTTCAACCTTGGACAATTAAAGATCCAGCTTGACTATTTCTTAGTCAGCTATCCAAGCCTTATTCAGAGGTGGTGGGTGGGCAAGGGAAACAAGGCCTGTAAGGGATTCGTGCCGAACAACTCCTTTTAATTTTATAAAGAAATTTTTGTTTGAACAAGAACTAGGACAGACTCCTGTGTTTCTTCGAGCCCACGATCGTTCTTTACGGTCCTACTCGCGCCTAATACTGCAGGTTATTTCCTTCCGATCACGACTTCATTAGCAGCAGAGAGGGTGAACCCTACAAGTCTTTTAAGAGACGTCTGTTTGGTAAACAATGGTCTCCTACGAAACCGAAAGAATTAATGTCAAAAAAAAAAGAACTAAGGCTTCTGACCAACCGAGATGCATGTTCGTTGTCATACCCTCGATGCCGCAATGGTTTCATCTAAAAATTCTATCAAGTTCGATACGATATCTTGATCGTGGGCCATGTAGGTGTATCGTTGTAAACCCGAAAGGGGGTTTACTGAGCAACATCTATCTATCTATCTACCAATCTACCTACCTATCTATCTATCTATCTATCTATCTATCTATCTATCTATCTACCTACCTACCTACCTACCTACCTATCTACCTACCTATCTACCTATATCTATCTATCTATCTATCTATCTATCTATCTATCTATCTATCTATCTATCTATCTGTCTGTCTGTCTGTCTGTCTGTCTGTCTATCTATCTATCTATCTATCTATCTATCTATCTATCTATCTATCTATCTATCTATCTATCTATCTATCTGCCTTAATCTAATATAACTAACTAGCTGAATTTCCTACTCGACATAAAGAGAGTGGACGGTATGAAACGACGTACTTTAAATGACGTAATTTCCACTACGAAACTGTTTGATTGTCTTTGTCAAGGAATATTAGATGTGATTTGTCATACTGTGCCAACTAAATATGGACCATTTCCGTCCGAAACTGTGCCTATGACAAATAGTTAAAATAACAATAGCTGAGGAAAATACAGAAATTGGGTTTCGATTCATTTTATTCTATACAGACTTTTAAACTAGCTAAATGGCTTGTTTAGCTGATTATGGTTCATAATTGGAAAACATATCTGAAGATTTTTCATGAACAATGTAAATGTATAGCGACTCTTTCATGCACACAGAGATCTTGAGAAACGTTTACGGACAACACGATAATTATGAAAAGTCTCATAATCATCATAGGTTTTGTATAAGATGCAGCAACCTATCGTCAATCAATACCTCAGTTTTTCGTACAATAACCGTGGCTCATTACAACGAGCATGTACATAGACATTCGAGAGTATATGCCATTCGTCTGGAGTGAATATACAGAGGCTGGACTATAAGGTAAATAATAAGTAATAAAAGTGAAGATAAATCATATATATCGCATCTTTCGAATATTCCCAGTTTGAGATCTTTCTAAACATATATTTTACTTATTATTTTACTTATTAACTGCTCATAGTTTTAGAATATCAGTTAAACAAACTAGGTTCCCTCTTACGATATGAGGTTAAGAATTCTTACTATATTTTGAAAGATGCATACTTAGGTGTCTCTCTCCTTCCCTCTAACACAAACACAAACACACCAGTCCATATATATATATATATATATATATATATATATATATATATATATATATATATATATATATATATATATATATATATATATATATATATATATCAGCTTCCCAGATCAACCAAAGTGCGTTACGTAGTCAAAGACGAGACGTGATTAAATTACATACATTGGGATTTGTACATTTTTTAATGTGGTGAGTTGCATGGTAAACAGAATAAAGTAAGACTTGGAATCTTGATGCACCATTTTCTTAGCAACTAAAAACACCTAAGTCTCTGGGTTTTATTTCTTCTTATCTTTCTAGCAACTAATTTATGACCTCTGAAGGCGTGTCGACGTCTCATTCTGCCTTGGCTTTTCTGTGGCATGATGAGAAAGAAAAGCCTTGGTCAGCATTGTGCAGCGTGTTTATAGGGACCTCTCGGTGAGCCACCAGGTTTGTTCCAGTTTAAAACATGTTTGATGATGCGTAAAATGTTTCTACATGCGTCCTTTTAACATGCGTGAAAATAATCCAGGACGTTTGCTTGGGTTTTGATTTCTTGTTGGTGAAACAAATGGATGTGTCTTTTCTCCTATTCTTTTTGTAATGCTTTTGTGCCTTTTTCTGTTTGCTATCCAAAATGGTACCGACCGCTTTGTTTTAACCATGTTTTAAAGATTGCACTAGAATCTCATTTAGGAATCACATATACCACCCAGCTGCGTGTGCAAAAGACGTCGATGACACAAAATGAATATTTGCAACCGCAATTGAACAAGGCAAAATTAGTGATATCGGCTTAATCAGCTTGCCATTGATTATTGATGCCCTCCATGTTTAGCTGATTTCTGAAACATTTTCACTGAATGGGTTTATGTAACGTGTACTTCGCACCTTCTTGTAGATATTGTCGCACTTGGGGTAAATGTCCAGGTTTCAGTTGAGAGTTTGATAGCTCGAAGTAATTTTATACTCCGTAACCCTCCGAATTGGCAGGATTTATTAACAGCTGGCTAAAATAATCTAAATCAGGGTGGTTTTCAATAACTATCCCACTGTTGACTGGTGCTCCCATTGGTTTCATGAGGCATGGAAACTGCTTGGCGTGTCCGATGTCCCACATGAACATATGAGTCGATGGTGTTAGTGGTGGTGGCAGAGAGGTTACCTTTTTGATACTTACACTTCTGATTTCCCTTTTATTTTAAAATCATTTTTAAACCTCAAGCTTAGAATTCTTATGGTTATGGTGTGGGTGAGGAGTCAAAGAGGCAGCTGGAATCTTACTACGGATGGGAACCTACGGCTTTTTAAAGACTCCTCGTGCGTTGTATTCCTCTGGTATCCGTGTGACTACGTCTGTATTGGTCACAGGGGTGGTGATTTGCTTTCCATCGTGGCCTTGAGGATTAAAGTCGTTTCTCTTTCTGACCAAAGCAAAATCGATTTGATTCATTAGCGACAATAATTCTTGTTGTAACTGTGGCCTATTGGTCAAATCAGAAAAGAGAGGTAAATGAGAGGTCAATTGTTCTTACCAACAATGGAATTCAATCCATAGTTTGTCGGAAACTAAAGAATAACTTTCGGCCATTCATGGGATTCCAAAGCACACGCGTACAAAATCTTACCAGGGACCCTCTTTATCTTATTTCTTCTCCTTGTCTCTTGGTGCTTGTTAACACTTGTCCATAAACCACTGAAAACCCATATTTAGCGGCCTTCTCAGCTGTTACAGAAGGAGAAGATTTCGCCACTGGAGAAACTTCTTTAGAAACAGGTTCCAATAGTTTCATCAAATTGGGAAAGACGTGTGTTAAATCGAGTTTGTCCGGAATCACGAGAATGGCTATAAATGTGATATAAATGGTGCCTTGAAGACATTGAAGTGCAGTCACCGTAAACCACTGTAAGGCCTCTCTGAGACTGGGTTTAAACACACGGGCGTGTACTTGTAGAGTCTGGTACAGGGGTTTACATCGACAAGTAAACAGTCGAACTGTGCTTAAGTTACATCGTCGGACGCGTAAGGCAATCAAGGAGCTCCTTACTGTTTGGATACTATTTTACTTTCGATTTATTTCTTAGGATGTCAAACAAGACCACGTAGTGGGCATATAGACTATATGCTCTACTTTGTTGAAACAAATTTATGGCAATACAAATGATACAAGCAATACGATGGTACCCTTGCGTATAAACCGCTGTTTAATTTCTTCTTCGTCTGCTCATCAAATATCGTTGAAGATTACCATATGTAATTGACTTCACCCTAAAGTCTTCGCATGGAATTACTTCCACAAAGACGATAAATTTCCTTGACGTACTTGGCGGAGGCTGTAAATCGATTGCCACTCTTTGTAACACCGTCTGATGCTTTGGGATCGATCATTGATTAAATGGGATTTCTGCTCGATCAAACATTAAACAAAGTCGGTATTTGCTGAACCACTCGGTCCATCAATAAGCGTTTTAAAGGGATTGCGAAGATACAGTGCCTCCCAACGTGGACAATCTAACGTTTCGTCAATGACTTTGAGAGCGAAGGAAGGTAAAGGTAGAAATATGTACAGCCACAGCAAAAATGTTCAGAATTCTAAAAATCACATACACAAAGCAATAGATTTTTTTTACTTTCAGGACATGATTATTCAGTGTTTAATGTTACAACTTTTTATTACATACATAATAGACACCAAACTATGTATATCAATAACATAAGACAAATGACCAAAGCAGATTACAAACAAGTCAATGGACAACATTTGGGATTCAAGTGAACCCAAGAATTTCAAGGGATACGCACAAATTATTTTGATCACCTACACCACAACCTCTCTATAATTGTTTCTCCCAAAATAGTATTGTATTAGTTTCAATGTCAACGATGGTATTGCTGTCCATAATTTGGTTTTCTTCTCTTCTGAAACTGTTTTTTTTGCACTGGTTTAAATGTCACATTGTTCACTTGAGGTATTAAATCAGTTCTGTTTCTTTGATCAATTACACAAATATTTGGCATTACCAGCAACGTCTGGAATCCAAGCATCGAAGCAAATGCTTTTCAAGTGAGTACATATTCCAATGTTCGTGTAACCAGCAAGCTACACACATATCTTCGTAAGCGTTTCAACCAGATGAAGCGTCATGAATCTTTTCTTCACACGCTTTAACCAGAATGAGTTATCTTGTACATTTAAGTCGGAGAAGCGAGATATCTTTGCAGGTACTGTTCATAAATGTTAAGTTAAAATGTTTCTTGCAATCAATGCTTTTGGAAATCCTCGAATGTTAAACTTCAAAGTTGACTTGAATATCGGACTCCAATGAGTAAATGGTGTTGTTCAGCATTTTGCTCTTGTCTGGCTCCTTAAACAATATGGTATGCAAAAGGTGCGTAGATAAAACTGAAACACATAAACCTTTATCGCCATCTCCAAATCCAGCCCTGGCTAATTGTTCATGCGTAGGTCCTCCCAGATGATTAGACTACCTACCCTTAAATGTTTGGAATCGATTTTTAAAGTCGCAGTAATCAGTCAAAGCCATAAGCAACGTGTATTATTCGTCCACGGGTGCATTTGGTCGTTGTAGCGGTCACATTCCAAGTTATTTGCACATGCGTGGAGGAGATCCATAAGATGGTAGACGCAGTATATGACGTTGCCTATGAAATCCAGTTAAGAGGCAAGGAGGACGGCAAGGAGTGGGATCAGCATACTAATCGTACAATGGTAGCCGCACACTTTCTTTGGTTTTGTTTGTTTGTTTGTTTGATTAGGATTTTTAACGTAGCTTTAACGTCATATCGCTACGATGTCTGCTGTGAGGCAGTTTAGAGTGATGTCTAGCACTGAGGCATCATGAAGCAGACATGTAGCATGATGTCCCACCCAGTCACATTATTCTGACACCAGGCCGACCAGTCCTAACACTAACCTCTTAATGCTGAGCGTCAAGCGAGGCAGCTGTTAGTACCATTTTTGTAAGTCTTTGGTATGACTCGGCCGGGGATCGAACCTGCGACCTCCCGCTTCCGAGGCGAACGCTCTAACCACTAGGCCACCGGAGCGGTTCACTTTCTTTGGTAACAGTAGAGAAGTCAGCAACTCCATCAGTGAATCCATTGTTCGCATGTGTGTGCGTGGAATGATTTACCTTTCAAGCTCGGCGTTTGTTCTCGAAATGAAGTGTAGTTCTTATAATGCTTCATTTTACTTACCGGGTCATATCGCATGCTCGTGCTGTAAAGTGAAGCGGTTTGAAAGCCGCAATCGCATCTGGTACACGATTTAAACCATCTTTTCACAATACTATTGACGATTTCGTGAGCTTTTAAACCGTGCAATTGTGTGAGGCTCATCGGTGGGAAAATGCTTTACTGTATTTCATTGTCCTTTTGGTACATTGTTGTGTTGGGAATTTATTACATTTCTAATACCTGGTATCCCTATTCCAAAGAGCTAAACAATTTGACTCTGACACATTTCTGATGAAGTGCCATCTTCCTAGGTGTAATGTCAAGGGCGATCTTCGTTCCCGGTTTTTTGGCACAGTTACGGAACAAACGAAACACCAGCTTTCCTTGGCAAGGGAAGGATAAGATGGGATGGTACAACTTGATGGGAGGTAACTGTCTCCATTGTGATCAAGCCTTCGTATTGAAGACTTTTTTATGTACTCTGCTAAAAATTGAGGGCGTCGGTTGGAAGATGACAATATGTGTAGACCCAAGTATACAGCGAACACACGTTCAGTTATATGATTTGGTCTCCATTCTTCTCGTCCGCGTTGTATAGCAAACATGTGTCATTCGTTCGTCCTCTGCATAACGATACGCTGAAACTCAGAATCTGTTTTAAAACGTCTATCGTACTCATTCTCCCACATTTCAACTACTTGATGTCCTATTTGCTCTAACTTGAGGCGTCGTTGGTGAGTTGTCTTGTACGATTCTTCCATAGTGATATGTAAAAATTCGTGTTACATGAGCCGTTTTGGGTAACAGGTATGGCATCCGTGACATTATCATCCCTGAAAATCGTACACAATATCGGGGTTTTCTAAGTTGCAGTCATCTACCGAATATTTCCAATTTTCTGTTTGCCTCCTCCGTTTTTAATGTGTTGAATCCATTTGTCTTCTTTTGAGGGCGTATAATGATCAGGGGCTTCTAGGAAATGAATTTGTACAGTAAGGAGCACGATTTGGCAATGGTAGAGGCTCCATTCAAATCATTGATCTCTGTACTCCATCAAACGTTTTCGAAATTTTCCATAATAATATCGTAAAATGTTTACGACCGATAGGCAACAATTTAGCATTTCTTCCTCAAAGTCGAATTTGTCCAAACCTTGATAAAGGCATAAAGCGTAGAAAGCTTCTCGTTCTTCGATGCGCATACTGGCCGTGTCGTAATAGTGCTCATCCGACAAATGTTACAGTACCGCGATTTAATTGGCTTCGGTACTGAAAATATGTGGAAAATATCTTCTGGCCATTTCTTATAAACGTTTTCGGCATTTATCTCAAAGACATGACCAAATAAAATTCATGATGTTTTTAAATCCTGCTGGTCACAGATTCATGTAAATGAATTTAGCTCCGTTCATGGCGACTTTGAGGAATTTGGTGGTTCATTATGAAAATAGTTTCAGAATCAATTGCGCATCGTGTCTCGAAATAGCAATAGCAGTCTTCGTAATGTTTAATGTTCTCTTGCCTCTATGTCAAAAGGGTATAAGATACATCGGAGAAGTTAGAAAGAGTGTTAAGTTCTCTGAGAACCTTCACGTCCTCCAGAAATCTTGCTACAACTGAAACAATGAAAAAAAAAATTTAATGTAGCAAACAAGATCAAAGTCAACGATTTGGTAGCAAATTTGATATAGTTTCTTCCGTGTTTGGTGTTGTCAGCTCATATGAATTCTCCCCAGGTACAGTACAATCTCAGTAGTGGGCAAGCTCTTTTTGTCATGCGATGTTGTAAGTAACACAATGGATTAACAACGGTTACATGGCAGGTCGAGCAATGGACTTGTTCCGTTTAGAGGCTAAACAAGCGGGACATATATAATTTATTTCGCAATGAATATGGTGGTCTTGACTGCAAAGTTCAGTTGCATTTCTCACAGTTATAAGAGTGTCAAAGAAAGCCAGTGATACTGGTAATGGTATCAAAATATTATTTTTAGTGATATACAAAAATGTATTTTCCCTCTTTGAAGTCAAGACCAAGAAACACCAAGGGACCACGCACCACTTAAGGATAAACTTCAATGTGTAGCGTGGAGCCAAGACGTCTGGCAGTTTATCATTTGAGGAATACCAGATGCAGTGTATTTCGATATACTAGCTTGCTCTAACAGGAGTTCTGCTTCTCTCCGCTGTTTGGTTAGCTCCGATTTTTGAATTTTCTCCTTGTTGCGTTTCTTTTCTACGATACCGTTCTTACTGGTAAGCGTTTTGGGGTGTTGTAAAGTTAGAGTATGCTGTGTTTGGTGTGGAAAATGTCATCGACCAATAGCACTTTACTGCGTGGCCTCTTCCATTTCAGAGAAGAAACATCCGTCATGTAGTATGCAGCTTTGGCGTCGATGATGTGAAACGTCTCGTTTGAGTGTTGAACGTGGTAATTCTTATCGATGGTTTTGAAGCTGGTCAGGCGGAATCTTTGATCTTGAAAGTTACATGAACTCACATTGGGTGGTCTTCACTATGTTGAACATTTGCGATTTGTCCCATTTGTAGGTAGTAGTGATGATTTGCATGTTGTAGCATATTTCGCCAGTTGCTCGGACTGGCCAACTTTCTCATGCTTTATTTTTTGGTCTGTTTATTTATATAGAAAATGCTAATTGTGACCTGAGGTCAAGTATTACATTATAATCTTGGAACTGAGATGACTTTTCAGTCGTGCTTAAAGAACCAGCACTTTCAATTTGTATTATATGTTGCGTGCAGCATTTCGTTTTAGGCTGGATTTCTTCAAATTATTGAATTCAACAGATTGTTTTCTCTTGAAATGCTAAAGTTCTCTGATAATATTCTTGGATGGAGTCATCCACTGGAATTAAAAAGTGCAATTATACTAATGTGATTCAACAAAAGACTGTTGACCTGTCCATACTATATATGTTACCACAGACACATCGTTTGCATTCAGTTTTCGGATTTATTTTGGACTTCTACTGAATTTTCATTTCGACTTTAAATTATTAAGACTCGTGTCTGTAATTCTATGGTTATTTTGGGATTTAGTTCATAATTACCATTTTATTACATTTTCACTTTGTAACTTAGAAGAAAAAAAAACTATTTGTTGTATTTTACAACGCATATTACTTTTTACTCTTTCCTATTACTTTTTTAAGAGCATATATTCGTAACAGTTGCAATATCAGATCTGCAGACGTGTTTTATGTTGTACTTAGATATTTATTTGAATTGTTCAGTAGAAATAGTAAGTACTCATTGAAATATAACATCACATTGAACTATTACGAATTATTCAAATGAATTCTGGACATCGCCATTTTTCACAAAGTCACGATTATTGGAAGACCAGTACATTTCCGGATCTGAAATTCATACAGAACATTTCATATACTGTACAAATGTTCAGGAATTTTGGATTCAGATTATAATTCTGTAAGTTCCTCTTAAAGTTTCATTTTATGACATTGATAATGCAATTATTTGTTGAGGCTTACAAAACGTGTTGTTCTTTTCTTCTCTTAATATTTAATTTAGCTGTAATAAACAGTTTCCTGTGTAATAAACCGCTTTATTTATATTGAAAATTTATAAATATACTGACATTCAGTCTTAACGAAGGAAAGTTTTGTAAATTTGTACCACAATGGCACCGAGCTCTGGGCAATATCGGTGCTGTAACTGCGGAAGATCACGTGATACGAATATCGGAAGTACAAGTCCAAACTGCTGTTTACTTGATGGATGTATGTAACGAAATTGTGGGCGGGATGAGCTCAAGCATTATTTTTATTCATTTAGTGCGGGATACGTTATTGTCTCTGCAGTATTCAGTTTATAAGCAAGAACCGGAGCGGCGAAGACGAATGCATATATGCGATTCCTAATGTAATATCTACAGATATCGTTTTTCTTATATGTGCCTAACAAGGAATAATTATAGTCACCAGATAAATAGATATATTTTCAAAGTTTTTTTTTTATTTCTAGACAAAGGTCTGACAAGCAGTGGAAGATGGGCCAAATACTGTATCTTCTCGTATCTTTTGTTGTCCTAATGATTCTCATATTTGAGAAAAAATGTGAAACCGTCAAGGTCAGTCCTTGTCAAAAGAATTGCAAAGCCGTGAAGTGTCCAAGAAACTGCAGCTGTAAAAAAGGAAGCATCCACTGTGAAGATCGAAATCTAACATATATTCCACGTATTCCCTGTGGCATAAAACGTTTACACTTTTCTCACAATAACGTTAATACACTGGGCATGAATGAAATCATGAATCTTACATGTTCTTTTCAAACTATATCATACGTGAGTCTGAGTAAATGCAAAATTAAACGGCTGGATGAAGATGTATTTGCTAATCTGACACAATTGGAAGTTCTAGATATGAGTGTCAACGAAATTTTCTTACACATGAAGGAGACTTTCCACTCAATTCAAAGAGCCCTTGGCAGTCTCAGTAGAGCCCCACTTCGAAAACTAATGTTAGACCGCCTTTCGATAGGGAATTATGTGCAGGAAATCTTTAAATACTTCGAGGGTAGACATGTAACACATCTCAGCATGCAAGAAAACCAAATAATGTACTTCGAAGACAAAGTTTTAGAAAATTTCACGCGACTCGTTCATCTTAGTTTGCGCCATAACTGGATCCATAAGATTGACCTTAGTTCAGGTATTCCGAGTTTAGAGTTGTTCGACCTGTCCCACAACCAGATAAATGTATTTCCTCCAAACTTCTGTGGTAACGGAACTGGACAAACACGTTACAACAGTCTCAAGACCCTTGATCTGTCCTGGAATCAAATAATTGTTCCTTATTTCACCTACTGGGACTGTCTTAAAACGCTTGAAACCTTCAAACTGGGTAGAAACGACATGGAAGAAATTAATAAAACTTACATTTTTACAAACTTGACTTCCTTGAAAAATTTAATCTTGAGTAAAATGTATTTCTCCTTGCGGAAAATAGGAAACAAAGCACTCCAAAGCGATTCACTGCAACGCTTGGATCTAAGTAGAAATGGTCTGAACTTCGAAGACCACAAGAAAGTTGACAGTGACATTTTCCATTATTTACCTAACTTAACGTACTTAGATGTGTCTAATAATGAATTCGGGAGAGTTGGCGCCCAAACACTAACAAAGTTATCCTGCTTGGAGACGTTGATTATGAAACATGTTGAACTCAGTCAATTACCAGACGAATTTCTTGGGAACTTTCCGAATCTGAAGCATTTGGATTTATATAGAAATAAGATTGAACATTTTACGATCAATGCGTTTCAGAACCTCACAAAGTTAAAATGTTTGAATCTATCTGACAATCTCATCAGTAATTTCCCAGTGCCGCCTTTCCCTCCAGCAACGCTCAGGAGCCTAGAAAGGTTTGACTTTGCTTATAACTATTTTCAATGTGACTGCGAGATAGTCAAATTGCAGACATGGATAAATGAAGTACTGAGCGACCCCGACAAACATAATCTATTATTTCTATATCCTGATGGCTATCGGTGTTACAAGCCTCATTCGCTTTATCGCGTGCTTTTGATAGACGCTGAACCAAACAATTGTAAAATTGATCAACTTGTACTAAGCGTTGTTTGTTCTGCCATTATTTGTTTGGTTTTCACAGTGGTCCTTGTTGTGGCGTTCGTCTACAGATGGAAAATCAAATTGCTTCTTCACAAGATGCGTCAAGAAAGGCACGATGGATACCATCCACAACCGCACACGTTCGAATACGACACTTATGTGGCTTATGCTGAAAAAGACAGTGCCTGGGTCATTCACGATCTTTTAAAAGAATTGGAAGAAGGTAAATACAGTGTTTACATCAGAGATCGGTATTCTGCCCCGGGCGTGGCAAGATGTGATGAGATAGTTGATAACATCTATAAAAGTAAGACAGTCATACTTGTCTTGTCCAAAAACTTTATGGCATGCCAATGGTGTAACTACCAACTAAATGTAGCCCAAGCTCGAGCCGTCAAGCTAGGTCCACGATTCTTGATTCCGGTTCTCCTGGAAGGCATATTCGTCAAACACATGAATACATCTACGCAACATCTTTTCAGGACCTCAAAACCAATTGAATGGGCACGAAGGAGCACAAAGAACAAGCTTTTTTGGTCCGAACTTAAGACTGCTCTAGACGCAGAAATAATCCAGGAATTTGAAGATTCAGTGTATCAGTCCTTTTGCATCGGATACGGATCTATAAACACATGAAAACGGGGATCGAATGGAATGTACTTCTTAGTTTTGGTGTTATAGTACCGTATTCACTTGATCTTTGAGGACAGATAAATGCGTTCATACTGATAATTCCAAAACTAAACATCATACCTTGAGTTTCTGATTATCATTTAAAAAAATTATTACTCATATGCAGAAGCCAAATGTATAAATCTTCAAATGTCTACTTGCCGTATACAATCTTAAAAAACGCATTTGAGTGAAAACAGTTTTGTGCCAGTCTGAAATATTGTATTTCTTGTTTACCTATCTTTGGCTGTTTTATATTTAGAGGATATCAATTTTGAGAATTTGCTGGAATCGGAGGGTCCTTTCAGCCACTGACATGTCACGATATATTTGTTGGAATCGGAGGGTCCTTTCAGCCACTGACATGTCACGATATATTTGTTGGAATCGGAGGGTCCTTTCAGCCACTGACATGTCACGATATATTTGTTGGAATCGGAGGGTCCTTTCAGCCACTGACATGTCACGATATATTTGTTGGAATCGGAGGGTCCTTTCAGCCACTGACATGTCACGATATATTTGTTGGAATCGGAGGGTCCTTTCAGCCACTGACATGTCACGATATATTTGCCACAAACTTTGTTCTATTTCGAGAACATCTGAAAACAATTCTTAATCTTCTTATTACCATAGGCAATGCTTTAAACATTTTGCAGCTTTTAGGCTTTAAAAGCTCACAGAAGTTAAATTTTAAGCTTCAACATGACCCAATGTTTTCTTCAGCTGGCTCCTGGCATCAGCTTAAAGCGACTGAGCGTGGGGTTTATTTCACGAAAGAATTTTATTCTTATATCTGAACTAAATAATCTGTTGTAAATCTGATGTTCACTACCTATTTCTGTGCCAGCAAACTCTTTCAACCACAGCAAGTATTGCTTAAAATTGGCGCGACGTCTGTTTGGAACGACTTCACATTTAGTAAAATAGGTTTTGTATCAAAATCGTAAACATTTCTTTGGAAATGTTACTGGATGGGTCTCAGCAAGACCAGAATTAAACTTTACATTCCAAAATGATTTTTTTTAAAAAGAAGATCATATTTTGATACTGAGATCCTATATCTTATCAGACTAGAGAAATACATAAATTCCAACAATTCAAATAAAATGTAGGCTAAGAAGAGGTCGTTCGAAAAAATTAACTTTAACTAAAGTGTCTAGTGTTTATTATATTTCGTTAAATGTATTCATCCATATAAGAATTTGGATGTTCGGTACGAGTACTAATGAAGTGATGCGTTTTTGGACAATTTTATTTTTGTTCTCTTGTTTATTACTTTCCTATGCACGTATCCAATTACTTTTTATATGAGCGTTGCACTTGCACCATAACTGTCAAACATGCACCTTTTCAGTAAGGTTTTACTGTCAACAATGTTAGATTCAGTGGAGTATATGTTTGCTACAAGCTGACAGCTTGTACTTTATGAGTCATTGAAAATTAATTTCTAGAACGTCATGCTGAGACACAATAAGTCATGAAATTAATAATGAAGAAATTGATAATAATATCTTTTTATTTCTTTATTTTAATTTTTTCTTTGTCAAATTTGCTTGAAATTCAAAGAAATGGTTGTATTTATTGAAAACTATAAATAATCATTAGTAAAAAGATCTATCACTTATCTTGCGGCGAGCCTTTGGAGCTCAGCTGTTAGAACCTTTGGCTCATAATCCAAGAGTCATGGAATTGGATAAAGCACTTGGTTGCCATGGCTTCGGCAAGAAATTGCCAATAATGTGTTACATTCGACGTCAAGACCAACCGTCTTACTGGCCAACCATTCTCTATTATTGAAAATATAATCTATCACACATATACGTGATATTAATATGATCGTTATTAATCACAGGATGCAAGTTTTGCATTTATTTTATTTTAATTTATTTATTTTCAATAATCTGATAATATAATTTGCCATCAGTCAATGACAGTTGCCGATGTTAGTTTTTATGGTCCAATTAATATTGGAAAAAGTATATATGCACTGCGTGTTTGTTCTTTTACCTATGAGACCATTAAACAATATATTCAGGTTCATACCATTGACATCGCTACCTTTTTGCTACTAACTGTTCAAAAAATTATCAACACTTCCCAAATAAAATACATTAGATTGTACGTACTAGCTTACGGAGACGAAGACTTGTCAATAAGTCAGTTGCCTTATGTATGTTTCTCTTACTGATTGCATTTAATTTTTTTTAATTTAATTACCCGCTCGTGCGTGCGTGTGTGTGTGTGTGTGTGTGTGTGTGTGTGTGTGTGTGTGTGTGTGCGTGCATGTGTGTTTTGACAGCCTCTATTAAATATGCTATTTCTTACGACTACACTTTTTATTTCGTAGGAATGGCGTTCAACCAAATGCATCATTACTTATCGCCAAATTCATGAATATCTAAGTTACAAGTGTAATGGTAGTAGTTCCCTGCAACCGACCACTGGTATCCAGTTTACTTATCATAACCACAGTGGAAAGGCAGTTGTTCTAAATAATGTGTATTCATTTAAGTTGTTTTCTTGCCAAATATGACCATCCTTACATATACTGACTTTGTTATTAGGATCAGTGAATAAAAACGTTAGTTACTAAAATGTTCCGCGTCCTCCGCGGAATCGAGAGGTCGTGGGATCGATCCCCGGCCGAGTCATACCAAAGACTTACAAAAATGGTACTTACAGCTGCCTCGCTTGGCGCTCAGCATTAAGAGGTTATTGTTAGCACTGGTCGGCCTGGTGTCAAGATAATGTGACTGGGTGGGACATCATGCTACATGTCTGTGGCATGATGCCCCAGTGCTAGACATCACTATAAACTGCCTCAATACAGACATCGTTGCGATATGACTGAAACAATTGTTAAAACTACGTTAAAAATCCTAATCAAAGAAACAAACAAACAAACTGAAATGTTCCATTATTCGAAACTACGCATTAATAGACGGGTACCAGGCCCCGCCATCCAGATCCAGTCCCAATTTTGTACTAACAAGAACTAACCGTCCCGTCAGGGTTTTAAAACTAAAACTTGATCTTGCTGGGTAGGTCCCCTCTCCTTATAATATAAAAAGACCAAAAAACACGAAACAGTAATTGTATCCTTCAACAAAATGGTTAGAGACTGGGGTGAGGCTAACGGATAAAATAGCAAAGGGGAGAAGTCCGACCTGGTAAAAACAAAATCCGGTCGCCGCATACCCAGCACAATTTTCCTTCCCGTACATCCCTAAGTATTATCAAACGTTGTTGTATTTCCCATTACAATGCTACATGCAGGCCCGCACCTGGGGGGGGGGGGGGGGGGGGCAACCATGGCACTTGTCAGAGGCCTGAGCTAGTTAGGGGCCCGCGTATTAAAATATACGCACATATTTGAAACACGAAAGGGGCCCGAACTCTGTCAGCTGCCTGGGGCCCAGAATTTCATAGGTGCGGGCCTGATGCATGGGATGAGTTGCGTACAAGATTTGGTTTGAAAATACAAATACCAGTCAGTTCAAGCTTTGAATATTGGTATATACAATGTTTACATTGCAGCTGATATTTCATTTTGGATACAGATTTAAATATAATGATATATTACACACAAGTTAGGCTTGACAATACAGATTTCACGAGTGTTAAAACAATACACACTATTTGAGACTGATACGACAGATTTCCGTGTGAAAATGTATAACACAATAGTTAGGGTTAACAAGACAGGTTTTACACGTTTAAACGAATTCCATAACATCTAGGCTTGACATAACTAATTTACATGTGTAAATGTATTACACAATAATTATGCTTGACAAGACATATTTACATTTATAAAAAGTATTACATCATAGCTAGGTTTGACAAGACAGATTTATGTGCAAAATGTATTACACAATAGGGTTGAAATGACAGATTTACGCGTATAAATGAATTACACAATAATTATGTTTGAATAAACAGATTTACATGTATAAAATATATTGCACAGTAACTGTGTCTGACAAGACAGATTTACATATATAAAATGTATTACACAGTAACTATGTTTGACAAGACAGATTTACATGTATAAAATGTATTACACAGTAATTGTGTCTGACAAGACAGATTTACATATATAAAATGTATTGCACAGTAACTATGTTTGACATGACAGACTTGCATGTATAAAAATGTATTACACAATAGCTAGTCTTGACATGACATATTTATGTGTAAAATGTATTACACAATAGCTAGGTTTGACAAAACAGATCTACATGTATAAAATGTATTACACAATAGTTAGGTTCGAGAAGAAAAATTTACATGTGAAAAATGTATTACACAATAGTTAGGTTCGAGAAGACAGATTTACATGTGAAAAATGTATTACACAATAGTTAGGTTCGAGAAGACAGATTTACATGCGAAAAATGTATTACACAATAGTTAGGTTCGAGAAGATAGATTTACATGTGAAAAATGTATTACACAATAGTTAGGTTCGAGAAGACAGATTTACATGTATAAAATGTATTACACAATAGTTAGGTTCGAGAAGACAGATTTACATGTATAAAATGTATTACACAATAGTTAGGTTCGAGAAGACATTTACATGTGAAAAATCTATTACACAATAGCTAAGGTTGATACTAGTGCTCGTCATAGACTTGCAATAGTTCAAGCACTTCCCTATTGATAACGAACATTTCATCGTTTATATCGCATTTCAAAAAGAATGATATGCGATTTAAAAGTCAACAGACCAGCTCTCTCCATTGTACTGCACACATTTAAAAGTATTGAGTAAAGGAACATATTTTACGTACACGGATTTTCACACGTTATTTAAATTTTAAAATCGCATTTACATTGATATTTTAAATTGTTGAATAATGTTATAACATACGTATCAAAAATCAGCGAGCATGTCTAGATTATTATTTTTAGGAAGTGACAAAAAACCCGGGCAGAAAAATACAAAATGAAGTAAGGTTTCCTGAATGAACACAATGTATGCTATTTGTCATTAAGCAAACCAGAAAATCAAGTGCATTTCTGATATATCTTATGACTAAGGGAATTTTACATTGTTCAAGATATTTACGTCGATTATTTGTGTTGCCCGTTTTCGTTTTTATTTTTGGGCTCCATGTTTAGTGTTTTGTGGAGAAACGTCATCATTAGCTTTATGTTGTTGTTGTTGTCTCATTTTTGAAGAGACTGTATCGATTGTTCATTTTCAGACTTATTTTGTTTTTTAAAAATGTGATTGACCAGGCATAACAAATAATTTGAGCGCGAAGAGCTGCAAAAAGTGTATTTGAAGACTGGGTCACATTTAAGTACATATTAATAGCTTTGTTTCACAAGTAATTTGTATCGAAGTCAAAATTCATTACCATAAGGTGTTTTGTTGAGAAATTGTTTTTGTCAAATGCTGTTTTGTGAGCAAAGATACTATGTTAAGTCTGGTTCGACATCAATATTTGATTGGTTATTGATGCTATATTTAGACTAGATGTACATGGCAATACAGGAAAACTGTTTCCCCAAACGTGAATTGTTTGTTGTTACTATTTTGTTTTATTGCAGTTCTATTATTCCTACGCAGTATTTGTTACTTGTGACATCTGTTAAAACTCTGAGTTTTAGTTTGATGTATTTATAAATTCAAACGATTATTCGTTCTAGTCCTACTTTCGTTTCTGGCCTAATGAAGTAGTAATCTAATGTTATTTCTAGTCTAATGAAGTAGCAATCTACGGTCGTTTAGGGCCTATTGAAATGGCAATGTACTTTCGTTTAAGGCCTATTGAAACTGGCATTGTACTTTTGTTTAGGGCCTATTGAAATGGCATTGTACTTTCGTTTATGGCCTATTGAAAAAGCACTGTACTTTCGTTTAGGGCCTATTTAAATTGGCATCGTACTTTCGTTCAGGGCGTATTGAAATGGCAATGTACTTTCGTTTAGGGCCTATTGAAATGGCATTGTACTTTCGTTTCTAACCTAAAGTAGTAGCATTCTACTTTCGCTTCTGGCCTAACAATGTAACATTCTACTTTCGTTCTAGCTTGATGAAGTATCATTATACTTTCGCTTCTGGCCCAATAATGTAGCATTCTACTTTCGTTCTAGCTTGATGAAGTATCATTGTACTTTCATTCTTGTTTTCTGGAATATTCCAATTGTAATATTTATTTCAGATTTGAATCTAAATGAAATCAAGTGATGATGAGCATTTTTGCTTTTCTTTTTGCGATTTCGTTTGAACATGTCACTGAAGTGTGTATTTAATTCAGAAAAAAATTTAATTTCTTTACTTTTTGTTTTAACAATATTCACTCGTGATTTCTCATTATTCTTTATTTAATTAGATTTTTCTTAAAACAAATTATGATTATGGTTACAAGATGTGCTTTAATGTAAAACTTCGCATAGATAATGTCTCAGTACAAATACGACATAAGTATTATGTTGCAAACAGTGCATTGCAACATCAGGAAAAATGCTATTGGAGCCCTTTACGTTAGATCGTTCATATGCTGTTGCACGAAGTGAAAAGGCAAAGTAATAATTTTTATATGGTAACTTTTGCCATTTTGTGAATGGACGATTGCAGTCTTAGTGAGAACTCATGATGTTATTTTGTGGATTATTAATTCTGAACTTTAGGATCGGACTATACATTAGTGAAATATCCTGGATTTGTAAACTTAATTTTGTTTCAAGATTGAAATTTTTAACTACCGCAATGTTTATCTTCCCAATTAAAAGCGTCACAGAATTAGGAGAAAATTTAATTTATTTTCTTCTTGATTTACAAACTAATCTCACCATTTTCTTTGTTTCGTCGTACATGCGTTACCTGGGGTGAATAAGTGGTTTTCTCCAAGGTAAGCGGCGTGTAACGATTTGCATGTGCCTGATTTTGAATTACATGAAATCCTGAACATTTAGATTCACAGGGTGCACGGTAATCTTGCCGTGATTTCCGCTCACCTATTTGAGGGTATATAAGGCATAATATTTATGATCAATATTACAGGACCTAAAGTATCTAATCACAGGATAGATAGCTCGTCTTTCAATCTCCAGCCAAAGGGGTGAGTGTTAAATTTATATTTCGTTTTATTGTGAATTTTATTCAGTTTATCATTTCATATAATGATGCCTTTATTGCAATGCAGATTTTAAACGTGGAATATTTGGAATTACTAGTCACTATTAGACTTTAAATGCAATAGCGTAATCTAAGTTGTAGATTGTTGTAGAAAAAAAACTATTATTAGTTTGGTTTCTTTATTGTAGCTGATAGCGCATCTGATAACATCTGATAATCTCTGATAACGCATCTGATAACGCATCTGATAACGCATCTGAAAACATCTCTGATAACGTCGGCTGATAACATCTCTGATATCGTAGCTGAAATTGTTGCTGATTTATTGTGCAATCGAATTGAAGTATCTGACTGTCTGTCTGTCAGATTGTCTGTCCGTCTACATCTGTCGTGACGTGTAAATATCCGGAAATCTAGAAGTCCGAGTGTCGGAGCTGTCTAGAGTTGTAAACATCCGGGGCGACATCTAGGGTATTGAGGAACGTTAGTTCTAGTAGATGTTGTATGCTGTCTGTACGTATAACTGTGGTGGATCCGTGAAGGGCAAGTGACCGATAAAAGTACTGAGTCAACCCTAGATCTTCGGGGAAACTGGGCGGCGATTCAACTGTTAGTGAATCGTACGGTTATATAGGGTCGGGACACATGTGTGTTGCAATTGTAGTACAATTGAATACATTGTTGTATTTACATGGTTACTTCAAATCACAATAGTATTTCAAGGCATTGCATGAATCTCAATAAAAGCTAGCAACTTGATTGAATACATGTATATGTTCGTGCTAGTTGTCGCAATCCATACATGCGATAGTATAGTTTGATGTTTGTGTTTATTATCGTGATTTATACTTGCGTTAATATAACTTTGTAAAGGTTCTTTGGATCTCTGTATAGTCCAAGAGATTCCTTTGTATCTGTGTTTTATTTTGTATTAATATTTCATTTATTCATGTATTGTGAATGGTTGTGAGTGTAATTGTGGGTTGAACGCATGAGTTATTGTGTTGATACATCGTTATTTTTCATTAATAATTTATTTCATAAATTTATATTTTCTTTCACATATTGTGTTTGTGTTGTTCATTTAATCCACCATCCTCTGGGTAACAATTCTGTTACAATCAAGTCAAAAAATTAATCCAAAAAGAATTCACAATATAATCCACTAGTGGAATTACAAGAGTCTTGATAATAAAATGTCCTAATAGTTCCTGGTTCGAATCTTGACGATGTAATCCAATATGGACGACGATATCACGTGATGAAATCAGTTTTAGTTTATTAATAATTCAAATGAGCACAAGTAATTTCTAGATAAAAAACACAATAAATTCCTCTTGATCCCAAACGAATTGAAATAATTTATACTCAAACAATAAAACACACATCTTTGTAGTTCAAAGCCCAAACTAACTACTGAACCGTTAGCTTCCAAAACACATCTATATACTGATTCTCTCGTAAACAGGAAAGGGTCAAGTGATTTTATAGAAGGTCACAGAACGAACCCATGCTCGCAAAGTCACGTATACAGTATGATCTAGAAAGATGTCCTTGGAATCAATCAATCATTTTTAAAATAAAGCAATAATGTCCTTGGAATCAACCAATCATTTTAGAAGCTCTGAAGCAAGGTCAGAAATGAGGTTAACATCTGTTGTTTACTTGTAGAGTGAAAATTTCTAGAAAAATTTCCCAATGAATGAATTTTTAATCCAAAATGTCAAATTTGAATCTGACAAAAATAAATAAATTATTTATTATTTAAATTAAATATACGTAACACTATAATGTTTTATACCACTTTATGCAGCATTAACTCCGCCAAGGACGGTCCCAAGCCCGGCTGAAAAAGGAGGAGGGTTGGGCGTAGGGCTAGCGACCCCACCCCGTTAAAACAACTCTTGCTACGGAAACGACAACAAGGGAACAAAATATAAACGGCGCTGGGAGCGAAGCAGACCAGGCAACTGGCTTTGTGACGGTTGGGGAACAAAACCGCAAGGATGTCCCCACCCCGATAGTGGAACTCCTGTCGCCCAAAACATGGATTAGAGTTGGATGCTGGAATGTGCGAACGCTCAACCAGACTGGAAGGTTGGCACAAGCAGTGAGCGAGTTGAATCACTACAACCTGACCCTCATGGATGTAACAGAAGCTCGATGGACTGGGTACCGGCAAGCAGAAGTTGAGCTCCGGAGAAGTCATCATCTGGTCCGGAAGGAAGGACAATGACCACCGGGAAGGAGTCGCCATTATTATCAACAAGAACAAGGCCAACACCGTCTTACAGTGGAAACCAGTAAATGAACGCCTGTTGTACGTCAGGATGAACTCCAAGTACGCCAAACTATCAGTTGTAGTGGCCTATGCACCAACAGACGGCGCGGATGAAGAGGACAAAAACACCTTCTACCACGCTCTTCAAACCGTTCTAGAGGACGTCCCCCGACATGACGTGCTGATGTTGCTTGGCGACTTCAACGCTAGGGTTGGCTGCAACAACAAAGATAGAGAGAGGACCATGGGGCGCCATGGAATAGGCATGATGACTGACAACGGGGAAAGGCTGGTCAACTTCTATCAAGAGAATGACTTGGTCATAGGAAGGACTCTGTTCGAGCACAAGGACATCCACAAGCTTACATGGACGTCACCAGACGGCAGAACCCAGAGCCAGATCGACCACATCATCATCAACGGTCGGTGGAAACACTCTTTGCAGGATGTGCGAGTGATGCGGAACGCTGACGTTGGCAGCGACCATTTTCTTCTGGTGGCCAAGGTGACTTTGAAGCTTAGGAAAGTTAGGATAGGGGTCTCCAGGAATAAACGCTTTGATGTGGTCAAACTAAAGAATCCAAAGTGAAGGATGAATTTAGGCTGGCTTTAAGGAATCGGTTTAGTGCTCTAGGAGATGAGACAGCGCTGACCATCGACAATTTTAACAGAGCAATGAAGGAAGCAGGAGAAGAAGTTTTAGGTTACAGGAATAATAGGAAGACAGAGTGGATATCAGAAGAGACATGGACTCGCATAGAAGAGAGAAGACAGATTAAGAAGAGACTTTTGGATTCAAAATCACCAAGACTGAAAGAGAGAATTATGCAGGAGTATGGAGGAAAAGACAAGGAGGTGAAGAAATCAGCAAGGAGAGACAGGAGGGAATTCGCAGAGAGGCTAGCCAAGGAGGCAGAGGTAGCAGCAGGGCAGAAAGACATGAAAACGGTGTATCAAAACACAAAGAAACTGAAGGGCGACTATAGTCAGCACCACGATCTTCCAGTGAGCGACGAAGTTGGAAACTATGTCACAGTGGAGGAGGAGAAGATGGAAAGATGGAAGCAACATTTCGAGTATATCCTGAATCGCCCAGACCCACCCGTACTCGCTGACATTCCTGAAGCAGAGAGGACCTTGACATCAATTGCAACGACATCACTGTTGAGGAGGTCAAGCAGGCCATTCACAAGCTGAAGAATGGAAAGGCACCTGGCGATGATGGAGAGTGTTCCGAGATGCTGAAGGCAGAAAACACAGAGACGCCGAAGCTTCTTTGCCAGATTCTCCAAAAGATATGGGATAGTGAAAAAGCACCAAATGACTGGAAAACCGGAATCATAGTTAAACTTCCCAAGAAAGGAGATCTGGGAAACTGCAACAACTGGCGAGGAATCACATTGCTATCCCTCTCCAGTAAGATCTTTAGCCGCATCATTCTTCAACGCATCAAGACAGCTGTGGACGGCATCCTACGCCAGGAACAAGCAGGCTCCAGGAAAGGCAAATCTTGCATCGACCACATCTTCACACTGAGGCAGATACTTGAGCAGTCTCATGAATGGAATGGATCCCTTTATGTGGTCTTTGTGGACTTTGAGAAGGCCTTCGACAGCCTGCACCGAGACTCTATGTGGAGGATCCTACGACATTATGGCATCCCCAAGAAAATTGTCAATGTCATCAGGTCCCTGTACGAAAACTCTGAGTGCAGAGTAATCCACAACAACCAACTCACTGAACCATTCAAAGTGGAAACCGGAGTGAAGCAAGGATGCATTCTCTCTCCAATTCTCTTTTCACTGGCCATTGACTGGATCATGCGCCGCACCACAGAGGGCAAGAGGCATGGAATACAATGGACGTTGACCTCAATGTTGGATGACCTGGACTATGCCGACGACATCGGGTTGCTGGCAAGCAGACACCAGGATATTCAACAGAAGACACAACAGTTGGTACAGACAGCAAATACCACAGGTCTTCGAGTCAACATAGGGAAGACAAAAGTCTTGAGGAAGAATACTAGAGTGGGCAACCCAATCACCATCAATGACCAGCCTCTGCAAGAACTAGACGATTTCACTTACCTGGGTAGTAAGGTCGCCACGGATGGAGATAGCACAAGGGAAGTCGTCACAAGAATCGGCAAGGCCAACCAGACCTTCGCAATGCTGAAGCCCATATGGAGGACAAGAAACCTCAGTGTCCACACGAAGATCCGTATCTTCAAGAGCAACGTGTTGAGCGTCCTTTTGTACGGCTCAGAGTGTTGGAAGTCCACTGCGAACATAGAACACAAGCTCGAAGTGTTTCAAACCAAATGCCTGCGACGCATCATGAGGATCTTCTGGCCAAACACGATCTCAAATGAGGAACTTCGGCACAGAGCGGGTGCAAGCACCATCTCTGAGATCATTTCAACTCGGCGATGGAGATGGCTCGGACATGTCTGCAGAATGCCTCCTGACTCACTACCAAGGGTGGCACTGAGATGGACCCCACAGGGGAAAAGGAACCGTGGCAGACCCAAAGAGACCTGGCGACGAACAGTGGAGAGAGACCTTAAGACCAGAGGCCTCACCTATCAGACCGCCCCTGCAATAGCTGCCGACAGACGGAAATGGTGCTTCCTTGCTGTTGCCTCAAGCACCAGACGGCGCAGAGAGGATTGATTGATTGATTGATTGATTATGCAGCATCAATTCATAAAAATAACGAATATAGGTTTTCGTTTAATTTTCTTTGCACTTTACATTTTTAAAAGAAAAAGAGATCAAATTAACATTTGTAGTCATTTATTATTTTAAGTATGCTGTAACATTATTACCTATAATTATTTGGAAACTCCAAATACATAATGGTCTTTTTAAACTTGGTTTATAAAACTCTCTACTAAGACAATCCATCCTCCTTGCATGATGTTATATATATTTAATTTGCGCTCTTTGTTAAATTGTTATTTGTTCTATTTCATTACATGGGATTGTAATGTAACATTGTATGTTGGAGTTAACCAAGTGGTATTGGACAACATTGTTACAACGTGGCCAGTAGTTTTCTTTTATCCGCTTGATATCAACAGAATATCTGGGTTTTTTTTCGATGGGGGTGGGGGTGGGGCAACGGGGGTGGGTTGGAAGGAATTGCAGCATCTGTTTTGTTTGATGGCGCGCCAACATATTTTCGTTCTACACTCTTCAAGTCAACACCTGCTGTGCTAACTTCAAATTAACGTCGCTAAATGCTTTTGGTGCCTCAATAATATTTGGACCGTATGCCACCGCAGATGTTTTCTGTAACAACGTCTGCCACGTTTCTTCTCCAAACGGTGATTTTCTTCAGATAGCAGATATGAATTTCCAATATTACTTTTTGGTCGCATCTAGATTTATGACTCATACGTCGCTGCCAGAATTTATTTTCTATCTGCCTATTGCTTATTGGTTGCGTCTGCAATGCATGCTGGAGACACTATGTTTTTAGTTTTATTGTTGCTCATTTCTGAAGGAACTTTTGGGTCATGTCAGAATTTTTAATTTTTTTCTAATTTGTCTGAAACTTTTGGTAACTCTGAACGAATTAGAAGAGTAGCTACACTCTGCCAGCCTATCGCAATAAACAAATATAGTAGGTGTGCAGCAAAATGATACTGCAGTACCATTATTTAGTTCTTCAATGACATCAAAATTCCATAGGCTCTTTCGGTTCTTTGCCCAGAAACTTAACATAAATGTATTTCGTTTCTGTATCAGCAGCCACCACGACCGTTTTGTTTCCCATATTGATATTCGCATGCCATGGGTCCGCTAGCTAGCAGTAACACAGCGGACGCGAACAATAGTACTGGATTGTCTATGATATTTCATGCTAAATTTTGTTTAGCAGATAGTATGCGCCCGTGAGAAATATTATTAGTAGCCTGTGTTAGCAAAACTTTCGGCTAGCACGTATCGTATTTTTTTTGGGGGAGGGGGGGGAGGGGTTATTTATTTATTTACTTTTTTTTGCTCCGACATATTAATTGATCCTGTCATAGTGTCGGTATATATTAGAACACGCCAGTGAACTACAAGAAGGAATGTTCATAAACATGTTCGTTATTATTTTCTCTCAAACATCCTGGCAATGAGAATAATGGTTTTATGTATGTGATTAAAGTAGTTACATCATCGATAGAGTTGCCTATTAGACAGATAAATCAGCACCACACCTATAATAAAACTGTCTGTTTTGGGTATTGAGGTCGCCTATTCATTAAAGCCTGCACAAATCTGTCAATTTTGTTGCCACATCGATTGTATATTTTATACACTTACCGGTATTTCTAGAGGTAGCTGAGCTATCGTAGGCTGAAGATTTTTGTGTTTTTTTTTTTTTTGCGATATACACATACTATTTCCGAATCAATTCCTTTAAAGCAAGGCTACTTCTAAATCCATGTGACATAACACAACCATCTGTCCTCTTGCGATTGAATTTCGCTTTTGATATAGCTGTTACCAAATCCCGATAAACGTCTAACCTGTACGCAGGTGTGTTCCGGAAAGAATTTTTTTCCGCAGCAAAATTGCCCATTGTAATGAATAGGTGACATCAAACCCACATATCGTCCATCAATATCAACACAGTGGGGGAAAGGGTGTGTGTGCTAATTTATTGGAATAGTTTTCTGTACGCATCAACTCTCACATACCATTCTGAACATAACCGAAAAATACGACTTTGTATCATCGTTTATTTTCGAACGTCGATATACCTTGATTTATGTCGTTGGAATCCGGAGTAAATCAGTAATATAAAAGGATCACATGGTTCGACATTTGTTTGGTTAGGATTTTTAACGTAGCTTTAACAATTATTCAGTCAGATCGCTACGACGTCTGCACTGAGGCAGTTTATGGTGATGCCTAGCACTGGGGCATCATGTCGCAGACATGTAGCATGATGTCCCACTCAGTCACATTATCCTGACACCAGGCCGACCAGTCCTAACACTAACCTCTTAATGCTGAGCTCCAAGCGAAGCAGCTGTTAGTACCATTTTTGTAAATCTTTGGTATGACTCGGCCGGAGATCGAACTCATGACCCTCCGCTTCCGCGGCGGACGCTCTAACCACAAGGTCACCGGATCGGTGCGGTTCGACATGTGTGTCTGCTGAGCACGAATTCCAGCGCCAGCAACTTCGAAGCATTACGTTTTGGTGATGCGTGATGGAGATGTGGATATGGGCACCTTACAAGCATACCTGGTTATAATCGATATGGAATAGTGACTGCAACTCAATCTAATAAACTCTTCTTTAATATATATATATATATATATATATATATATATATATATATATATATATATATATATATATATAAAAATGCAATTATCTTATTCAATCCCTGACACACGTGATCCCTTGCTGGATCCAGTGCATTTGAAAGGACTGTTATATGCCATATGATTTGTATTCTTTATATATATATATATATATATATATATATATATATATATATATATATATATATATATATATATATAAATTTAAAAATATAAAATAAAATATAAAAAATGTATAACCTTTATGGTCTAGCATACATTTTGTTAATGATCATATCTGATTAATATTAGAACTGATGAAAAAATAAGTGTCTCGTGGTTTTTTTGTTTTTTTTTTTTTGGGGGGGGGGGGGAAGGGTATTTGTGTTGTTGGTTGTGGTTTTTTTTTTCTTCTCTTTCTTGTGGAATTATGCCCACACGAGCGCATGGCGTCTTCTCGTGATTAATTTATTTCGCATGTGTATCTGTTAGAACCATACAGAAGGTCACAACTGACTACAGGATGGAAAAGTCAACATTCTAGACAAGATACAGTCGATACTATATAGTTCGTTATTTTCTCTATCCAGCCTCGCATATAATACGGTTTTTAATCTGTATTTAAGATTTTCTATTTATTCATCCACAATAATATCACAACGAAATTTATACCTTGTACACACGCAATATTTATATAATACATCACGTGTGTTATTCGAGTTCGACTACAAGAGGACACGAGTTCTTGTTGTACTACATAATTTATGGAAATGATCGGCATACGGAGACAACGACACGTGAAACGCCTGAAATAGACTTGATTATATAATGACACAGGATAACGAGGGCTTGATATTCGTGTAAGAAAGAAGTACAACAGTTATGCAACATTTCTGTAATTGTATTGTGAAAGACTAGAGAACGTCGGGTAATTTAGGATTATTTCTATTTTAAGGGGGCATAATTGTTTCTGTTCGTTGCAACACGTGAGCGCCAAACACATGGCAAGGCCTCTACCAATTATTTGTCGTTGAATAAGGCATTTTGTGTGCGATTTTATTATTAAAGTGTCTGACCTGACAGATAAAACTGAACATACCCAAATTTTCTTTGATCTGGACATAAATACAAAAAGGGCGAAAGAAACGGCCAAAATAAAATTATTCACTTCTGCGTGTGACCGGCACATGTGTGACAATGGTAGTCCTCGACTCTGTACGCAAGATTTGTTTACGTCATATGGATAGAACTAAAATGCAGAGCCAAATGTAGGACTGGTAGAGATGATTGCGGCATACGATATTTTTTTTGTACGACTAGGATAGGAACGTTATAGTTACGTCTTTCTTTACAAGAGAACACAGATGTATTAAGTTAATCTGACCATGTGAATTACATCTTCGGCATATGATTAAAGCAAGCTGTATGGTGGAAGATGGAAAATAAAGTAGTGTTAACTTTTTAAGCTGTATTTGGACGATGTTGGATTTAAAGTTGCTTTCATTCGTGTATAAGTTTACATGTGTCGCCTTATTTTTTCACATATTATGTGTTTTTGAAGGCAGCACCACGATATTTCCATCTTGAAAGAGATGGTTTCTTCCTATTGCTTGTATAGTCAAAGAGACAAATTAGCTAGATTAAGAACAACAATGTCAAAACAATGCGATCGGACGTTTAAAGCAAATTACTGTCTGATTAAAACCGAAAGTCAGACATAACGAAGATCTGGCAGTCACCGATGCTAGGTCAAGTTCTGTTCACCTTTCGATTCACCAATTAGATTAAGCTTACACACTTATTAAAGTGAAACTAAATAAATGGATTGGATATTACAAAGTCACCGGATCGCAAACTATTGTTAGTGCCAGAGGTATTTGCTTATAAAAGTATATTTCTCGCTTTTGATCAACTGGAAAATATATTGCACTAATATAGGACTTTCACTAAAATGTAAATTATGAAATTGGACGAAATGCGACACTGTGTGCTGCCAACTTGGTCACGGAGTTTGAGAATATATTGGTCGGTTTCTTGCATTTTAATATAAATAGTAAATAATAACTACTTTCCTATATTAGAAAATCAGTGACGCCGTCCGGAATGACCTCTACATAAATGGGAAGAGACAATGAAAATAAGGCGACTAAAAAAATGGGGGGGGGGGGACGTGATGATACCGTGGGTGTTTTAAGAAAGGAACATTTAAATGTAATAATGAAAACAAAGTATGCTATTTCACATCTTTAATGTAAATCAAGGTAAAAATGTGTCAGAAAGGCGTAAGAGCAGTTTAGTTTATTTGCCAAGCGTCAATTTGGATGTCATGCACGTTATCACGTCATAATATCAATGACGTTTTTACTTAATATACGAGATCAAAATATATCCTTTTGCTGTAAACAAGTGGTGCAGCTCTTTGCCGTATTTTCCCCAGACAAGTTTTCAATACAGATGCAATCTTGCAAGACGAGATCAGCTATTAATTTAATTTTATTAATTTAATTTAATTTAATTTAATTTAATTTGTTACCTTCATCTGATTTTATACGTTTCTATCCATACGTATTAGTTTTAAAAAAAACGTATGGGGGTGTGGGTGATCTTCGCCATACTTGTGTATATGAAAAGAAATCGCTGCTACAGGATGTAACTTAGCAAGGCTCTGTCTTACAGAATTGATTAGTAAAATATGCCTCTTGCAATTCGTTAGTAAAGGACGGAATTTCAAACATCAGTGACGTTGTTCCCACAACGACAAGTCTGGAACTTTCGCATTGAAATAAAGTAATTGACGGGTAACCTGACATCTGCTCGGTTCAGTAATTTCAGTAAGATGAAGAAAGCTGATAGTTTTCTGCTGTTCTCGCAATGCTGTTATCCAAAAACTGGAGTAACGATTCGAGTTGCTGATAACTCGTGACGATGCCATACAAATTGTTAAAGATGGGGGATGTGTGATCTGTCTTCATTTCTTACGGTATTTTGGTTATCCTCATGTAGAAGATGATTGACCACGGTGGTATTGGCCTGATCGAGTAAACAATAAAGAAGTGAAATTAATGGATATAGTAACATAAATATGGACACAGATATAGAATAGAACAACAAGAGCCCCAGTATGTAAAATATATTATTCAGTCATATAAACAAAATCAAATTGAACATGACATTTGACTGGTTCACTTTCTCTTAGAAATAGATTTATAAAATATACACGAAATTCAATTAAATGTTCTAATAAACTGATAAAACAAATTCATCATATAATAGAATGACTGATTGAATTAAAATTCCCGGCATGTCCGCATCACCTCATTGCGCTATCTCTCTCTCTCTCTCTCTCTCTCTCTCTCTCTCTCTCTCTCTCTCTCTCTCTCTCTCTCTCTCTCTCTCTCTCTACCCTTTTCATCAAATGTGTGGCTGTAGACTGCGCTCTTTTCTACTGTGCAGTATATGTATAGAGCTATTGGTTTTCCTTCGTGTTTCATGATCCCTCACTTGCTGATCATGTGAGAATTCCTTTTTTGTGTCTTCTCTGGTTCCGTGTCTTTCAAATTTTTAGACAGCCTATCCATTGGACAATTTATTTAATGACAAAAGTACGTTTTACTGATTTGGGAGCGAGCTTCCACTTCCGGCAGATAAAATCTCGGAATGCCTACAGCAGAGTTGTCTGATTCTTAAAGAAATTTCTTCTGGGAGCTCCCCCCCCCCCATTTTGCTTAGCCAATCGGGATTACATGATCTACTCGCCAATATTTTTACACTCCCATCAAAATCAGAATAATTCTCTCTTGTCATTTTCTAGAAAATATCATTGTATGATACTCTATTAAATGGTTCCAGATTTCCCAAAATTTTCTCTGGCTTGACTCAGTCATTTTCGGCTCTTCGACCTTACGTTAACATGTGCCTTTTCTATTTATGTGACACTTATCGAACAAACTCTAATTAAAATCTAAGTATGTCTCCAATTAGAGTATATCCCATCCTTCGCAGCTGAAATTTATCACGAGCTTGGCTCGTACGCTTGCCATAATGGTTACGTGTCACGCTGACCATGACAATAATGTTCTGTCAAATTATCTCTTCAAAATTGTGTACGCATATGGACATTTTAATTGGCTGCTTTACACACACCGCCTGCGTAAGAAGTGTCTAAAATTACAGACTGATTACAATCAGATTTTCACTGTCCTTCGTGAAGATGTGACAGCGACCGTTTAGAGGGTATGTTCTAGTGGCCTTTGAAATAGCCATTTGAAATGCAGCTTTCAAAAGTCTGAAAATGACTCAAATCATTCGGTACACATTTATTCTCTGCAGCCATACTGCTCAGGTCTCCCAAACGCGAAGATATAAGACACCATCTGATTGCCTAATAGATTTAGCGTTAAAATAGTAATGTTAGCCACAAGTACATGACCCCTAAGCGGTCACTGTCACGTCTTATACAAAAGTGGAGATCTTATTTTAATCAAACTGCTGAAAAATATAGCCTGCTTATGTAACAGGAACATTTTGCGATAGGTTGAGATATCGTTTCAGTTATGGAGCCTAGTATTGGATCTTACTACACCATTGGAGCCCCGATGATCGCTTAGTCTATCGCGATCACCATTACAGATCACACATCTCACCCCTGTCCGCGTCGGTTCGAGTCTCAGCTCAGCTGACGTGGGTGTGTTTAAAAGCTTTGCTGTATTTTCCTGTGTTAAACCTACCAAACCAAAAGTTTGCAACACCATAGCGTGTAAGGTCGATTGGATGAGCGTTAGAAAGAACAGAATTCTACTCGCAGCTTATTGTCAGATCGTGTGGTAACCAGTGGAGGTAAACCAAATGCGAGGAAGATACAACTAAAACGTACGTCATCAAAATATGGGTATATACTTCAGGCCATTAAATTGTGTTTACATTATGTTGGTCATATATTGATCAGCAGATGTATGCGTGATTCGTTGCTGACTAGTTTTATGCATACACAAGTCGACAAAAAAAACAGAGCTTCGAATGGAAAAATGCATTTTCAATACCACCAGGATAAGACTTGATGCAGTTAGATAAGATTTATACCGGCAAATATTTCCTGACAGCATGCATGTGTAAGCGTACAATCCGATCTAGGTAAAGTGCACTTTGTGACTTTGTTGTCTTTTCTTCTACGTTTCGTGTTTGTAAATTTTTAAAATATAATTATTATGTATTCTAACTAAAAAAATGTCGTTTTCTTCTAAATAATATAGTATGATTCATCTCACCAATTACCGTTGCATTTTTATTTTGGTATTGGGTCATCTGGTCATATTCTAACCACTGAATTCTTTGACATGGACAACTTTGTTATTGAAGTCTACTGCTGTGTACCTACAATAGTAGACCAGCGAAAGTTGGTCTCTAAACCTTTTTTTTATTTTGACTTTAAAAAAAAAAGGTTTAGAGACCAACTTTCGCTGGTCTACTACAATAGTTACGGGTGTCAGTCGGGCTTCTTGCAACAAGTTCATTTGTTCAAAAAGCAGTGGCGTCACTAGGGTTGGTGTCACCCGGTGCGGTAACTAATGGTGTCACCCCCATGGACCACCTTCTGTAACATACCATACAAAAACTTTATAGACAGTTATTTTGGTGTCACCCCCTCTGATGGTGTCACCCGGTGAGGTCCGCACGCCCCTAGCGACGCCACTGTGATCGGTTATCCGCTTATGAATCCGACTAGACTGAGCAGTGTGTGCTCTGTAACATTTGCAATTTTTCATTTGGTGTCACCCCTCTGAGATGGTGTCACCCGGTGCGGTCCGCACCCCCCATAGCGACGCCACTGTCAAAAAGCATATAATTTTTTTCTACATACTCAAAAATGAATTTATTACGACTATATACAAAGGTGATAAAGCACATGCACTTGATTCTGGGTAAATTAATGTATTCACTCACCATATAAAATGTTATATTGTGAGTGTATACATTAATTTACTCAGAATCGAGTGCCTGTAGGGTAAATCCGACCGTGTTGTGGCTCCTACCTCAACTATACGTAAATACGACCGCACTTACACAAGTTTCTTCATCTTGTCAGACTTAAAAGCTTTACATTGTTTTTTTTTCTTTTAGCATATAGCATATAGAAAGTGATATTGTTATATAGATAATTGTGCATGTTGTATATATATATTCTCTATATAACGTATAAGAATATTTATATATATATATATATATATATATATATATATATATATATATATATATATATATATATATATATATATCATTATAATTGTGGAGAGAAATAGCATTTTATGTTTTATTTAGATTTATACCATTAATTTATTTATTGTTTTTAATTACATATATATTCTAGGTTTTTTTCCCTCATTCTTCAATGTATAATACAAAACTAATCATAATTCTACATTTTTTTAAAGCTTGTGTTCTTGGTCATAATTACCCTCTTTTGATAAAGAACCTGGGGTAAATCCAACCACTATACAGAACATTACATACTATTGTTATTACAGAACATTGCATACTATTGTTATTACAGAACATTGCATACTAATGTTATTACGGAACATTGCATACTATTATTACAGAACATTGCATACTAATGTTATTACAGAACATTGCATACTAATGTTATTACGGAACATTGCATACTATTGTTATTACAAAACATTGCATACTATTGTTATTTGTCATAAAACTGGTGCAGTTTGTACTCTTTTTTTTTTTTTTTTTTTCTTCTCTTTTTTTTTAGTGAGACAAAGCATTATTTGAAAGTTGCAATCACATAACTATTATGCTATTGAAAGCTATACAAATTAGGGCATAACCGATTAGCATTTTTCTACTGATTTCCGATTCCGGATTTTGGGCATGAAATTTTTCTGATTCCGGATACGATTCAATTGATCAGAAATGCTAAATACGTATTTTTTTTTCTAAAAAATTTCATCTTCCGTTTCCGGGTTTCTGGGATATGGTTTTGCCATGTCTAGCATGTTACTTAGTTCTTTACCATATCCGGCTTCATTTCCGGTTTTCACCCGCCAGTTCAAATAGATTGTCTCACAGCGTGGTTGAGTTGACCATATTGGACTTTTCTGACTTCTTATTTAACTTTATTAACTATTGAATGACACGCAGTGTTAGACACGGTGCTATAGAAATTCAATCGGTCGTTCCTGCCTTGTCCGACTCCAATTAATCGGAAGTTCATACTATCCGGTGGAATCCGATTTTCGCATCGAAAGTCGGTTATGCCCTAATACAAATCTTAGATGATTGATGTCTAACTAGGGTCCTGAATAAAAACAAAATATGAACGCCATTTCTGAACTCATGCAAAATGGAGAATACTGAAGCAATTACATCATTTTGTCACACATAGCTGTCTTCGCCTGGAAATGTTTTTTTTTTAATTTGCATTTACATGTGTACAAATAAAAACAAAGAACACAGCAAGTAATTTACATATCTTTGTTGTAAACAGCAGGGCGTATATACATGGTCGGAATGACCAAACTTGTCATAGAAACCATGTTATAATGAAGAGCCTTACAGTGAGAATGACTTATAATAGAAACCATTACAGTGAGAATGACTTATAGAAGAAACCATGTTATAATGAAGAGCCTTACAGTGAGAATGACTTATAATAGAAACCATGTTATAATGAAAGCCTTACAGTGAGAATGATTTATAATAGAAACCATGTTATAATGAAGAGCCTTACAGTGAGAATGACTTATAAGAGAAACCATGTTATAATGAAGAGCCTTACAGTGAGAATGACTTATAATAGAAACCATGTTATAATGAAAGCCTTACAGTGAGAATGACTTATAATAGAAACCATGTTAAAATGAAAGCCTTACAGTGAGAATGACTTATAATAGAAACCATGTTATAATGAAAGCCTTATAGTGAAAATACCTTATAATAGAAACCATGTTATTATGAAGAGCCTTACAGTGAGAATGACTTATAAAGAAACCATGTTATAATGAAAGCCTTACAGTGAGAATGACTTATAATAGAAACCATGTTATAATGAAGAGCCTTAAAGTGAGAATGACTTATAAAGAAACCATGTTATAATGAAAGCCTTACAGTGAGAATGACTTATAAAGAAACCATGTTATAATGAAAGCCTTACAGTGAGAATGCCTTATAATAGAAACCATGTTATAATGAAAGCCTTACAGTGAGAATGACTTATAATAGAAACCATGTTATAATGAAGAGCCTTACAGTGAGAATGACTTATAATAGAAACCATTTTATAATGAAAGCCTTACAGTGAGAATGACTTATAATAGAAACCATGTTATAATGAAAGCCTTATAGTGAAAATACCTTATAATAGAAACCATGTTATAATGAAAGCCTTACACTGAGAATGATTTATAATAGAACCCATGTTATAATGAAGAGCCTTACAGTGAGAATGACTTATAATAGAAACCATGTTAAAATGAAAGCCTTACAGTGAGAATGACTTATAATAGAAACCATGTTATAATGAAAGCCTTACAGTGAGAATGATTTATAATAGAACCCATGTTATAATGAAAGCCTTACAGTGAGAATGACTTATAATAGAAACCATGTTAAAATGAAAGCCTTACAGTGAGAATGACTTATAATAGAAACCATGTTATAATGAAAGCCTTATAGTGAAAATACCTTATAATAGAAACCATGTTATAATGAAGAGCCTTACAGTGAGAATGACTTATAAAGAAACCATGTTATAATGAAAGCCTTACAGTGAGAATGACTTATAGAAGAAACCATGTTATAATGAAAGTCTTACAGTGGGAATGACTTATAATAGAAACCATGTTATAATGAAGAGCCTTACAGTGAGAATGACTTATAAAGAAACCATGTTATAATGAAAGCCTTACAGTGAGAATGACTTATAATAGAAACCATGTTATAATGAAGATCCTTACAGTGAGAATGACTTATAAAGAAACCATGTTATAATGAAAGCCTTACAGTGAGAATGACTTATAGAAGAAACCATGTTATAATGAAGAGCCTTACAGTGAGAATGACTTATAATAGAAACCATGTTATAATGAAAGCCTTACAGTGAGAATGACTTATAATAGAAACCATGTTATAATGAAAGCCTTATAGTGAAAATACCTTATAATAGAAACCATGTTATAATGAAAGCCTTACAGTGAGAATGATTTATAATAGAACCCATGTTATAATGAAAGCCTTATAGTGAGAATGACTTATAATAGAAACCATGTTATAATGAAAGCCTTACAGTGAGAATGACTTATAATAGAACCCATGTTATAATGAAAGCCTTACAGTGAGAATGACTTATAATAGAAACCATGTTATAATGAAAGCCTTACAGTGAGAATGACTTATAATAGAAACCATGTTATAATGAAAGCCTTACAGTGAGAATGACTTATAATAGAACCCATGTTATAATGAAAGCCTTACAGTGAGAATGACTTATAATAGAAACCATGTTATAATGAAAGCCTTACAGTGAGAATGATTTATAATAGAACCCATGTTATAATGAAGAGCCTTACAGTGAGAATGACTTATAGAAGAAACCATGTTAAAATGAAAGCCTTACAGTGAGAATGACTTATAATAGAAACCATGTTATAATGAAAGCCTTATAGTGAAAATGACTTATAATAGAAACCATGTTATAATGAAGAGCCTTACAGTGAGAATGACTTATAAAGAAACCATGTTATAATGAAAGCCTTACAGTGAGAATGACTTATAGAAGAAACCATGTTATAATGAAAGCCTTACAGTGGGAATGACTTATAATAGAAACCATGTTATAATGAAGAGCCTTACAGTGAGAATGACTTATAATAGAAACCATGTTATAATGAAAGCTTTACAGTGAGAATGACTTATAATAGAAACCATGTTATAATGAAAGCCTTACAGTGAGAATGACTTATAGAAGAAACCATGTTATAATGAAAGCCTTACAGTGAGAATGCCTTATAATAGAAACCATGTTATAATGAAAGCCTTACAGTGAGAATGACTTATAATAGAAACCATGTTATAATGAAGAGCCTTACAGTGAGAATGACTTATAAAGAAACCATGTTATAATGAAAGCCTTACAGTGAGAATGACTTATAGAAGAAACCATGTTATAATGAAAGCCTTACAGTGGGAATGACTTATAATAGAAACCATGTTATAATGAAGAGCCTTACAGTGAGAATGACTTATAATAGAAACCATGTTATAATGAAAGCCTTATAGTGAAAATACCTTATAATAGAAACCATGTTATAATGAAAGCCTTACAGTGAGAATGATTTATAATAGAACCCATGTTATAATGAAAGCCTTATAGTGAGAATGACTTATAAAGAAACCATGTTATAATGAAAGTCTTATAGTGAAAATACCTTATAATAGACCATGTTAAAATGAAAAGCCTTATTGTGGGAATGCCTAATAATGCACACAATTATATTTAAATGTTTAGTTTGCTATCGAGTATAAAATGCTCAAGTCTATTGGATTTCATCTTCTTATGGAGGATTAATGCACACAAGTATCTTAATTTCAAAGAAAATGATTTTTGAATCTTTCACCCTTGTACACTGGTATAAACCAATGTACAGTTAATATTTGTCAACTGCAAACTGCACAGATGGAGATCTGTTGTCAGATTGTGCACTGGCAGATCAAGATCTGTGCAATTATTTGAAGTAATCAGCAGAACGAACAACATAGACCCTAATATGCTGGGCCATTATGCAACGGCAGACCAGAGTCAGTGTTGTTTGCAGTTGAACTTAATTCAGTATGAGAGTACAGTAGTATGTACAGCACTTTTGCTAAATAGTTCTTGAGAACATCAATCTTTGTCATAGCTGTATTGATTTCACTGTACTTACACTGTACTGTATTGATTAGCATGGACTGAACTAGTTGTATTGATTGGCAACTCCAGTTTTAACCCACTAGCCTAGCAAGAATGAAATGCATGAAAATGGTCTTGAAATTTGAGATTTTTAAAAGTTCTCTTTTTACTATAAAGCAATACTTGGTTGCATAAAATTTCATTTGCACTCAATTTTTTGTTTGTTTGAACCAGGTGAGTTCAGAAGTGTCTTTCCTAAGAGTTCAGAAAATAATTATTTTTTCTGTCCAACATACTTTAACCTGGTTTCGGCTTTAATTAATCTCGTTCATCTGGTTTTCACCTATCATTGTGGCATTTATACATGTATCTGTAATAGAAACAATGTATTATGAACCTGTCAGAATTTCAAGATTTTTTTGGGTGGTCATTTAATTAAAAATTTTGTGGGAACTTTTTTTGTTCATTATAAACAACACCATCATCTGTTATATGTTTTCATTTCTTAATTTTAGTATTTTGCTGAATTAGTCCAATATGGAGTGGAATATTATGAATGTCGGTTGTGTCGGCGGCGTAGGGCACGGATTTGGAGCACTGGTTGATGGCACATACATAGTTGCTGATGATTGCGAGGGTAAGATTTAAATTTTGATTTCAATATGATTTATGATAACCTGACATCAATTCTTGTATACAGGTTCTTAAAGTTTGGAGATTTAAATCAGAAGGGTTATTTATGTATCAGGTTATTTTAACATGGCTCGTTATTATTTCATCACAGCAAATTGATAGTGGTACTTCTCCTTTTACAGTGACGATTCTTTCAGTTGAAGGTCAGACTGGCATTTTTCTTAATTAATAAGATATAAATATGACTGTGCCTTTTCCTAATAAATAATACTGTGTCTTTATACCTATATAACAAGACTGGGCATTTATCCTTATCAACAAGACTGGGCCTTTAGCCTTCTCAACAAGACTGGGCCTTTAGCCTTATCAACAAGGCTTGGCCATTATCCTTATAAATGAAACTGGACCTTTATCCTTATAAATAAGGCTGAGCCTTTATCTTTGTCATTGAGACTGTCCACTGATCCTTATATTAAACAAGACTGGGCCTTTTTCCTTTTAAATAATACTGGGCCTTTATCATTATAAAAAGTACTGGGTCTTTCTTCTTAATAAACAAGGCTGGGCCTTTATCCTTATAAATAAGACTGGGCCTTTATCTTTTTAAATATGACTGCACCTTTGTCTTTATCAATAATTATATAAAATGCAAAGTATGATGATTTTAGTTGTAATTATAGTGTACAAGTGTGATTCATTTTGAAGGTGATTCTGGATCATATAAACTTTAAGCACAGGAAGCAGAGCTCAGCAAAAATAAATTTCAAATTTCCAGGCAAGGGGGATTACTTATTTGCACATGCTGTGAACATCACATTGATGTTAGTCATTTTGAGGTATATGACGTCCGTCAAAATAGGTGTACCATGTCTATTTAGCATATTCAACATGCTGAATTGAATATTCATATTAGTTATCTTTATATTTGTTATCTTAATCTTGTTAAAATACTAGCTATTAATTAATTTATCCGTGCTTTTCAGGATAATTTTAGTCATGAAATTGATATAAAGGCAGTAATGACCATAATGCTCATGTTTTATTTCTGTTAATAAAGTGAATCTCCTGGTCAAACTACAGTATTAATGATATATATATATATATATATATATATATATATATATATATATATATATATATATATATATAGTGTTGTTCCGATTATCGATTATAATCGATCATCAGTTGGTTGAGCAGATAATCGATTGTGAACTCCATAATCAATTGTGTGTAAAGGGAGACTACTTTTTAGGTGTATGCAAAGCATAAAGGTTAGTAAAACTCCAAGCCACTAAAGTTGACCTGAACTTTATTAATTCCCTTCACAACTACAAATATGAAACCTTATGATTCATAATTAGGAACATATAGTCATTATTACATGGTCAAGTTGTTAAATTGTCGAGTTAATACATTTAAACACATTTTTTTGATTTGTTTCAGTCAAATTGCAACATCTTTTTTGTAGTATTTATAAACAATGACAAACAAGAAGAACATGTCCTTCTATACTTTAAATTATAGACGCATCACATGTCAACAAAATATTTTTGGGGGATTGTAGCAGTATTTCAGTTACATATGACAGATCAGCCATAAAGAATGAGTTCATTTAACAAAGTTGTAGAACAAAAGTAACACGTAATATTATTGTCAGATTAAAGTATACATTTCATTAAAAGAGATTACTCCTGTACATTTATAAACATATCGAATACTTGATCAAAGATATAACTGTTTAACAAAAATTAAAATTTGCTCTTAGTAACCGATTATAATCAATGATCAGTTGGTTAAGGGGAACTGATTATCGATTATGAATTTCTGACCGATTCCCATCACTATATATATATATATATATATATATATATATATATGCATGGTGTATAAACATAATATGTATACATGTATACACATACATAAATACAGGATTTTAAGTTGTGTCAAACTGCAAGCAACAAAGATTCAGATTTACCATAGCATAATGTAACAAAGATTCAGATTTACCATAGCATAATGTAACAAAGATTCAGATTTACCATAGCATAATGTAACAGATTCAGATTTACCATAGCATAATGTAACAAAGACTCAGATTTACCATAGCATAATGTAACAAAGATTCAGATTTACCATAGCATAATGTAACAAAGATTCAGATTTACAATAGCATAATGTAACAAAGATTCAGATTTACCATAGCATAATATAACAAAGATTCAGATTTACCATAGCATAATGTAACAAAGATTCAGATTTACCATAGCATAATCTAATGCTGCAAATCAAAGTCTATGTTATTTTTCCTTTTGCTTACTCTTAACAAACTGCACATACTGGAAACTATCAGATAATGCAGCAACAAATCTGGGTCTTTGCAGTTTAACTTGTCTTATAAATGAGTAATGTACTGTATTAGTGTATTGGTACACATGCTAGTGTATTGGACCTAGATGTGCATTTTGTTACACATGTTAGTGTATTGGAGTTAGATTGGTCATTTTGGTACACATGTTAGTGTATTGGACCAAGATGTTCATTTTGTTACATATGTTAGTGTATTGGAGCTAGATTGGGCATTTTGGTGCACATGTTATTGTATTGGACCTAGATGTCCATTTTGGTGCATATGTTAGTGTATTAGAGCTAGATGTGCATTTATGGTACACATGTTAGTGTATTGGACCTAGATGTGCATTATGGTACACATGTTAGTCTATTGGACCTAGATATGCATTTTGGGTCAGGTATTAGTGTATTGGATCTAGATGTGCATTTTGGGTCAGATATTAGTGTATTGGATCTAGATGTGCATTTTGGGTCAGGTATTAGTGTATTGGACCTAGATGTGCATTTTGGGTCAGGTATTAGTGTATTGGATTTAGATGTGCATTTTGGGTCAGGTATTAGTGTATTGGATTTAGATGTGCATTTTGGGTCAGGTATTAGTGTATTGGATTTAGATGTGCATTTTTGGTCAGGTATTAGTGTATTGAATCTAGATTTGCATTTTGGGTCAGGTATTAGTGTATTGGATTTAGATGTGCATTTTGGGTCAGGTATTAGTGTATTGGATTTAGATGTGCATTTTGGGTCAGGTATTAGTGTATTGGACCTAGATATGCATTTTGGGTCAGGTATTAGTGTATTGGATCTAGATGTGCATTTTGGGTCAGGTATTAGTGTATTGGATCTAGATGTGCATTTTGGGACAGGTATTAGTGTATTGGACCTAGATGTGCATTTTGGGTCAGGTATTAGTGTATTGGACCTAGATGTGCATTTTGGGTCAGGTATTAGTGTATTGGATTTAGATGTGCATTTTGGGTCAGGTATTAGTGTATTGGATTTAGATGTGCATTTTGGGTCAGGTATTAGTGTATTGGATTTAGATGTGCATTTTGGGTCAGGTATTAGTGTATTGAATCTAGATTTGCATTTTGGGTCAGGTATTAGTGTATTGGATTTAGATGTGCATTTTGGGTCAGGTATTAGTGTATTGGATTTAGATGTGCATTTTGGGTCAGGTATTAGTGTATTGGACCTAGATGTGCATTTTGGGTCAGGTATTAGTGTATTGGATCTAGATATGCATTTACTGCTCCAGTGGCCTATTGGTTAGAGCATCCACAACCATTTTTGTATATAGAGTGGCAGGGAGACTGAATCCTCATTAAACCATACTTTTTATTCTGGAGAGTATAGAACTACAGGACATAGAAAATGGGCATTAGAACCTTATGAACTTACCGGTATTTACAACAAATTCACTTGTTAAATCAGTTAAAGTTGACGCAATGCTCACTTGTTTTACTTTTAGAGAATTCCCTTGTTAAATTATAAACTCATTTAATGTCACAATGCTCACTTGTTTTACTTTTAGAGAATTCCCTTGTTAAATTATAAACTCATTTAATGTGACAATGCTCACTTGTTTTACTTTTAGAGAATTCCCTTGTTAAATTATAAACTCATTTAATGTGACAATGCTCACTTGTTTTACTTTGAGAGAATTCCCTTGTTAAATTAAAAACTCATTTAATGTCACAATGCTCACTTGTTTTACTTTTAGGGAATTCCCTTGTTAAATTATAAACTCATTTAATGTGACAATGCTCACTTTTACTTTTAGAGAATTCCCTTGTTAAATTATAGACTCATTTAATGTGACAATGCTCACTTGCTTTACTTTGAAAGAATTCCCTTGTTAAATTATAAACTCATTTAATGTGACAATGCTCACTTGCTTTACTTTTAGAGAATTCCCTTGTTAAATTATAAACTCATTTAATGTGACAATGCTCACTTGTTTTACTTTGAGAGAATTCCCTTGTTAAATTATAAACTCATTTAATGTCACAATGCTCACTTGTTTTACTTTGAGAGAATTCCCTTGTTAAATTGCAAACTAGATTAAATTTTCATAATGTTTTTTTTTTTTTTTAGAGCAATTACAAGATATGATAAAGCAGCTTCAGACAGGAAGCAGAACTTGTCAAATTTGGAGGCAGCAGTCCAGTTCCAAAATCATAGAAAAGGTAGGCCTGTGTGTGTCTTTTCATGGATGATTTAAAAATATATATTTTTTATTCTGTTTTTTTCTTTTTTAAAGGATCCTTTTTCATCAGTAGCATCTCCTTGCCTGATAGAATTTGCTCTCAAAGAGTACACTGCTAATTAAAGTAGACCTATGAGAAACAAATCTACATTTCAAAATATTGATTTTCCTTTTGTTTAGAATCGTGTGCCAGAAGACATTGTAAAGCATCAGGAAGGAGCATGGTCTAAAGGGGACAAAACTCTTGTTGTTGATAGCATGTGTAATGGTGGTGTTAAGAAATATCAGTTGATATCATAAAATTCCAGTTATTATAATTTATAGTATATGTTTTAACTAAATAAGAATAATAATTTGAAAAACAAAACACTTATCAAGTTAAATTTGTTTAAAAAAATGGGATTACAACAATGGACTAAAGATAACAGTTTGGGATTTGAATATGCCTCCATTTGTCATTTTAAAAAATTATACTGTGTGCGTGTGTTTGTGTATATATATATAAGCTTTTTAAGCTGAACATCAAAAACATGGCCTTTTTGTTATATGAAGTAAATAAAATTCTACAAAATGAAAATCATTACTGAAATAGTCAGTTTTTAATGCCTACACAAGGGTGTGACTTGTACTATAGTTCTCTCACTAGCTTAAATTACAGCAGTTTCTGAAATGTATTAAGCTTGTTAAGAGTAGGGCTGTCAACGGGTACTCGGGTACCCGGGTACCCGACCGTATTGAAAAACCCGGGTATTGAAACGTAAACGCGGGTACCCGTTAAAAAAAAAAAAACCGACACACTCGCCAACACTATCAAAAAATCATATATCGTCAGCAGTACACTTGTCTCAGTTACAGCTCCAGGCTATATTTAGGAGCAGGACCGCCCGTTATGCATCAACGGCCCACTACTAAATCGTTACACACGAAACCACTTCAAACAGGTGTGACAGCTATGACTTTAATTAGAAACCAGATCCCTGCTTAATATAAATAAACAATACATCAGAGTCTGCTTGGATTAATAAAATTCATTGGCATTGTGCAACAGGCCAAACCGTTATCCCCGAGGCATTATATACCAAGGTTAAAACATAGCATTGTTCTACAGGTAATAAACCTTTTTGTAGACGATAACTATTGATTGTGGGTGCTAAATGATCGGTACATTGCGTGCTCTTTTAATGAAATCCAGATGGATACCATTGATTTCCGAACACACATGTCAAAGAAATCCCACAATTTATATAATGAACAATTATCACCTAGACACCTTGAAATCTTCGTAATGCCTCAAAGTAATCTTTGAGCAGCTCGTTTTTCAAGTCGACTAGTTCTGCTAATTTTGAAAGTTAGCCATCATACATATACCGATATTTCTACTTTCGATACTACTACGTTTTTGTCATAACTATCTTAAGAAATATAATTCCAAAATAATATCACTTCTCTCACTCTCTCTCTCTCTCTCTCTCTCTTTCTCTCTCTCTCTCTCTCTCTCTCTCTCTCTCTCTCTTTCTCTCTCTCTCTCTCTCTCTCTCTCTCTCTCTCTCTCTCTCTCTCTCTCTCACACACACACACACACAGAGACACGAACGGTTTTAACGCATTACTCTTGACATGTGGTAAAGCTGCTTTACACGCATGCATGGGTAAGTCAAATCTGCGATCAAAAGCCGATGAATAAACGTGGTCTGTTCTAACAAGGACTTATACTTTAAAAAAAGGTGAGTGTTCTAAAGGATTTAATGCGGCTGATCACAGTGATCATTAAAAATTGGATTATACCTACCATCTGTGTACAAAGGTCATTCTAAATAATTTATTAATTAATAGCGTGCGGTGAGATCATTCGCAGCTACATCGGTGCGGACGCATCAGACCGAGTAGTGCATTACACAGTTAGCCTCTATCGCCAGACAAAATATTAAAGAAATGGGGATAACAATTAGTTGGTCTACGGTTGTACATGTCATTCCTATTCTAACGGGTTAATTTACCCGTTAAATTTCGCAACGGGTACCCGGGTTGGTTTTTCGTGATTTTTGACAGCCCTAGTTAAGAGACAGATGATCGATAGGTAGTTGCGATTTCAACTGGATCCAGTCATGTGGAGCATCATTTCAGTTATGATTTTTAATTTTAAAAGCCAACACATTTGTTCCATTTTTTTAAATTTTAAAAGCCAACACATTTGTTCCATTTTTTAATTTTAAAAGCCAACACATTTGTTTCACTAGAACGTGTTGGAAACTAAAGAGATGAATTAAGCTTTCAAGATTTTCATTTAATATCGCTTGGTACCCATGATACTAGATAGGGACAGCAATCACAGCTTATGTATGTTTAAGAATGGCTGTTAGACATGTCATAGACACTGCTATCATATCATAGACATTGCTATTAAATCTTATGTATGTTTAAGAATGGCTGTTAGACATGTCATAGACACTGCTATCATATCATAGACATTGCTATTAAATCTTATGTATGTTTAAGAATGGCTGTTAGACATGTCATAGACACTGCTATCATATCCTAGACATTGCTATTAAATCTTATGTATGTTTAAGAATGGCTGTTAGACATGTCATAGACACTGCTATCATATCATAGACATTGCTATTAAATCTTATATATGGTTAAGAATTGCTGTTAGACAAGTCATAGACACTGCTATCACATAGACACTGCTAGTATATCTTATAAATGGTTAAGAATGGCTGTTAGACATGTCATAGACACTGCTATCATATCATAGACATTGCTATTAAATCTTATATATGGTTAAGAATTGCTGTTAGACAAGTCATAGACACTGCTATCATATCATAGACATTGCTATTAAATCTTATATATGGTTAAGAATTGCTGTTAGACAAGTCATAGACACTGCTATCACATAGACACTGCTAGTATATCTTATAAATGGTTAAGAATGGCTGTTAGACAAGTCATAGAGACATATATCGCAGTTTATAGATGTGTGTAGATGGCTGTTAGACAAGTCATAGACACTGCTATCACATAGACACTGCTAGTATATCTTATAAATGGTTAAGAATGGCTGTTAGACAAGTCATAGACACTGCTATCATATCATAGACATTGCTATTAAATCTTATATATGGTTAAGAATTGCTGTTAGACAAGTCATAGACACTGCTATCACATAGACACTGCTAGTATATCTTATAAATGGTTAAGAATGGCTGTTAGACATGTCATAGACACTGCTATCATATCATAGACATTGCTATTAAATCTTATGTATGTTTAAGAATATCTGTTAGACATGTCATAGACACTGCTATCATATCATAGACATTGCTATTAAATCTTATATATGGTTAAGAATTGCTGTTAGACAAGTCATAGACACTGCTATCACATAGACACTGCTAGTATATCTTATAAATGGTTAAGAATGGCTGTTAGACAAGTCATAGACACTGCTATCATATCATAGACATTGCTATTAAATCTTATATATGGTTAAAAATTGCTGTTAGACAAGTCATAGACACTGCTATCATATCATAGACATTGCTATTAAATCTTATATATGGTTAAGAATTGCTGTTAGACAAGCCATAGACACTGCTATCACATAGACACTGCTAGTATATCTTATAAATGGTTAAGAATGGCTGTTAGACAAGTCATAGAGACATATATCGCAGTTTATAGATGTGTGTAGATGGCTGTTAGACAAGTCATGGACACTGCTGTCACATCATAGACACTGCTATCACATCTTATAGATGGTTAAGAATGGCTGTTAGACAAGTCATAGACACTGCTATCACATAGACACTGCTAGTACATCTTATAAATGGTTAAGAATGGGTGTTAGACAAGTCATAGAGACATATATCGCAGTTTATAGATGTGTGTAGATGGCTGTTAGACATGTCATAGACACTGCTATCACATCATAGACACTGCTAGTACATCTTATAGATGGTTAAGAATGGCTGTTAGACAAGTCATAGACACTGCTATCACATCTTATAAAAGGTTAATAATGGCTGTTAGACAAGTCATAGAGACATCAATCACAGCTTATAGATGTTTAAGAATGGGTGTTAGACAATCAGAGAGACAGCTGTTACATCTTGTAGATGTGTGTGTGTGTGTGTCAGAAGATCTCTCCAGAGTATCTTTGGGAGTGCATAAGCACTTCTATCCATGGTCTTTTATTGGAGTGTATTGACACTTCTATTGTCCTGTGTTTTTTTGTTTTTTTTTGTTTTTAATATTGGAAATCCAGTTTGTAATTAATGCTTTGAAAAATTGAGACAATTGCTTGTAACCACTTTTAGACAGTTCCACTGGGTAAACTTACATTTACTAAATGCTTGTATTGCAACCAAGCCATGTGAAATTCTGGCTGAACAAGACTTTGCATAGAATACAGTGAATTGCTTGACTTTTGATAGGTCAGCACAGTATGTGATGACAAATTTGGATTTGTTCTATTTGCTTGCAGTTGTGTGTGTTATATATGGATAAACATGGTATCGGCACAAGAAAAGATAATTCATTTGATTTTTCCGCTGATCTGCTTGTTGTAAAGCAGAAGAGCGTATCGCAAAGTTTTTCATTCATGTCCATCATCATTTGGCACAAGTTTTATGTCTGAACTCCTCCTAAACTTGGGTTTAGTGCTGCAAAATTTTTAAAAAATGTGTCCATCCAAAGGTATAGTTGGTCCTAAATGTAAATGGTTCACCCCCCCCCCCCCTCAAACATCGGGTTTAATTCACAGTAATTATTGATCTCAGGGAGGTTCGTAATTCTTTGATGATGTGACTTGTAACTTAAGTTTAGTGGTTAGTATACTTTGTCGAGTAAATCTGAACTCGTTATTCATTAGTGCTTTATGGGTGGCTTATTTTTTTCATTGATCTTTTGTAGGATTTAATCCCATTGCTGTGCTATTTAAAGGACTGCCCAGCAATATTCCAGAATGGAGTCATGTAAGTATAATTAAAGAACTAAATGATACTCAACCAGTTTTGTTAATGAATGGGTTTTTTTCAGCACTTATAACATTTTATTGGTTTTGTCACATTGAGGAAATGAAAGCTAATGATGAGCTCTTTTTCTGAAGAATACAGATAGCTGTTCTGGGTGGATATAGAAGTAAAAACTTTGTATCATTAATTTGACACACTGTACCAACTGAGCTACTGTGACTCCCAAGTGAGCTTAATACAGAATATTGTGGTGGAATATGCAATAGTGGATAACTCTGTGTAAAGGATATTTGCACATAAAGGAAGTGTTTATAGGCCCCTTGTGTAAAGGATTACTAGTCCATAAAGGAACAGTGTTTATCGGCCTCTTGTGTAAAGAGTACTTGTCCATAAAGGAACAGTGTTTATAAGCCACTTGCATAAGGGATACTTGTCCATAAAGGAACAGTGTTTATAGGCCCTCTGCATAAGGGATACTTGTCCATAAAGGAACAGTGTTAATAGGCCCCTTTTGCTAATCAAATTATATGTTTACCGCACCAAAATGGAAAGTTTTTATAGACCCCTTTTGTTATTCTCATGTGATGTTTTACTTGTAAATAAAGAATACATTTTCAAAAGAGGAGAGCCGATGGTTCATCTGTTTTATGCCAGTGGAGGCAACTATAATTTATGTAAAGATTTAGACTTTGTACTAGTCATCTAACTTGTATACATTGTTCTCCCTCCAATGGTTGAAAATGCTTTTAATTCACCCATAAAATATTATATTTCTTCAAATGTTTTGTTTTAATTAGTAATTTAAATTATCTTGTGATAAAAAAGAAGAAAATTTAAAAAATAATTGAGAGACTATTAAGAATAGTTTATATTGAAAGAACCATGAATATATTTATGAAGTTCTGATTTCTGATACATCTTGGTGTAATTTCAACCCTCTAAGCTATCCATATTCTCAATATTTTGTTCTTTTAATACCATTACAAAATCACCCAGTAAAAAAAAAATTCTTTAAATGTGTTGTTTCAGTTACTATTATATATTCTCTGGTGATTTAATAAAGAAGAAAATTTACCATAATATTTTTCGAGAATATTTAGAATAGTTTATTTTGAAAGAACCACAAATATATTTATGGAGTTCTGATTTTATGCTATTTAAAATAATTTCATCCCTCTAAGCTACATAGGTGTAAAAGTGTATTGCAAACATTATAAGACATACAAATATTATAAACTCATATAGGTTTAAAAGTGTATTGCAAACATTATAAGACATACAAAAATTTACAATCATATAGGTTTAAAAGTATATTGCAAGCATTATAAGACATACAAATATTATAAAATCATATAGGTTTAAAAGTGTATTGCAAACATTATAAGACATACAAATATTATAAAATCATATAGGTTTAAAAGTGTATTGCAAACATTATAAGACATAAAAATGGAAGAGAGACCTTAAAAACAGAACTGCAATTACAATTCATTGGATCCATACTTCTTTAGTTGGATCTCAAGATTGATTTGTTGGAAACATGGAATCTATTTTACATCAATTCTTACTTCAGCTGTGTCTCATACTCCGGATTATGTAGAAATTTACCCATCTTATCAAAACATTATGTCTCAGGAAAACGAGTCCAACAATGAATTGGGACACAGTGCAACTCCAAATAACTGTATTAGATTTGGCTTGTATCATTCCAAGCCAGATTTAAGAAACAGATACCCCATTAAATAAACACTTCTACATTACTTCAGGCAGTATATATTTTTATTTTAATTTTAGGGTTTAACGCCATTTTTGAGCACAGGATAGGCTATACATGTCAGCCAGTATTATTGGTGGAGGAAAAACCCGAGTAAACCCTCGGAAAGACCCATGACCCACGAGAAGCTACTGGCAAGCTTTCTCATATAACTACATTAGCCGAATCTTAGACTTGAACCCAGGCAGACAGGTGAGATGGCAGTGATCTGTAACGGAGAGCGCTTTAGACCACTCGGCCACTCGGGGCCCCTACCTTCAGGCAGTACCTTCTAACAAGCAGTTTAGACTCTTGCATCTTGGCACATGATGCAGCAAGACAGATAACTGTATTATGAGCATACTTTTGTGCAGGGTATGGAAAATAACAACAGTGTCAGATTTTAATTAGTTCTTGTCACATTTAAACCTTATCCGAAGCAATATTTTCACACAGGCAATTCAAGTGTCTGCGAGTTTGTAAAATTTAAACTGTAATAATTTTTGTCTTGAATTCTAAAATCTGCAGAATAATGTTTTAGTGTATATATCATTTGGTTTCCACAACAATTATTTCTGTTCGTGAAACAGACTATCAAATGGTGTAGAGAAAAATGATTACAAGTTTTTCCTCATAGAAAATGAAATGAAGAAATAACTTATTATTTTCACATATTTAGACCATATTCTTTACAATATACTTTTTTTTCCTTTTTTTTTCATTATGTAAATGTAATCTTGAGTTACAAAAGATATTGCTCATATTCCCTGTCATGAAGTTTTAGGAATATATTTTCTGAAGCTACAATTGTTATTAATGCATATTTTACTTGTATATTTTTAATGGAAAACATGAAAAACATAACTAAGTCATAACTGGTTTAGCATCCATTGAAGAAAATATAGAGAGAATGATAATTAATAATTGTCAGTTAGGTTAATAATTTACAAAAATTTAATAAAAAATAAAATATATTAAAAAAATCTTTGATTTTAAGAGACAACAATATGTTCTAAAATGTTGCATCAAGCAAGCAAATAAATGAAACATCACTTATTGAACAATACCAGAAATTTAAGTGAAATTGACAACCTTACTTTTACTGAAAATTACCTGTGCTTAAATATTTACATGATTGCATTTTTAAATTAGTTTTTTTCTTCTTAATTAGGATTGATGTACGTAATTCATTGTCAGCATCTGTTGTGTAATAAAAGCAGATATAAATGCTGTGATTGCCAAACAAGATGATGATGAATCTAGGAACTTCATTAACCTGTTTTGTATTATCTGCATTTCCTTTTTAGATTGCTAACCTTTCTTACGCAGCCAGTAATGATGCAAAATGGCAAGGAAGAGATGAAGCAGCATCCTCACCATGAGGAATCCTTTCTCCAGCGGGCAAAGTCATTGTGCACAAATCCCACCCTTGTCACTAGCATTTGCCGTGAGATGAAGACCATCCTTCAAGAGGTGAGTTGCACAGATAAAAGATAAATTTGTACTTGATTAATTTTACTTGAGTGAACAACAAGTGATCACAACACTAATATGAACTAATCTAGCATGTTGGTAGCAAAACGTGTTCTTTTAACGGGGAGAAAAGCAAAAACTGTTGTCAGAAATCTATGACTTTGAATGGATGGACACTTGATTGTGTTGGTTATAAGGGTCTAGCATCTAGAATAATTGTAATGTGATGGCAGTATAAATCAGGAATCTAGAGTCTTATGATGTGCTGGTTATAGGAATCAAATATCTAGGGTATTGTGATGTGTTGGCAATAGGGATCAAGTATCCAGGATACTGTGATGTTATGGCATTATGGGTCAAGTATCTACGGTTTTGTGATGTGGTGGCAATAGGGATTAAGTTCCAGGATACCATACTTACCTATATATTGTGAGACTTTAATTGTTAGAACACCACTAATTTTTAAAATAATTTTTGATGAGTGCACTGTATGTTCTGGGATACGTCGTTTTGTTTCAAAATTTTAAGTTGTGAGATACCTTTTAAATCATTAAAAAATTAACTGTTAAAAACTGCACTGAAGCTTAAATTTTGTTTAAAATTTTATTTAACTGTGTACTTGAGATAAAACTCGTTAATCCACTTAGTGTCACCTCATCAACCCTAACTTTTTTTGTTGACAATTTATTTAGCTCCCTCATGCTGTGAAAAATTATCATTGGAGAAAGCACATTTCCTGCTGAAAAAACTGCAAGGACTAGCGTAAGATTTTTTCTGCACCATTCATGCAGATTTGTTTCACTTTAACCCACTTTTTAATGAGTCCATCCAGGAATGTGATGTCTTGAGTTTCAGCTATATTAATAATCTTATTGTTGGCAGAAATCGTCATCTTCTCTTCTGGCCTTCATGAAATCATTATATGATTTTATTTTCTCCTCCAAATCTTCTGGGACACACTGCGTAAATGATAACAATGAAAAAAGCACTAAACTGTGTTGCTTTAAAAATTCCTTTGTTTCATTAATTTTCAAAATTATCATGAATACCAGTAAAAAGGAACCAAAGTTGGCTTCCCTATGTTGGCAGATTGTGTATAATCACTATATTGTTACGTGTATCTGATTTAATATATATTTATTTTAAAATAATTGGTTGTTTGTCAGTTTTAAATTCTATTTTATTTTTCATTACATGCTATTGTAATGTAAATTTATTCACTTCAGATGATATTCTCTCAGAAAATCAGTTGACCTGAATTATTCTTTGGTAAACAACTAATGTTGACCCAGATCCTGACCTTGATTCAGGGTTAGTGGCAGCCATGTAAACAGGTTTTTTAAAATTTTAAAATGATTGGTTGTTGTCAAGGTTAAGATGGGACTAGTGAATTAAGAAGTAAACAACTTAAAAGTAAAATGATTGGTTCTCATCAGCATCATGTTAGGAGTATGTGATATAAGATAGGCATGATCATGTGACTCTCCACCACCACCCCCACACCTTTTTCTTGATTTCACAATTTGGGGATTGTTCCAAACTGCATTTTAGAATGCAATAAAAGTTTTGTTTTAGTGAAATATTCTGCATGACGTTAAGTCATTTTCTTTTGTTGTAGCCAGTTTTTCGAGTTATGTTAAATTTTCTTCAGACCTGATGGCTTTAAAGGATTACGTCGTTTCTCTGGAAATATTTTAATGTGTTTATACAAAATGTTTGAACAAAGACATTTTCTTATCAAAATTTTTTTCGGACTTCCAACAACAGAGTGTTAAATCTTGTGATTCTATAAGGAATTGTAGATAAACACAGTACAGACTACATCATACATCATAGTCTTCCAATTTGGATTTTACAACAGAACATGAACTTTTTTGAACATATCATTATTAGGACTTTTGTAATTTAATTTGTGGATTATTCTTGGATTATGTTTGCATTTGATTCTTAAAACTAAGTTCTTTTTCCATTTTTATAATTTTTTCCAGGGAAATAAATTATGTGCTAAATTTTACAAAGCTTGTTGTTTTCCCTTTTCTGTGGATCATACAGCAAGAATACTTGCAATCAAGCATTTTGAATACTGTGAGGGCACTAAATAATACCGGGTAAGGCCTGTGTGCTTTTTTTGCACCTTGTGGGATGAAACTCAACAGTCTGTAATGCAATGTTACCTCGCTTGACGCTCAGCATTATGAGTTAAGTGTTAGGACTGGTTGGCCTGGTGTCAGGATAATGTGACTGGGTGCTAGACATCACTATAAACTGTCTCACTGCAGACATCGTAGCGATATGACTGAAAAAATTGTTAAAGCTACGTTAGAAGTCCTAGTCAAACAAACTGTAATGCATTGCAATTCAATTCATCAGCATGTAGATATCTTTATGTATGTTGCGGGAGAAACTGTTATGCCACGAAAAATGTTATAAATTACACTGTTATTAAAATTATAATAGCCAGATCTTTTTAAATACAAAAAAATACATATTTAATGTGATTTTTTAATGATTTCTTTGCCGTTAGGAAAAAAGTACTAGGATCAGCAGTGAGAAAGAAGGCTGTGTGGCCAACAGGAAACATCTTTTTGCTTGCCCAAATAAACACTTTGCAATGCAAACATTTCACGAGATTATTTTGCCCATTTCTTTCTACACCCACCCACCATCCAGCAGTGAGTGAAAATCAGTAAAAGTTTTTATTGTTGACCCCAATACAGATGGAAACTGAATGAAACCTTGAAAATGACAATAGTTAAAATTTATCAAGCGAGAGCCAAATGCATAAAAAATCAACAGAAAAGTGGACCGTTAGGTCATTGCTGAGTGTAGTTGGTTCGGTATTATACACTTCAACTATAAGACATTAATTGTGTCATACTATACTTTCAGAATGGAAATGGAAGGATCAGCTATGAGCAGTGCACCACCATCAACTATTGCCTACTGTTTTTCCGTAACATTCTCTACATCCAGGAACCAGATGAACTACAAGAGAATGGATTACATCTCCAGTTGATGAGGTAAATTTTATCTACTTGTCTGGATCGTCGTCATGCTTCTGTGTGCTTGAATGTAATTTGTTATTTACCAGGTCCTGTCATGATTCAAGTACTTACTGTTTGTCACTTGACAAATGAAGTAAGCAAATGCTGTCCCAGTGACCACTGCCACTTGTCATGGGGGATTTGCCATTTCTGCCTTGAGACACATATTCTTGTTTTGAGGGACATCCAATCTTAAATATAGTAATATTTTCTGCAGATGGAATGGTAGCTTATTCCACAGAACTATGCCAGGGTACTGGAGCTTTTCATAAGTTGATTGGTTCTTGGATTCATTGGATAAAAGTTTTAATGTTTCGTTTTGACCTTAGCTGGGAATGTGTTGAATAAGGCTCAAAGCCATTGCAAATTCATGACTGGTTCCATTAAATAAGTTATCCAGTCAAAATACCTTAGGAGAACTATTCTTACTTCACAAATCCAGCCCTTTCAGATAACACCTTTAGCTAAAAGAAGCTAAAGTTTATCTGCCCAATGAGATCTTGGTGGTGGGGATTTGGCAGAGAGATCTGCCCTTGGTTTATCACCAAATCCCAAGTATATCTCGCTTACTACTTACACTTATGCCAACCAACTTCCTTTCATCAAGGGAGACCTCGCAAGATCCACTACCAATTTTTGGGAAGTTCTACACTTACAAGTTGTTTGAATCTTCTCTTTAAAGAAAGGAAGTATCCTTTATTTTAGTTTCCAACTTTTCTTTCTTCCTATGATGACAATGGTTTAAGGAGAAACCAACTTTTTCTAATAAAATATTTTTTTGAGGATACTTACCTAATCATAATTCACATACATCGTTCCAGCCTCCCAACAGTTGACTTCACACAGAGAGCATGCCAAATGCTCCAGTAATGACCGATTTATTCATGGCACCAATTGCCATACCAAGGAGAGATCACTTGACCTGACCATCATCTGGTGAGCAGATAACAGCTTCTATTAGCTTAAAGTGTTATTATGGAAGGCTGGATTTGTGAAGTAGTGTAGTAGTTCTTGTAAGGTATTATGATTGGATAAGTATTCTCAAACAAGTATTCTCAAAGAAACACATTTTATTGGAAAAAATTGGTTTCTTTGTGACACATTCCTACAGAAAATTGAATGTGATTGTTTTTTGTTTTCTTTAATTTAAATTTTCACACTGTGTTGGAAGGGGGATATCAGTCATGTGTTTGAAGATTTCAGTATATTGTTGATGGGTTAACTTTTGCAATTACTGGCCTCACTGATGGGCTGCAGATATATTTCCTTGTGACTACCAAACCGCATGAAAAAGCTTCCAATTGCGGTACACAAGACGATAATCTCGAATACAGCACTCATTATAACACGCAGCATAAAGTTGCTATGGTCATTATTTGCTAATAAACTTGTATTTTTAATTTAATTTAATTTTAATTTTAATTTATTTAGCTATAAGACAGTCTCACTTTAAGATGGTCTAATCTGTGGTTTCCATTATTTGCATTAAAATGAGGGAGTGATGTACTTGGATAAATGAAAGATCAGTACAAGTAGGCTGTATTTTAGTTTCAGTATGAAAGCAAAGAGAAACGACAAACTGTATTATAGACCTAATATATTCCATGATCTATTTCAGATATTTGAGACTTCATTAAGTATACCTCCAGTGCATGGAAAATTATGTAAAATGGTCTAATAAAAAATCATTGGTTCACATTTTTGTTATGTTACATTCTAACAAGTCTGTATCCCTCTTTTCTCATTGTACAGTATTCTTTTTATTCGTTTTATTGAAATTTTTGTCCTAGATTTTAAAACTACTTCAGCCTGTATATTTAAGATGCTTGCCTGCACATCTGTCCACCAGTCGAGTGGCGACAATGGTTGATGTTTGTGTTAGCTGAAAACCTAGTTTAACATTGGTCTTTGTTCATGTAAAGCCTTATACCAACACTTGGTTTCATTCCCTTATGTTCTTTGAAAACTTGTTGACTCGAAAACAAAAATGTATGAAAAAAGGATATGTGAAATTAAGGGGGTGGGGTGGGGTGAGTAAACTGATGGATGTGTGGTGAGGTTGTAGTAGTAAGACATAATGAAAGGCATGATAAATTCACACAGCCTCTTTGTATCTAAATCCTCAAGCATTCTTAGACTTTTTTCCTTGCAAAGTTAATAATTTGAAGAAAAGAAAGAACATTGCTTATTTATAATGCATTTAAACCTTTTCTATCCAGTTACTGACCTTGATAGCTTTATCATTATCATTGACTTATCTGTCCCTTACTGTTTAGTCCAATTCATGATCAGATAGTTTTTAACTTTATATGCCATCCATTTTTTAAAACTATAATTGTAATGATTCAATGCCTGTCGAGTGGTGCAACTTATTAAAGGGAGATAAATCTCCATGGTAACAGTAATGAGATGGTACATCCAATCTGATGATTGTCAAGCATTGGTTAATCCACATTGATAATCACTTTTAAATCAACACCCATTTATTTTTTCTGTGTTAATTTTTATTTCATTCATTTATTTTTTTCAGATATCTTTTTCAAAGTGGATTGGATGCCATTATTCTTCATCTGTTATCGATGCCACAGAGGGTAAGAAAACTGCTTGATCTAGTACCGTATATACTTGATTTGAAACTGAGTTAAATATTATTCAGATTCAGATATGTCATTGCATAAGATGTTCATCAGACCTAGGTCTGTGCAGTTTGTTTAGAGTAATCAGTAGAACAAATAAAATACACCCTGCTGGCACATTGTGCAACAGTTAGTACAGGCCATTGTTGTTTTCAGTTGAACTTGACTTGTAGGTTAGTACATATGGTGTACTATTCAACATATACACATACAAAGTTATTATTTGGTTCAGTTTTGCAAGGTTTATGCATATCCTACTAAGCATATAATAATAATAATATAAATAACTATTTTAGTGTGCATATTAAAAGAGTTTGCTTTCTTTGGGAGCTCTCCATTTTGGAGGTACATAGTCTCCCTTAATATGGTTGAGCTAAATAAGGCGTTAACAAGATTCCTTTTTTAGACTGATTTGTCTCGCCAAATTATGTGGTGCATGTAATAAGAGATTAGACACAGATAATGTCAAGTTTCAAGAAAATTACAAATTTCTTACCAGAATTCTGCACCCACTTCTCTCACCTGAGGCATGCAGGGATTGAGACAAGTTTGCACAAAGATGTTTTTTGACTGAATGAGGGCACATTTGAAAGCATGTGTTGATATTACAGTAGTTGACAGCATGTCATATTACAGTCTTTCTGCGCATTAACTGATGACTTTGGTTTATGTCAGATTGTTTGCTTTAGTAAAGTTCTTCAGTGTGATTTTCCACTTTAGTGTATGTGTTCTTTATATCTTGGATTATGTAATGGTAATTTTATTTAAGATGGTGTCGTTCAAAATAGAAAATCAAACTTTATTTTCATATGCGTTCATCTAACTGTTTAATATATATATTGTCAAGTACTCTTATCTCAGATGTTGCCTGCCAAGTAGTCATTCAGGGGGAGGATACTAAAAAAAAACCTCACACCTTGGATGGCATTTGCTACCATATTTACATGGATACCAAACTGCAAACAGTGGCAGACCTGCCAACCCTTATGAATATGCTGTAATCTTTAAAAAATTACCCTTAAATACAGACTTACAGCATGAAAACATAAACTACAGAAACTAAATTGTTGCAGAAAAATCCAGATAATTGGTGTTTGATTTGGATCTGGGTTTCATTTTAGAAATAGTGGAATTGGTCAGGGAACCAGGCTAACTTTACAGCAGCACCTCAGACACTTTAAACTGCACATGTTTTTCATTCAAAGCATCTGCATGCTAAAACTGTTGATTATCCGACATTTTTGAAAAATGGTATCCAGCATGTGATGCATGTTAAAGATAAAATGGAAAATAAACCTCTTAAAAAGTGTTACTAATCAACACAGAAGAATAAAAAGGAATATTCAGTTTCTTGTGAATAAAATCAGGAAGGGACACATGTTTTGGACATCACATGCCAGTTTGAATATGTCTCATGGTTGGAGATATGATTGTCATAGTCATGTGAATTGGATTTCTTTTTAAGAATTAAATCAAGCTGAGAGATAGCAACAAGCCATTGATTAGCATTGGGTTTGGAATTGAAGTTTCGGCCATTGATCAGCATTGGGTTTGGAATTGAAGTTTCGGCCATTGATCAGCATTGGGTTTGGAATTGAAGTTTCGGCCATTGATCAGCATTGGGTTTGGAATTGAAGTTTCAGCCATTGATCAGCATTGGGTTTGGAATTGAAGTTTCGGCCATTGATTAGCATTGGGTTTGGAATTGAAGTTTCGGCCATTTATCAGCATTGAGTTTGGAATTGAAGTTTCGGCCATTTATCAGCATTGGTTTTGGAATTGAAGTTTCGGCCATTTATCAGCATTGGGTTTGGAATTGAAGTTTCGGCCATTTATCAGCATTGGGTTTGGAATTGAAGTTTCGGCCATTTATCAGCATTGGGTTTGGAATTGAAGTTTCGGCCATTTATCAGCATTGGGTTTGGAATTGAAGTTTCGGCCATTTATCAGCATTGGGTTTGGAATTGAAGTTTCGGCCATTTATCAGCATTGGGTTTGGAATTGAAGTTTCGGCAACTTACTAGTGGTAAATAAGGTCTGCATGAGTTTTACAAACGCTTCAGTTGAGTATAATGTTTACCATCGCTGCGTGGTTCTAATACCCAACTTTTGAATAGGTTTTCCAGCTTCACATTAATTTAGCAGTTTTTAATGATATTTTGTTACACCTTACTGAAAACTGGTCAAGCCTACAGATAACAAATAGTTGCCCTGATGAGACAGTGTAGTCTGGGTTAGCACATCTCCAATGTGATACTAAATTTGCTGTCATATTAAACACCTGCATTCTGGTGCCCTTAATTTGAATTCATATACAGTATGAAAATTGTAGACCCTAATCTGCCAATACATTATAGATCCTAATCTGCCAATACATTGTATACCCTATTCTGCCAATACATTATAGATCCTAATCTGCCAATACATTGTATACCCTATTCTGCCAATACATTATAGATCCTAATCTGCCAATACATTATGTATCCTAATCTGCCAATACATTATAGATCCTAATCTGCCAATACATTGTATACCCTATTCTGCCAATACATTATAGATCCTAATCTGCCAATACATTATAGATCCTAATCTGCCAATACATTATGTATCCTAATCTGCCAATACAATATGTATCCTAATCTGCCAATACATTATAGATCCTAATCTGCCAATACATTATAGATCCTAATCTGCCAATACATTATAGATCCTAATCTGCCAATACATTATGTATCCTAATCTGCCAATACATTATAGATCCTAATCTGCCAATATGTTATTGATCCTAATCTGCCAATATGTTATAGATCCTAATCTGCCAATACATTGTATACACTAATCTGCCAATATGTTATAGATCCTAATCTGCCAATATGTTATAGATCCTAATCTGCCAATACATTATAGATCCTAATCTGCCAATACATTATAGATCCTAATCTGCCAATACATTATAGATCCTAATCTGCCAATATGTTATAGATCCTAATCTGCCAATATGTTATAGATCCTAATCCGCCAATACATTGTATACACTAATCTGCCAGTACATTGTAGACCCTAATCTTCAATGCATTATAAACCCTAATCTGAGAAATTTACATTTCAAATTATTTTATATTAATACCTATCAGTGCATCTCTAATCAGGGACCATTGTATGATAAAAATTTAATCTTCCATAGGAGTCTTATTACTTTAAGATGTGGTTGTTGATATATTCAGTAACTGTATCAATGTTGATTGAGAATTGTATGACATGATTAACTTTTTTTTTTTCAGGAATTCTGGAGTCTTTGTATAATCCAGCTTGTCTCACTGTTCTATAAGAACTATGTAAGTCAAATATTCCTTTGACTGTTTAAAATCATCATGTTTGTTATGAAGTAAACCATGAGATCAGCTTCTCAAAATGTCTTTTGTATGAACATGATTTCGCAGTGTATTCAACACCCTAGTTAATTAGATAAATTTTTTTCAAGTTTTTCTGTGTTTTGTTGTTGTTGTTGTTGTGTTGAATAAAACAACACATAAAAGGCCATATAATACCTAGTATGTACCTTAACATTGCAAAAAACCTGGACAGGATTTGAACCCATGCTGAACATAAAGACACACATCAGCTCCCCAGCTAAGTACTTATAAGAGGCCAGTCTCATTTGACCCTTGCTGAACCAAACTGACAAGAGACCGTTAGAAAGTGTGCCTTCCTTTCATCGGTTGATTTGTTAATCAGATTGGTTTACAACTTCCGCAATGTACCTTCACTAAATAACATAGTATTTTCATCAAAATCCAATACCATATAAACTTGTAAGTTGAGTCCAATTGTAAATTGCACACACCCAGATCTGCCATCGTATAATGCAATGAAAGATCTGGATCTTTGCAGTTTGCTAGGAGTTGTTTTGGGTTCTGGGGTTTAATGCCATTTTTCAGAACATGATAGTCTATATATGGCAGCCAGTATATCCGGTGTTGGAAGAGCCATCAAAATGCTAGGAAGAACCACTGATGTGTGGAATGCTTATGGCAAGCTTTCTCACTTACCCACAGTGGCTGAACCTGAGACTGAAACCCACATGGACAGATTTGAGATGTCCCATGATTGGTAAAGCCTTCCACCTGATGCCCCATTTGTTAGGCATAATTAGTAGAACAGTAACATAGACCCTGATGTACTTTATACAGCAATAGATTAGAGTCTGTGTTCAAACATAAATATAAACAGGTACATATGTTAATAAGAAAACAACAAATGTAATAATATGAACTTGATTTTTAGCTTTTAATGTCAGCATTTATTGGAGTTCTATTGCTCATTCGTTCAGATTTTAATTTCTTCTTCCAATACATTACCCTAATTATATCTACAATTTTTGTGACTGACTACAGTAAAATACTTCTCTGTCAAATACATGATATAACATTAAGATTAGGAAATTACGTTCTGCTGCCTCACAGTTAGCAGTTTCAACATTTACTTGCAATGGAATAATACCTCCAAAGATTGTGTTGTTGTTGATTAATCAATTTTGATCGTGCAACTTTTATTTTGCTGTATATTAAGCCAGAAGGTTATTATATATGGCATATACAACATCTGCATTTTCCCGTGAATTTTACTTGTATTTAATATGCATTTTATTTGCCTGATGTTATTTTCCTTGTGCTGTTGATTGGTAAAGTTTAACTTTTCACTGGTGTAATGGCATTATGCTGTTAAAATTTGGCTTATTATGCACTCAGGCTCACTCACTTGAACAATTTGTATATTGTATGCCCATTTTGTTTTTTCTTTTCAATTTATTTCTTTTCAGTCACATGCAAATAATGCAGATGGTTTAAATCATTACTGGTAACAAAATGCTCCACCTCTACCACATCGTATGTGTGTAGTATGGGCAGAATGCATTGAGATGTTACAGCACCAACTGTGAGGATGTCAAAAACAGTGAAGATGACATCAGATCTAGTCAGGCCATGCTAAATTGGAATTATGTATGTAACGCATACTACAGCAAGATCTTTAATCTAGAATATCATCGAACCATTTGGATGAAACTAGGACCATTTTTAAAACAATCTGGCAGCTGACTGGACCGCAGCCCTATCCTTTCCTATTCATGATGTTGGGGGATGGGGAGACACCGACTTGCCTGAGTGTTCCAATACAACCATGAAAAAGCTGGAATTCAGTTTTAAGGCAGCAATGGATGAGATGTACAAAATTCTGCCTCAATTCGAATCTCCACTGGCAGTCAGTATTACTTACAAGATCCAGAAATTATTAGGTGAATCACGGATACAATTTGTGACCCAGGTAACAAGAAGGCCCTGTTTTCAGTAAGTCAATTGACTGTTGTTGTTGTTGTAGGGCTTAACATCATTTATAAGCACACCATATGTTATACAAGGCAGCCAGTATTAAAGGTGGAGGAAATATTCTGTGAAAACTCCCAGAAAGAACCACCAACCTACGAGAAGCTTCTGGCAAGCTTTCTCAGATACCTACATTAGCCAAATCTGAGTCTTGAACCCATGCAGTATACAGAGGTGAGATGGCAGTGATCCGTAATGGAATCGAGAGTTCTTTAGACCACTCGGCCACTTAGAGCTCCTTCAATTGACTGAAATGGTTTCACTAGATATGTACAAATCCCCAAATAATGCTTATCACTGGGATGTACCATATCTAGACGTGAATATTACTGCCTTTAACATATTTGATTCATTCATTTACAAGAATGATATAAAAGTGCTTAATAACATGTCTAAGTTGGTCAGTTCAACCCTGCTTGACCTGAACTGGCTTGTGATCTTTTCCCTAGTTGAGGAAATCAGAAGTTACCATGCTTTTAAATCAGCAGTAGCTAGTACCAGGAATTGTTTAAGAAACAAGGTTAGAATGTACAGCTGCCAGCTTGTCAGATTGGGGGTGGGATCACTTGCTACCTGACTGATAGTCAGTTACAAGTTTACAAGTCATAATATTCATATTTAACTTCACATTATGGCACTGCCTCAGGAATATACATTGAAAATTATTTGGTAATCATTTTTCAGTGTCTTATATTCTTTGAACGAATTGCATAAAAGTCAGTGATTTTATATGCCTGTTGGGTCTTCTCCATGATTCAGCTGATCTCATTATATTGGGTCACCTGCTGATAAGACAGTTATAGATGATTACCTTCTCTAAGTGACATCCAGAGCTTTGAATTCTGGATCAAGTATGATTAACATTTCATTATATATGATGTCCCATCTAAGCTAATGGAAGAACCTCACCTGGCTTATAGAGGATATTCCTCTGTGGATCCAACCTCCAAGAATTACAATCTGAATGGATGCCAGCATTCTGAATAAAGCACTTTCAAACCATTTTCATGAGTCACACATTGATATGCCTCTAGAATAAAACCTGCTTCCTCATTGTTCTAGCTGCAGCAGGCAAAATCAGTGAGATAAATGACTTATTGGTCAATCCAGCTTGTCTGCAGTTTTGTTTCAATACTTAAGTTTCATTTATGATGGATCCTTCTTTTTAAGGACAGGATACCACTCACTGGCCCCAGTCTTTTATAGTGAACCTCTTACTTTGTTGGACTCATTGTCTCAAGATGGTCTACAGGACCCAGTAATGGTTTAAATGGTACTTGAAATAAGTTGAGATGATGAGAAGAGGGAGATCATGTTGATCTCAGAAGAAGGATAGGTTGATGTCTCACTTTGGATTCTGACATCTCTATATGATCAGCTTTGTTTCTATGTATAATAAATATTACCCAGAAGCAAATGAATTTTTTCCACACATGTGCTAACGAGGTTAGTACAGTACTGCAAGCATGATGTTCAAGCATAAAATATTCTCAAAGCAAAATTATCATGGCTATGTGAAGTCAGTAAAAGAACAACGTTTCAAAGATCTTTCATCTCAGAGGGCATTTTGACACACTAGAACCAAGATCAACACAATGTGCTCTTTTGCTAGGTTGTTTATCAGCTTTGCATTGACATGAACACTTAATACTGGATTTGCAGAAATGAAATTTTACTCTGCAAGCCGTTTGTGGGTATAGTGAGATGCAAACTATAGTGACTCCTTCAACCTCTTAATGAATTTTGACCAGATAACATGTTTTAATTAGGAACATATTTTTGAATTAGGATGTTTCTTTGTTAATACTTACTCATTTTATTATAAAGGCATAAACTCCCAGCCACATGGCAGTTGCATTCTTTCTTTGAATGAAAGCGTTTGTCTGCTTCAGGAGTAAGTGAAGTATAGAAAGGAGTTAGTCATAATTCTTCTGTCCCAACGGAAGGCCACTATTATTATACTTCCTCCCAGGTGGGTAGATTTAACACACTTTTATTGCTAAAATCAAGCTGATTTGAGAGATATTTGGGATACTTATATTGTCTTGGGCAATTGTTATCATATGCTTTAAGAATTGGTATCACAAAATAAGGATTTTGCATTACTGCATGTCACTGCTGTGTGATACTGTAAATTGCCATATCCCAGTCTGTGAAGTCATTTTTATGACACAATAATATTTCTCAAGGTAAATGTTGTGTGATAAATCAAATTTAGCTGTGGTTAGCTTGCTAAATGATTATAACTGCTAGTAGACGTTACTAAGTAAATCTTGGCTCCAATTGGTTTTAACAAGTTCTTGTATATGGCAAATTGTCCATTCAGTTTTACCTGATAAAGTTTGTATTGATAATAATGGTAACAAACTTCAGTGTTTTTATAAAATTAGTACCAAAGGTACAGATGCTGATGTTTTTTTCATTTGATTGTATATATAATAGTTCCTGCAACGCTCCAGACCTTCGTTAATTTCAATACTTATATGATTATGAGTCAAAAGACTTAATTATCTTTTCTTTTTTTCCAGCTGGATTATTTTCCCAGTCATGATGAAGATTACGAGGATTTGGATATCAGTGTTTTGGGGGACTCGGAGGTAAGCAATGATATGTGTGAGGACCGAAACACATCTGGAACTCAAGAGATGGTTAATTCTGGTTCACCATTCCATAGTGAGTCTTCAGTCTCTCAGCCAGAGAGGCAACATTCTGTAGATTCTATGTCAATGGAGAGTGATGTGGCAGGATCTGGAACCGACTGGTATACTTATAAATTAGATGAGATGGAAGTTGGCCAGCTATATGGGGAACTTGAGTATTCAGGCGAGGATCAAGAGGACAACGTTTTCACGTCAATTCTAATAAGTGGCTCCAGGGAAGAAGTGTTTGAAAAGAGAACATGCTCCAAACAATCGTCTTTTGATTCAAGTTTAAAATCACAAGATGGAGGAGGTGTTGAGTCATATTCTAATATTGAGTTTTACAAGTAAGAGTTCTTTCGCCACATTTATTTTAAAAAGTCGATTACAAAAAGAGTTTCCTTTACATGATTTTTTAGGTTATAAATGAAAAGGGTTGCAACCTATACTCTACTGTAGGTCACCTTGTCACATTGTTATTAAAGGTAATGAAAGGAAAGGTAAAGCATCCAAAGCCGCCATTCAGTTTCCATTTTTTGATTGGAAGATTCAGAGTTCTAACTTCAAATTTTTTGTATGGAAAAAGAGATAATCAGTACACTTGGCAAAATATGTGGAATGCAAACTATACGAACTTCATAATATCAAACACATCATTGGATAATAGTATTCTGTACATAGAAAATGCAGATGAGGTGGTACTGTGTATATGGCATGTAGGATAAACTTCAGCCTGAGGTTGTACCATGCCAGTGGCAACTAACCAGCAGAACACTTTCTTGTCGAGTGTATTGATATCCATGCTAAAACTTGATAAAACTTGGCATTTTTGTATCTAGTGACAGTATCTTTTAGATTTGGGTTCAAAGCTTTATGTGTGTGATCATGATACATTCAACAAATATGACTGAATTTTGACCAAATTTAATTTTCTGATGAAGGTAATGCATCATCAAGCATAGGTTTACAACTTGGAAGTAGTGATTTTGCTGGAGACCTGTTCAAGATTTTCACTAAATATCTGCTTTTGACTTGAAAATGTTTACATCTTGGATGTAACGATTTTGCTGGAGACCTGTTCAAGATTTTCACTAAATATCTGCTTTTGACTTGAAAAGGTTTACAAGAGTCCACAATGTTTTGTGAACCACATGACAAAAAAATAAAAAATGCACCCACATGTTCTAAATTTGATTCAGTATATATTGTTATGTTACCATTATAATAACAATTTAGGTCCTGCTTGTAAATTGGAAGTTTCTTCTTTAAATTTGATACTTTTTAAAATTTGGTGCTTTAAAATATCAATTTGAAGAAAAATAGAAACCAAATATAAAGTGTGAAAAGAACAGTAAAATATATCCACTTTTTTTCTTAAGAAGACATTGTAGTGGACTTTTTGATGTTAAGTAATGTTTTATTCTTAAGAGGACATTGTAGTGGACTTTTTAATGTTAAATAAATTTTTGTTTTCTTTTAAGTATGCACAAGTTCCATATCACACACAACACTGCTCGAAAGAACCTCAAATTTGGAAAAATTGCACGTATAACACAGGGCACAAAGCATCAAGTTGATTGACTAATAGTACTGAATCATGGAAATTTCTTTCAGCTGTAAACATTACCTTTTAAAAGACATTTTCGTGATGTCATTTCATGTATGACCTTTTATTTTAAAGAAAGACCATTTCAAGTTTATAAGCCATCACACAGCTTCATATCATTTTTGGTCCTACAAAAGTAATGGACTTCTGACCAGAAGAAAATGTTTCAAGCAGCAAATACCAGTCCGAGTCAACAATTATGGTATTTCCCAAGGCAGATTACTTTGTTTTTTTGAGGTGGTCCTGAGTGGCCGAGTGGTTTAAAGTGCTCTCTGTTATGGATCACTGCTATCTCACCTCAGTCTGCATTGGTTCGAGTCTCAGATTTGGCCTATGTGGATATGTGAGAAATCTTTCTAGTAGCTTCTCGTGGGATGGTGGTTCTTTCCGAGGGTTTTCTTGGGTTCTTCCTCCAACATTAATACTGGCCACCATGTATAGCCTATCATGTACTAAAAAATGGCGTTAAACCCTACAACAGCAACAATGACAACAGAAATGGTCTTTAAATTATGGAAATATTCGTTAATGGCAAAATTTTGAAAATAAGATTGTTGCTGTAAATCCAGATGCTGGCTTATTCGTATTTAATCCAGCTCCATATCTTGTATTAGATTCAGTAGAGGTCTTCAGGGAACTAGACAATAGTACCTCAGACACTTTAAACTGTCAATAGCAAACTTTCTCACCCTGCATCATCAAGAAATGGCATCTATTAAGTAAAACCATGTTGAAGATGAAAAGATAATAAGCCTCGTAAATAGTTTAATGATCATCACAAAAGCATGAAAATAAAAATTCAAATTCTTGGGTTAAAAGGCAGGAAAGACAATAATTACTCGGTAGACCTTTTGTGTTGATTTGAACATGGTTCAAGGTCTGAGAGATGACATAGAGAAACAAAAACTGTACAATGGGAAACCAACAGAAGTATTGAGAAACAAAAACTGTACAATGGGAAACCAACAGAAGTATTGAGAAACAAAAACTGTACAGTGGGAAACCAACAGAAGTATTGACAAACAAAACATCAGAACATGTTATTGATTCTGTTTAGGCAAAAGTAGAGTGGACATGCCTTAAGAAAGTAGTTTTATCTGAAATAATCCCACAAGATGTGATGTGTAAACTGCACCATTTAATTGTCCTCCACCACAGAGAGGATTCTCCAAACTTGTTCAAGTTAGCATCAATTTTACTAACTGAAGCAGTACATACTGCTGGATGTGAGTGGGGGTTTTCTGCCCAGAACAGAATCCTGGTTAAAGCTAAAAACAGGTTGAATATTTAGAATTGGCACAAACTGATGGCTGTAAAACTATGTACTGTGCCATTTGATTACAAATCAGTATTACAGGCCTGGAGATCTAAGAAAGAAAGTCGTAATTTTGAATTAAAGTAAAGTGAAGAAGGAGCTGATCTGGTAGTTAAAAATGACCTTGTAATAATTCTGTATTATAAATAAAATTAATGTATCTCGATGTGTATTCCATTTATTAGCAGGATCATTGTACTCGTTACATTTGGATGGGACTCATTGTTTGAACATGTGCAAGTCCTGGGACTCTTTGGGATGAAACTGTTGATTGGTCACTGATGTCCGTAGGTTGAGAGAATCAGATATACAAATTTCGGCTCTGTCAACATTTCCACTTCTTTCCCAATGTTGATTTTAATAGGTTCTGAAGGTGAAGTGGTGAATAGGGTACCCACTTTTGTCTGTTTTATTTGGATAATATAAAAAAGCCAACATGTTTTGGGATCACCTCTCATGAAGGTGTCTGTTTGCATGTGGTATGACTGATTAACATTTTTATAACTTAATTATGAATTTGTCAGCATAAGCAGTGCAGCCAATCCAGTTTAAGATACATCTGTATGGTGCATATTGCAAAAATAAATGGCTAAATTGAAAACCAGAAGATCTGACTGGCATTGGTATATGTGAAATGTTTGTTTATTATTTTGACACTATATCACATGAACAGATCTTTATATTTGAATTGGCCATGTATAATTTGTTTGCAACGTTGATACAAAAACAGTCTAGATTGAACCATGAAAACATTCATTTAATCATTCCATGAAATAAAGAAATTTGACTTAATCTAATCTTTTCAGAGAAAGGATCTCCACATTCACAATTCAATTTACAGCTAAAGGATTTCCCTGTCTTGCCCACATTTTCATGGTATGTATAGAAACTGTTTCAGTCTTGTTTGTATATGGAAGGATGGATGATTGGACTGAAATATGTATGTATGTATGTATGTATGTATGTATGTATGTATGTATGTATGTATGTTACGTTACATTACGTTACGTTACGTTACATTACATAACATTATGTTACGTTTATTGTACCTCAGCACATATAGTGGCTTTATGATTCCAGCTACATGTAAAGCTTGAAAAATGTGAAAATAGACTTCACAAAACTTTGGAAAGATAAACCTTCCAAATCATATGTAAGCATGAAGTATAGCAAGATAAAATATAAAATAGAAAAATGCTGATTCTCTGTGCATTGTATGTATAAAATCAAAGATAAAAATAGTGATTATAAAATCAATAAAACGTAACCATGATTATAGCATTTTCTGTATTGGAAAATGTGAAAATACGTAACAGATTGTAACAGTGTTGGAGGCATAGGTTATACAGCCTTTTATACATTTCAAGTAGCATACATAAAGCACTCATTATAACACTACTCATTATAACACTACTCATTATAACACTACTCATTATAACACTATCTATTAGAAGCATAGAGTAAACAGCCGTGAACTGATTTCAAGGAGTGATAATACAGTACACATTATAACACTGTTGGAGACATGCAGTATACAGCCTTAAGGTTGTGGGTTCAATCCCTGGCTGAGTCATACCAAAGACTTACAAAAATAGTACTATCAGCTGCCTTGCTTGGCGCTGAGCATTAGGTGGTTAGTGTTAGGACTGGTTGGCCTGGTGTCAGGAAAATTTGACTGGATGGGACATCATGCTATATGTCTACAGCATGATGCACCAGTGCTAGACATCACTATAAATTGCCTCAATGCAGACATTGTAGCGATATGACTGAAAAATTGTTAAAGCTACATTAAAAATCCTAATAACACATACATACCGCCTTGAATTCATTTTAAGGAGTGAAAATACACTGTCTATTGGAAGCATACAGCATACAGCCTGAATTCACTTCAAGGAGTGAAAATATGGTTCTCTTTAAAACACTGCCTATTACAGGCATACATTATACAGCCTTAGAATGAAAGTGCCTTATAACAAAGTACACTAGGGAGATAATGTTTATATAACAGACCTGGTTCCATCACCGTACCAATCTTGTAATGAAGGGCCCTATAGTGAGAAAATGCTGTATGATGGTTTACAGAAACAGTTACTTGTATTTACTTGCAGCATATTATTGCCTCCCCTTGCAAAGTGACAGTAGATGAGACCTATGTACTGTGGGCTATTGGCTTTTTTACCAAGTTTGCCAGAAAAAATGTGTCCTTCTTGGATGTCAAGTGAGTAACAGTTTTTTATGTGTGTTCATAAACAGCAAGAGGAGGCAGTCTGATTAAAATTTACATCTTATTATCATTTCATCCAACAGGCACCGATAACGGTTCAGGTTGGCCTTTGGAATTCTGATTCCCATTTTTTTCTCCCAGTTTACAATTATTAAGACTGCTTTAACTTTCATAAATGTCAAAGATATTATCTGATTAGTGAATTGAATGGTCAGCAGCACATGACCTCATACTGGTGAATTGAATGGTCAGCAGCACATGACCTCATACTGTTGAATCGAATGGTCAGCAACACATGACCTCATACTGGTGTCTTGATTTTAATCAGATTGCAAGAGTTGGTATCACTTTTATTTTAAATTGAGGTCTTAAATTAAGTATCAGAAAGAAATGAAACCAGCAATTTAAATATCAACAAACAATTTATTTTTCTAAGTTATGAAGTGAAAATTTAAGATACAGGATGTTGTGAATTAAATCCCGAAGGACCCTAAAATTTTGTATCACATGTCGAAAAATATACAATGTTCTAAATGAATTCCTGAATGCCCTGATGTACAACATGGATACAGCTAAGATTGTCTTGAAGAGTTCTTATTAATTCCAAACATATGTGCTAATCCAAAGTTAATGAACACTCAGTAATTCCAGTGGATGATTTAAATAACTAATTTCTCTCAAATTTAGAGGTCATCTTGTAGGTAAATCTGATACAAAAATGAGGCTTTAGAGGTCACAGTATAGGTAGATCCAATACAAAAGTAATGGTTTTGAGGTCATGTTGTAGGTTAATTGGATACAAAAATAATGGTTTATGCACACTAAACCTAGTTCAAGGCTTCATACCAGGACTATATCAGGACCCCATAAAGCTTTGACATTTTGTGCTCCAGTAGAGGTCATGAAAGTACACAGAAGTTCATAATACCCTGGTAAATCAGATAATTGAAACTGCATAGGTCAATAGATGGAGTTTCCCTAATGATCTTAAAAATCTGTGATTAAAGATAAAAACATACATTGGCTGCAGTAGTGTGCAAGTTCAGAAATCAAAAAAAAAAAAAAATTCTGTGATTTATCAGCAATGGCTCAAGTACTGAAGAAAAGTCTGTGAATTGGTGGTAGCACTGGCATTCCCCTTTTTAACATTTTATGGCTAGCTGTAATTACTGTAATTATGGCTAGCTGTAATTACTGTAATTGTGGCTAGCTGTAATTACTGTAATTATGGCTAGCTGTAATTACTGTAATTATGGCTAGCTGTAATTACTGTAATTGTGGCTAGCTGTAATTACTGTAATTATGGCTAGCTGTAATTACTAGTTCACCTGGCTGTTAAGTGACCAGATGATGTGGCTATGTGTCTTGGTTATTTAGTGTTTGCCTCAGATGCGGGAGGTCACGGATTTCAACTTTGGCCGAGTCATACCAAAGACATAAAAAAAATCATACGGTAAAACTGTTATGCTTTGAGTGACCACCTGTCATTTCCAACCACAATCATATTGCATGGATCAATTTTATTATATAAACGACCACCTGCTATAGACGACCACCTGCTGAACGCAACCAGCAACTGAGAAGTCTTGGCAGATTATGCATTTTAACACTACTATGAGGGACTGCATAGCAAAAATACCAAACAAAACAGATCAACACCACTGACCTTAACTTAATCCTTTGTCCAGAGCTCTGGATATGTCTAATATGCAAACAAAGCACACATTAAATAATACTACAGTTGAACAACCATTTAATGAGATAAACCCCAATAACTGTCATTTAATCCTTTGTAACAACTACCGCATAAATAGATTGTTCTGATAATACAAAAATGGCTAGCTACCAGTTTTGTGAAATTTACAAGTGCAGCATATTATGTAATTTGTGAACTGTTGTAAACCAGACTAAAGTACATGTCACTAGCCGCCATTGCTGTGCTGAAGTCATGTGAATAGCCAGCAAGATTAAACATTGTTTTCATCACACTTCTGACATCGTAACGATATGACCGAAAATGTTTGAATGCTAAGTTAAAAATCCAAATTACACACACACACACACACACACACACACATATAGACTGTTGGACAGAATTTGATAATATCTGACAGAAAGGATCTTGGCATAAGGGGCTTTGAGATTGTTCACAAATTTTTCCAAACCAATGTAAGATATGGCCACTGCTTCTAAAACAAGAATAACCATTACAAGGCATTTTCTGAAATCCACAGAATCAAATTTAACCAAATTTGGCAAATACTATTCTGGCATGAATGACCTCCATGTTTTGTTCAAATGCTGCTAATTTGCCATCAGATATGGCCACTGTTACTAAATATAGACATATTTAAATGACTTTTAAAAAAAAATATTAATCAGAATCTTGCTAAATTTGACAAGAAACATTCTGGTATATAAGGCTTTTAAAATTTTAGAAATTATGCAAATCTGCCATTGTATGTAGTTACTGTTGCCAAATGTAGGAAGAAAATGAAACACCTGGCAATAAATCAATACTTGCAGTATTGGAAAAATGCTGCTGCTGATGATGATGCAGATATCCGTGAAAAATGTACATCAAGCATCCTACTGAGTCAGACAGTTTCATGCATTGTTTTTAATAAACTGTCAGCCATTTGGTTTATCTCAGACCACTTGGGCTTCTTGTTGTAACACCATCAATGATCTAGCTTTTTTCTACTTCAAAAGCTTGACATTTATTGTATTAAACATAACTAATTGTATGTTTCTGTATCTTTCAGGCCAATTTTTACTAGTGACCTGTATGGTTTCTTAGTATTTGAGGCAGTTAAAAATAATGAGGAGCTTCTAGTGTTTCGAAAGGACCCCCAAAAAAGAGCGCTCATCTTAAGAAGGTAAGGTTAATCATTTACAGACCAGTGCAAAATGCCAATGGGTAAAGCATGAATTTCAGCTGTTTTAAATGTTACCTCCAGATCAGACCTCTTAGCCATTTTATCATATGAACAGAAGTATTTTCAAATGAATTGTTAGTGAAGATTACTTGCATAAGTTATGAAACAAAACAAATTGTGGAAATTTAGAAAATTAAAATGACTATTATTAAACCTGCAGTCAGTATATTCATGGATCTTTATAAAAGTAATAATGGCAGTTGTTGAAAAGAATGCCAAAAATGTCACGTCCTCATATACACCTTTTAAGGATGTGTTTTCTGTTCCTTTATGTAGAGTGATTTAGCGAAAGAAGTATTTGAAAAACAATTTTCAATTTTTTTTTAATAGACAGAAACAATATTAAATAAACTCCATGGATTTAAGACAGTAAATGATTAGTAATTGTTGAATTATCTCCCCTTACTTAATCAAGTTATGTAAAACAACTTGATTAATATTTTAACCTTTTGTGATGGTCAGGAATTAAAAAAAAATATTCTGTGATGGCTGATGCTCCAATATCATTGTAGAAATTAGTATCTGACTATTTGAATCAAACTAAAGAAACTAACAAAAAAAAACTATCACTTGAATATTGGTCACTCTAAGTAGAAAAACAATGGTGCAAATTCACATAAACAACCAAAACTTGCAGGAAACGATAAAGAACTGATAAGATCAATCATAACTCAGAATATTAAATTTACACTAATTTTTACTGGGCTGTCAAACCATTCTGTGTAATTATTATTCCTGCTTATCTGTTAACTTTCATATATATGGCCCATGATTTTTAAACCTGTTTGAGAATAAACCGAAACTGAACTCTAAATCAAAATGTATTTGACAATATCTAAACTATTTTAAAACATTTTAGAATGGTAAAACTTTCAAAAACATTCTTAACCTTAATGCATGATTTCAGTGACATGTATATAACCTCAATTTTATATCCAATTACAGGGAGTTTAGCTCAAGTTTAAGTACATGGTCTACAAGTTTTTTAATCCAAGTCCAGGTGAGACAAGTTACTTTTTTTAAATCAAATCTAAGTCCTGCTGAGATATATTTTTTAAAATCTAAAACTAGTTCAGTCAAGTTTTCTTCTTTAAGTCTGAAGTCTGGACAGAAAAGTGTTCCAAATGCAAAGTCTAGTCATTCGAGAGTTTTTGATCCGTTTTAATCAAAACTTTATTTTTTGCCTTAGGCTACACTTGGCCATTATTGGATTGAGAGAGATGGTCAGAACCCTACAGTACTTCAAGAAACAAAATCTGGAGGAGCATAATAAACTGTATCTGGACTATTTACAGTGTAAGTCACTGATTCATTAATATAGCATCAATTAAGTAAGTCACTGATTCATTAATATAGCATCAATTAAGTAAGTCACTGATTCATTAATATAGCATCAATTAAGTAAGTCACTGATTCATTAATATAGCATCATTTAATATTGTATATTGTAAACTCTGGTTTTAATGAAGTCCACAACTAATATGATAATTATTTACAATAGTTTCTTGTGTGCGGGTTTTCACATACAGATCACAGCCATCTTCATTTGTTACTATAGTATCATTTGTTTTCATGGAGCTCAGTTTTCATGGTTTTATAAAATAAAAAAAATTGTTGTTTTTTACATTCATTTGTTTGTCTGTCAAAGTTTTTATATTAATAGGTAATTAATTTAGTGGCTTAACTGCCAGAAATAACCTAAATAAAGAATACAAAAAATAGAATATGCAGATCAAAGTAACTGTCATTTAAATGGGGCAAACAATGCTTTCACAATTATGAGCAGAAATCGAATGCGTTCAATACTTACACTGTTTTCATCCAAATGATTAGCGACAATGGAAGCTGATTCAGATTGGTTCTAAGAAAGCTGGATTAGTTTATCTCCGCAATTTGGAGATTATTTACCTGACATGCATTTGTGTGTACCCTGAGACTGACACAATAAAGTATCTATGTCAGAAATTTATTGAATTTTAATACTCTATTAAATTTAATTTTCATATACTAGTACTTTTCATTATTCTTTTATTTTTATTTTTAGTATTAACAGTGTTTGAATACCTTTTTTTAATCACTATTCCACCTTTACATACAGCAGCAATTAGTAAAAACAAATAAACCTTTAATTAACGTCTTCTCAAAATCAACTCAATAGAATTTGGCAGAAAGCAGTTTGATAGAAGAAAAGATCCCTGCAAAAAGGGCTTGGTATTCAGATATGGCTGAAGATACAAAATATGTAGAGAAACCTGCAAAAAATGAAGATGCAAATTTAGAGAAACAGATATACAGTTGTTTTCATCACATATTCAATCAACATTATATTAGGAATAAATTAAGGTGGGTGATCTTTGGCCAACTTGGGCCTCTTGTTAAGTAATATTCATTTGAGATCTTCATTTAAAACAGGTGAATTAGCACAGATGACCGACTTGCGGCAATGTTTCCTATTGTTGATTCGTCACTATGACCCAAATGTCCACAGTCAGATGTTGTTGACTGACATTATCGTAACTAATCACATGTGTCTGCTGCTTTGGGAGGAATGGATCAAAAGAAAATTCTGCAGTGATAAATTCAGTATGCTTGATCATGTGAAACAGTAAGTAACAACAGTACCTAATTCATGTACTTCTTGTATGGGCTGGAAAGAAAAAACAAAAATGCACACATACCTAGTGTTTCATTTAAAATTTTAAATAATATCATTAGCAAAGAACTTATAATGCTACATGTGTTGCATTATGTTTGACTTATGTTTAAATATAGAATCGTTTCTAGATCTTGCATTAGGAATATTATGCCATATAGATGGGCTCATTTATACATGTATATATATATATACTGTATTTTCCGGCTTATAAGTCGATACTTTTTTACTTGAAAGTTAGGTCTTCGTCTTATACTCCAAATCGACTTACATATGGATTGTGTCATTGAAAGTTTATATAAGTTACGTTTGTAACTACAGGTAATAAAATGAACTACAACATGGATGTCCTTTCAGTTATAATAAAACAAGCATGGTCTGTTTATTCAGCTGTGTCAATTGATAACAGAATATAGCAGTGATTTTTTCAGAAGTAATATCACAAGCATGCTAGCATCGGTAATACAATTTCACGATTGCCGGTAATATGGAATATCATACAACGATACCATTACTAGTGTAAAATATGAAGCCAAAATATTGAACTGGCCTCGTCTTATACTCCAAATTGACTTGTATATGGATGAAGAATGGAAAATTGACATAATTGGTGAATTCGACTTATACTCCGAATCGACTTATAGGCCCGAAAATACGGTTTATATATATTTATGTAATTTCATTGTTTATTTGTCTGTTTTAAATTTTAAAAAATTTCTTCGATACATGCTATTGTAAAATAAATAGATGATTGTTTTAGAAAATTGGTTGACCTGAATTATTCTTCGGTAAACAAGTAATGTTGACATAGATCGTGACCTTGATTCAAAATTTGTGACAACCATGTAAATAAGTTTTATTTTAATTTTAAAATGATTGGTTGTTGTCAAGGTGAAGATGGGACTAGTGAATTAAGAATTAAACAACTTTTTATTTTTAAAGTTAAATGTTTGCTTCTTGTCAGGGTCATGTACTTGAAAGCAATCAAGTGATTCCTCCTTTTTCTCTTGATTTTGCAATTTGGGGATTTTTTAGAAACTGTATTTGAATACGATATAATTTTTGTGAAATATAGTTCATTTGGGGCTTTTACACCTGACGTTATGTCAAGTTTTTCTGTTGTAGCCAGTTTTTTAATCATGTTCACAGTTTTTCACTTCATTGGATTTTATAGGATTAATTCATATCTCTGGAAATATTTGATGTGCTCCTAGTCAAAGACAGTTTATCAAACTTTTATTAAGATTTCCAACACCAGAGTGCTAACTCTTGTAATTCGACAAGGAACTGTAGATAAAAGTTACAGACTACAGCATATGTCATCGTTTTCTATCTTAGATTTGCCAACAGGACTCGAACCTGAATTTATTAGAACATTTCATTACTAGGACTTTTTGTAATTTAATTAGTGAATTATTCTTAGATTATGTTGGAATTTGATTCTTAAAACTAAGTTCTTTTTTCAGTTTTGCTACCTTTTTCCAGGGAAATAAATTATTTGTTATATTTTACAAAACTTGTTGTTTTCACTTTTTCTGTGTTACTGTTTTTTATAGCCTAAACACATAACTATATATATATATATATATATATATATATATATATAGATATATAGATAGATAGATAGATATATAGATAGATCTTCTGGGTTTGATTTTGCTACAGGATTTTCTTTTCAATGTTATAGCAGACAAAGTTGCAGCATTACAGGGATCAAATTGTAATATCAACAAATTTAGAATTTCGTATTTACAATATATATATATATATATATATATATATATATATATATATATATATATATATATATATATATATATATATATATATAATAGATTGTATCATTGTTTAATTTATCCCTTGTAAAATATTTTCTACAGCACTGCACATCTGTAAGAAAAGGTTTCATTGTCTTCACAGTCTTCTTATTCTTATTGTGAATATTTTAACTTGATTTCAGTCCCTGCATGCCTGTGGCAGAATAATGTTTCTCATCTTCCATGCATAGTTTATAATACTGATATTAGTAACAAAATGTATGGTGTTACTAAATTAAGAACAAAGTATAAAACCACTACTGTACTGTTCATGCGCATTATTTGTTGTATATCAAGGGAAGCAACTCAAATTTTGAAAATTATTAGTTTTATTGCATTATCTCCCTTGTCAGTTCAACTGCATGCAGCAACAGTTGAACATATAATTTTGAAAGGAAATTAGTATAGAAATTCCTCAGATAAGGTTTTAAATATTAGTTCTCTAGTGAGATATAAAAGAAAATATGGAAACTATAAAAAAGATTATTCATATTAAAATGACAATAAGAAAGAATTAAAAAAGCAATACCTTGAGTATTGTCCATTCAGTCATATGTACCGGTAAATTTGTACCATTTAGCTCATGAATACTGTCCACAACTTGAATATCACTTGGAGGGGAGGGGGGGGGGGTCGTATTGCCATTATCTTGATTCCAACATATCACTTCCAGTGTCATTGATGATCCCTTAGGCCACTCATTCATCAGTGGGCACTTACACTTTACACATGCAAAATTTGGTACTGTAAACATTGCCACACCATTTGCATAATGTGTGCATTTTATACTTTTTTTAAACACAGGTTTGCTACAAATGAGGTGATGCAGAAATATGGAATGCTTCTGAAGAATTTCTATTCCAACAGTCCGTTAGTGAATGACTACATTTTTACCATGATGCACCATGTTGCTGGTGACTGTGAACACTCACAATGTTTGATGCAAGTCTCAATTCTCAAGATGTTCATTCAGCTGTGGGAATCAGAACATTTGACTTCTGTAAGCAATTAAAATGATTAAAATATAATTCAGTAATTGAATAAATTAACTAAAATTTGGGTGGACATTTTTTTATTTTCACTTAGAAATTACATAAGGTAAAAGTTATGACAAAGACTAATGAATGATTGATGTGTATGTTTGCTCCTTCATGCCTTGGTTTAGATGCTGGACTCATCATTGATAAATCATGTAAACATCATATGTTTTCTTTATCTGTATTTTTGTGTAATGATCTTTATTGCTTGTTGATCACCAGACATCTGGAACTTTCGGAAGATAACCAGATGACAGATAATTCCTGGAACTCAGGGACTGAGATTTCAAGATATGCAAAAATGACATTTTAAATACAACATATAGAAGAGATCAGTTAAAATCAATGGTTGATTAGATGTGTTGAATTTGTCATCAGTCTCTATAAATTTTAACCAGTTTACACCACTTATGGAATCCTTATTATTTTAGAAGTTCCTCAGACATGCTATATTGTTATTCTGGTTCATCTTGAATGAATGAAAATAAAATTTAAATTGTTTTATTTTCATATGCAGGATATGACAGATTTGATTGAATACATTGTCCAGAAGTTTACCTATCTATCAGAGAACAGTTCACCAGAATTTCTACAAAGTCTGTTCTACGAGGAGGGAGATTGTGACAGGTAATTCAAAACACACTGCTCCTTTTTTTTTCATGAAGTGTCAGGAACATGATAAAATGGTTTGATATGAAGAATTACTGTTTTCTCTTTAACCATGTATTGTTTGTACTCTTGTCTAGATCTGTCTTAAGAAGAACTAAATAAATATAATATAAATAAATAAAACTAAAACTTGGATGGAATTTTTTTATACATATAGTAAACTTTCATGGACAAGTTTACTATCATTTTCGGGAAGAGATTGTGTATGAATTCTTATATAAGACAATCTTGTCATGTCTCCTGAAATTTTGATGAAATAAGAATCCTCACAGTTAGGCAAACAAATTTGTTTCCATTGACTTGTTTTGTTTTAAGAATTCAAACAAAATTACAAAAATGAGCAGAAAGTTGACAAATAAACTGTTATCTACATTAACGAAAATAATAATAACAACAAAAACAACAGTAACAACTGACACCACTGAACCAAATCAAAGGTTTTGTAATAATGTTTTTTTGTATATTGTTGAGGATCAATTTTCAGTATTTATAGTTTTTTAAATTTATTATTGCTGAGCAGTTCACCTTTCATTAGATATCTGTGGTGGAAACTGAGTGAAGTTGGTGCCCCCAACATAAACTTCCAAATTTTTATGTTAGCAGATTTAGCAACAATAATGGCAAATGGATAATTATGCTTTCATTGCATGGGAAATAATCCATTGTATACAAAGTGTTTTGCTAAGCACTCTGATCTTGTAGCTTGAGGGCAGCTGGGGAAAAAATGATTTTTTTAGCCCTGATAAGGACACTGGGTAAATTAAATTTATCCAAAATTATTGGATTAAGCCTTCATTGCTTATTGGTACTCTTCAGGGTTGGAAAACATTTAAAGTCAACTTGAGTACAAGAAGGTCGAAATGACAGGTGCAAGTAGAATTGTGCAGACATCACAACAAAATTGACATCTATATAATTTAAAGTAAAATGAGTAACTTGCTATGAATCATGATAATTTAGCATCATTAAAATTTAGTAAATCTTTATTTTTGCATACTATTAATATAAAATGTAGCAATGTACCATTAAGCAGAAATGTGCAAAATGTTTTTTGGTGGTAGTTTTACCCAACTTCATAAAATGTACTCTCCATTCATATGCAGCACATGGTTAGTCTTGAGGACCTTATTCAGATGTCCATCCATAATATAACATGGTACCTGTGTAATAAATTTGTTATGTCATTGCTTGTAAGTCAGATCGATCTGTGGACAACATAGAGCCTGACCTGGTGTCACATATTTGACCAGCAGATCAGGGCCTGTGATTTTATGTTTACTGTCTCCTAACAAACTGAAAAAGACCCAGATCTGCCAGCACATTGTGTGATAATCATTGTGTACCTGACCGTGACATAAATCCAGGTAACTACACTTAGTAACACCATCTGACAATGCATGGTTTGTATTGTCATGTAGTAAATAGAATATTAAACTGATCTTTTGACCACTGCTGTTATTTGATACTGTGTATACTCATATGTCAAGTGTAAACAACGTAGACCTTGATCTACCATCACATAATGTGTAGGCGGATTGGGGTCAATGTTGTTTGTTCTGTTGATTACTCCTTACAAATAGCCTAAACTCAGACCTGCCATCATGTTATGCTGTTATGCACGAGCAGATTTGGCTCTGTGCAGTTTGCAGTTGGATTTATAAACTTCTGGGTAAACACAGATTTGACCATTATATACATATTTGTATGACCTAATTTTGGGGGTATACAGTTTTCTTCCAAATTACTTTGCCACAATACAATTTTTTAAAAATGTATGGTCACTTAACAGTTTTTGATTTACAGTAGTTTGCTAAGAGTATAATTGCACACTTTTACAGAGCCTTAATAACAGTCTCTTAAAGAATTTATGAAGTCCCGTAGCTTGAAAATCTAATACACATCATGCGGTATGCTTTGTTATGTCTTTTCATGCAGTGTAAGCTCATTTTGTGGATCCTGTAAAATATGAATTTCAAATTTTATAACAATTTTGTAGCTGTATCAAAGTTAGACATCAGCTTCTTCAAGCAGGACCTCAAGAATAAATTTCTTTGGAACTATATGTCAAGGTGAAACTTTTATTATCTCATTTCCATTACAAACAGTTTCAGTAAAGGAATATTTTCACTAAGTATGTCAGTTGTTCATTTCACACATTCCTTAAATAGGGTATCATGGAAGTTCACTTTTTGTGAAATATAATTAGAAACAATGTCAAAATCAATAAATTATCACCAATAGTCTTATATCATCAAGCCAGTACCTTAAGGGAGACAATCTTTTACAAGTAATTGCCATATCTACAAAGAATTTAGTGGAGATTTATCTTATCTTTGTTACAAGAGATCCATATCTGTTCTTGTGTCATGTAACATAATTTTTTTTTATTGAGCTTTTGTTTTAATTTTTGGTGAGGAATTCATGCAAATAAATGCCCACAAAAATGTCATTTTAATCAAACTAGAAAAAATTGGGTATCAACAATCCAAAATGATTCATGGTAAGGTTTTTGCTTATGAAGGTTAAATAGATATCATGTGTGACTATTTTAGGACTGTGTTACAGCATTTCAAATGAATGTTACTATAATAACTTATTTGATCAAAATATAATGTTGTTGTTGTTGTAGGGTTTAATGCCATTTTTCAGCACACAATAGGCTATACATGGCAGCCAGTATTATTGGTGGAGGAAGAACCCTGGAAAACCTCCGGAAAGAACCACCAACCCACGAGACACTTCTGGCAAGCTTTCTTACATAACTACATGTGCCAAATCTTTGACTCGAACCCACGCAGACAGAGGTGAGATGGCAGTGATCCATAATGGAGAGCACTTTAGACCACTTGGCTACTCGGGGCCCCTCAAAATTTAACGTAAACCTTTAATTTCTTATTATAGCATAGAGGAAGACATAGGTGAAAATAAGGAGAACAAGGATGAGGGAGAACAAGACATGGCAGGAGGTCAGCAGAATGCATTAAATCTTTCAGCCGAAGAAAATGAAAAACTCTCTACCTGGTACCTAGAGCTTCAGGATGATCCAGATATGCTGCAGAAAATTGTATGTCATCTCGAAGAGGATGGATTTGACAGATCTGAGAAAGAGGTATTTACAATTAGTTTTACTTTACCACATTAATGATCGGTGTAACCGTGTTTGTCGATTCATTTGTCATATCTTTATTAAGAGTTGTGTTCATGTTTCTTTTCAAAATGTTTAGTATGGCATATGTGCTTTGCAAACACATTTTTAGTTTTTTTTAAAATATATTTTTATTACCTATCACTTGTTTTGAAATAACATGTCTTGGTCCTAATGCCAGGTAGACATAGTATAAGTTTAATTTTCACCTTTTCTTCCTAAAATGTGACCCCTTCATCTCACCATACTAAAGCATTTGGGAGGGTATATTGCATAGTGCCTGTTCATATGTTGTTGTAATGTGTTCATTTATTTGTTATCTTGTCAGTATTTAATTACACCATATCTCAGACCCTGTCTCAAGAATAAAAATGTTACCATACAAAAGTAAGATCACTGTGACTTTGAATCTCTGAGTGATTTTATGTATTTTCAGCTGACTGTTTATTATACTCAAGGTCCTGAATATTATTTCACCTTTACTGAGGTGTGTGCACAAACCTACCAAAATCTGGTGACTGTGAACTTCCTTTTTTGTCTCAGGTGACAATATCGGTCTTTATATTTTGGTCAGTTTCTCAGGAACAATGCTTTTGCAGTCATTGCTATCTTCATCCAGAGGAATATTATACCACCTTATCAAAAACCATCTCTGATTTACTTTCTTGCACTTATAGTGGCTCAGTGTTTAAGGCATTGGACTCGTGATTAGAATGTTACATGTTTGATTCTCACCATCAGATAAGCCCACATCAGCTACCATGGTATGACTTTTTGCAAGGAACCACTCCAGTGGCCTAGTGGTTAGAGTGTCTGCCACAGAAGCGGGAGGTTGTGGGTTCGATCCCCGGCTGAGTCATACCAAAGTACTACCAGCTGCCTCGCTTGACACTTAGCTATAAGAGATTAATTAGTGTTAGGACTGGTTAGCCTGGTGTCACGATAATGTGACTGCATGGGACATCATGTTACATGACTGCGGCATGATGCCCCAGTGCTAGACATCACTATAAACTGCCTCACTGCAGACATCTTAGTGATATGACTGAAAAATTGTTAAAGCTACGTTAAAAATCAAAACAAACAAACTTTTGGCAAGGCACTATACTCGACTTGCTTTGACACTATTCAAAGCGCTGATTAGCCATAAAAAAAACGCTTTCTTTAGCTTATGTGACAGTGTGACCTTTTTTGTGTTGCTCAGTATTAGTCTTTTGCTTTATATGTATACTTATTTACTTTATTTACTTTATACTTAGTATACTTATTTGACTACTAACCTTTCCTGTCATGTTAGTCCATTATATTAGTTTCTTGGACACTGTTTTATTTAGTAGAATTCTATCTAAATTATCTCCCCTTTCACTTCAGATTCAACTTGCCCTATATGAACTTGGTTTAATGAATGATCAGGAGATGGATTTAGACAGACACCAACAAGGCCAACAGGTATTTGTTTTAAGGTTTTGTCTTTTTAAAACAGATTAAGAAATGGAATGGCACTCCCATGGATATGTTTGGGTAATCTGTTGTATTACATATATATTTACTTATAAGAGACTCCATCTGTACCTGACTCCATGTTGCACAATGCATTGGCAGATCTGGGTCTGTGCAGTTTTTTTTAGCAATAATCAATGAAACAAAAAACAGACCCTGCTCTGCAGGCTTATTATGTTACAACAGATTAGGATCTCTGTTGTTGCAGTTTGACTTGACTTATATATAATGAGTATAAACAGTATATTTATATGAAATTTAAGGCAGATTTTCATGTACTAGCATATTTTTACTCCCAGTAAGATCATGATGATTACATGTGGTTGTGTATGTGTGCAGACCTTCATGTGTGTCTGCATGTGTTTTTAATTATTGCAGATGGTTTTAAGGGTGTAAGTGCAGTTATTGATCTAAATCCGTTTTCTGTAGAGGACACTTGAGATATTTGGGTGATGTTTTGATACCTTATGCTTATAGCACAAATCACAGTAAAAGACATTATTACATTTTTGTATAAAAGAAGTCAGGAATTTTCATTGAGAGAAGAAGCTTTTTAAATCATATGTATAGAATTTGATCATACAAATGCAAACCTTGCGTTTGAGCTTTTCCTCTAACATGTAGCCAATAAAAGGGTTCTTAGAATGGTGGAAAATAGGAGTTTAAAAATAACATTAAATGTTTTAATATGCAGACCTTGATTTTCGGATTGAGTTTATACTCTTAGCCAGTCAAAAGCAAGATCTTATAAAGACCTATATATTTGGTTGACAAGAATCTTGGTTTAAATGTTAACTTGAAGCTTTTACTGTCATTTGAAGGTTAGGTGGGCCATGCAGAAACTAAAGAACCTGACAGTTGAAAAAATGTTTGAGATGTTTCTTATAACAATTGTTCCATTTATTTTCTCCTTCTTTTAATGAAACTATTTTTGCATGCAAACTTTTCCAGACCTCTGTGTTTGTGATACTAGACCAATTATGATATTCAAACAAAAGATACCAAATTCAGATAAATTAGTAAATCGGCATAATTGAAAATAAGTATACAAGTGTGAGAATGAGATATTGAAATTTTGTTGATTCTAAATATACTTTGAAGCTTGCCAAAGTATTTTATCCTTGAAATTGAGCTGAAATGTTATGCTTTCATCTGTTTATATCTTGGTTGCTTTTTTATATTTACTTCAGAGATCAGAGTCAAAGACTGAAAAAGTATATAAGATTGGCAATGTCAGTCAAATGGATGAGATAGGCAAGATCAGTCAATTGGAAGAGATAGGCAAGATCAGTCATTTGGAAGAGGCTGAGATAATTCCATTCTGCATAAGTAAAATGATGGACAGGGGTTGGGGACATCATCTAAAATGGGTGCAGAATGTTCTTTGTGAGGCAGCCTATATAAGACTGGGTGAGTTGATGCTTTTTGAATCAAGAAGATACAGATTTTGATAACCTAAGTGGTAAAGTATTCTTCATTATAATGCTGTGTTTGGGAGCCTTGGAGTATATAGTAGTCTTTCTCTTATACGGCCACCCCTTCTTCACAGGGAAAGTGGCCTTATAAGACAGGTGGCCTTTCCAGAGGGTGACTAAATATTTTATGAAAATTAAATGTAATATACGAAGTAAGAAAGCTTTATACTTGTAAGCATTTAATATCTTCATTTAATAGTAACATTAATCATTAAAAGGTTCTTCTTGTTATAATAACAAGCTTATTTCAACTGAGTATATGTTAATAGTTCTATATCTTGGCATAAGTGTGATATGCGAGCAAGTATTGGTGTAATGCACATTGAAAATGCATTCAAAAACATCATTTACATCTTGGTACATACATAATTATCTTTCCATTTGCTCCATTTCTCCACTGCTGCTGAATAACATTCTTATTGGTTATGACTTTGTCTATTCGAGTAATTTCAACATAAACTTGTTTCTTCTGAGTCTTTTCTACATAAAATTGTTCGGCAAGTACCCCCTCTCCCGGTGTCTTTAAGTAGAATGACCAACTTTCTTCTAAAATAATGTCTCCAGTTAACTCGATGACATGTTAATATTTGGTAATGATTTATTCAGGTGTTGCTAACTATATGTGATTTAATTATGCAGACCAACACTTGTGTCGAGTGGACGAAATGCACTCTTCATAAAGGAAGCCATAATTGTGTTGTCATGTGATTTTTTGGTCTTTGTCTGGTACCATTTTCTTGAAGGTTCTCTGTGTGTGCCAATGCACAAAATCAATTTTTAGGCTATGCTGACCCAGTTATGATCTTAACAGTTATGTCTGGTTATAAATATAAAAAGTGAAGAACTCGACATAGGTGTTATAAGCCCCGAACTCTATCATAATATTTTTGAGCCCATTTCCTGTAAACATCGACTTTTATAGATAATAATTCACTATTAATCTTTAGTCAAGACCTCTAATGGAAATTTGACACTGGGAGACATGTATTGATGATAGAGATAATCCATTGCTTACCTTACATCAAGATTTGAATTAATTATTGGTTCTGGATACATTTGAAGAAGCAAAAGTGGACGCTCATGAGGGGGACATTTTACATATTTTTGTACTAAAATGATGGCAGCTGGTCGCGTTAGAGGGGTGGCTGTTCTTGAGGGGTACTTTTTAATACAAACTTGTTGGTGCCAAGAGATTCTGGCCGTAAGAAGCGGGTGGCCACTGTTCAGAGGGGTAGGCATTTAAAAGGGGGCTACATATAGTGACACCATCTTAAAATGAGAGTACAGTACTCATTGTAACTGCATGTATGGAAGCTATTGAATATACTGCCATATAGTGACACCATCTTAAAATGAGAGTACAGTACTCATTGTAATTATATGTGTGGAAGCCATGGAGTGTACTGCCATATAGTGACACCATCTTACATGAGAGTACAGTACTCATTGTAATTATATGTGTGGAAGCCATGGAATATACTTTCATATAGTGAGACCATCTTACGTGAGAGTATAGTACTCATTGTAATTATATGTGTGGAAGCCATGGATTATACTGCCTTATGGTGAGACCATCTTACATGCGAGTACAGTACTCATTGTAATTATGTGTGGAAGCCATGGAATATACTTTCATATAGTGAGACCATCTTATATGAGAGTACAGTACTCATTGTAATTAATTATATGTGTGGAAGCCATAGAATATACTGCCTTATGGTGAGACCATCTTACGTGAGAGTACAGTACTCATTGTAATTATATGTGTGGAAGCCATGGAGTATACTGCCATATAGTGAGACCATCGTACATGAGAGTATAGTACTCATTGTAATTATATGTGTGGAAGCCATGGATTATACTGCCTTATGGTGAGACCATCTTACGTGAGAGTACAGTACTCATTGTAATTATATGTATGGAAGCCATAGAATATACTTCCATATAGTGAGACCATCTTACGTGAGAGTACAGTACTCATTGTAATTATATGTGTGGAAACCATGGATTATACTGCCTTATGGTGAGACCATCTTACGTGAGAGTACAGTACTCATTGTAATTATATGTATGAAAGCCATGGAATATATTGCCTTATGGTGAGACCACCTTAGAATTACATGCATGATACAGTAATCCCTCATTATAATGCTGTCAATTGTGTAGAGTACTCATTGCAATTACTTGTATGGAAACCATCAAGTATACTTTAAACACATGTTGATTATTGATGTCCAGATGATGGTAATTTAGTGAGAAAGCTTGCCAGTAGCTTCTCATGGATCAGTGGTTCTATCCAGGGTTTTCTCTTGTAGTTCCTTCACCATTTATACTGGATGCCATGTAGAGCCTATCTTGTGCTGAAAAATGGCATTAAACCCAACAACAACAACAACGTTCAGGCCCATGGTGATTTCAGTGTTATGATGGTCATATAGGCAAATGTTGATTGTAGTGCTATGACAGTCATCGAGGAAGATTTTGATTGTTATTATCCAGATGATGTTCATTTAGGCACATGTTGATTGCTGATAGGATAGTATGATAATGGAAAAATCAGTTTCTCAGTAAGAAACTTTGACATTCCAAAACTTTAACCCAAACAATATTTTGCTGAATTTTGATATAACGATTTACAAAATTTGCCAAAAGAACTTAAATTTTGTACTCCAGAAAAAAATACCATATTGTATATCTTTTGTCTGACCACAGGTCCTAGTCAAGTGGTCAAGGTACCAGTTGAGGAACCAGTGTGCAAATTCTTCATGTGTAAGTACTGCAATGACATGGTATCATATTTGCCCAATAATAATAATAATAATAATAATAATAAAAGTAATAATAATAATAATAATAATAATAATAATAATAATAATAATAATAACATGTAAAGGTGTACAGACATTGCTTAATGTCTTTAAATTGACTGGTAGCAGTGTAGTCTAGTGTTGGAAACTGGATTCAGGGTGATGTGATCCAGTCCAAAAGTAGTTATTCTCTTTCAGCATGCATATTTTAATTTGTTTTCTTTAGGGCTTTGATGGGTTTAAAGTTTGCATGCTATACTTGTGATTTGTGAGCATAAATTGTTTTTTTATTTAAATCTAACAATTGCCATGGCATGACATAACCTTTCATATGCTGTTGTCACATTGAATATCTATTAATCAACCAGGTAATTAATCAACCAGGTAATTAATCAACCAGATAATTAATCAACCAGGTAATTGCTCATAAGGCAATCCTGTAGTAAATGTATGTTAGTATTCAAAGGGGGGAGGGGGAGGGGATAAACAAGTTAAAACCTGACATGCCATCAGTTGAGAGTTCTTGATCACTTCATACCATAAAATGTCATGTAAGACTTATTGCCTTATGAATCAAATCACTTCTTTAACTTAAATATCTGAATCATCATCAGATTGACATTTTCTGAAGAATTTGTATTTTTAAAATCTTTTTCATATATTAAGTTCATGAATTTTTTAAAACAATTTTATTCAGGCTTATTAAACATAATTACTTTAGAATTACATTTTAACAGGGTTCGTACGGTCTTTGAAGGTCTTTGAAAGTTTGGGAAAAATGAGGTAGCGTTTTCAAGGCCTTGAAAGTTTGGGAAAATCGAGCATATTAACCTGAGGTCTTTGAAAGTCTTTGAAAATTAAAATAAACCCCCCCCCCCCAAAAAAATAATTTCTTTCTAGAATCAAAAATAAAATTATCCGAGGTTGTTAGATTCAGATGTAATCTAGTTATCCTGGTTTCTTTCTTTTTATGACCCGTTCAGTTTATTGCCGCCGCAATAACAAAAGAGGCTTTGTTTTGTTTGGCCATCCAAAGTATGCCGCGGCGGCGACTTCAATCACACATGCACTCTTCATCAAAGCAATACGGTGCCGCTACACACTTCATCAAAGGAAGTCACCAATAAAATTGCCCAAGGTCGTTAGCTTCGGATGCAGCTGGTTTTCCTGGCTTCTTTCGTTTGACGAATAGTTCAATTTGACTGGACGAGTCCATCAGTTTTAGCCAATCAAAATGTTAATTACACTAATTCTACGTAGAAAGTTCGCGAAAGTTATACGCTCGAGAATTCAAAATTTCTTCATTCGATTTACATCGTCTGCAAGTTCAGTGTTTAAAAATGCCAGGTCTTTGCTCTTTCAACGATATCTGGCTTGAACAAGAGAAGTACAAGGAATGGCTGCAAAAGAATAAGTTATGCAAACGAAAGGCGTTTTGTACGCTGTGTAAAAAGACGATCCACTTGGCTTCAATGGGAGAAGGAGCCCTTACAAGTCATGCCAAAGGTAGGTTCCAAATTAGTAACTACATGTTCATTTAGTGGAACAAAGATGCAGAAGTATAAGCAATTGGTAGTTTTTGGAAAAATAATGTAATTCATTACTCGTCGGGTATAAAATGAGATCGTTTAGTTTGATGATTTGGGAGATATAGCAAAAGAGGGCCTGTTTAAATTTACTTCTACCGTCGGTTTATTTAACACGTTTGAGGAACAAAAATCATTTTCGAAAATTTTGTTCTACATAACAATATTCCTTGATTTAATACAGAAACATCCATTGTAATAAATTAAATTCACGGATAAACAGTTTCAAAGTGCGCATGCGTACACTATATTAGAGTTAAACTGTTCTTGAATTGCGAGTAAAAAAAAAAAAAAAAAATTATAAAAAAAAGCCTCAACGAAACAAACAGGTTGCTATATATATAGAACCTGTTTTGTCCAGTACTTTGAAGTGCGTGAAATATTACTAAATTTAAAGATGTTTATTACAAAAAATGGGGAAAAACCCGCCTAACCTAATTTTAAAGTCAGAATTAGGTGCCACACATCACAGCCTTTTTTAATAAAAAACAATATTTTATTTCACTTTTTCAGAAGTGTCTATTTTACTTTTTTAATTTATTTAATTTCTGAAAGTGTTTAAATTTAACTTACTTGGTATTGAAAGAAAATTCAAGTTCTCTGACTCATTGCTACCGTAATTATTTGTATTTTTTTGTTTATTTTTTATTTATTTGTATTTTTTTGTTTTGTTTCAATTTCTATTGTTGAATTCTTTTCTGTTTTAATCAAACTAATTATGATTTTCCTTGTTTCAGGTGGCTTGAGAATATTGAACCAGCGGAGAGGGTCATTTTCCTTTTGCCTCGTCTTGCTGACTTTTGTTCGGCTGTGAAGAATAAAAAGATAACAGTACCAACCTGCAAGTCCTTTAAGAATGTTCTTGATGCTATTGGGGATCGTTTGATTAAAGCTAAGCTGCAGTTCTTTGTAACTATTGCCAGAATCACACTACCTTTTTTTGGAGGCTTACCAAACTGATAAACCTATGCTTCCATTCCTTGCCACAGACCTGGGAGTTTTAGTGAAAGACCTCATGTCACGTTATGTGAAACCTGAAATCATGTCCAAGGCGAATTCTGTAACCGCATTAGTGAGCATCGGGTTTGATAAGAAAGAGAATTTCCTTGATGCAGGAAAAGTTAAGGTTGGCTTTTCAGCTTCAGAAACATTGTTAAAGGTAGGAGCTTCAGACAGGGATAGATTTGCTTTCAGAACAGAGTGCAGAGACTTTATGATTGCAATGGTAAAGAAGCTGTTTGAGAAATCACCTCTAAAATATCCCTTGGTGAAAAACATGTCCTGGGCTGACCCTAGACTTATGCAATCAGGATCAGACAAGGAAAAGGGAGAAACAAAACTTCGTAGGGTCCTAAAAATTATGTGTGAGGCAGGAAGAGAAGTAGAGTCCCGATGTGATTTAATATTAACTCAGTACGGAAAATTAGTGGATGAAGTTATCCAATCGGACAATCATCCATTGAAATGCTTCAGTAGAACAGATGACAGGCTGGATGAAGTGTTTTATTCTGTCCTTTCCAAAAGAAATGAATATGTTGAACTTTGGAATTTTCTCCAGAAAATGTTGTTGTTATCACATGGGCAGGCAACAGTGGAGAGAGGATTTTCTATCAACAAACAGGTATCTGTTGAGAACCTCAGCAGAGAAAGCCTCAGAGCTCAAAGGTTAATCATTGACACAATGAGAAAAGCTGGTGGACATTTGGAAATCATCATTAGCAATGAAATGATGACATATGCCTCCTCTACAAGACACAAGTACCATGCCTATCTGGATAAGAAGAAAGCAGAGGAGAAGGATGAGAAGAAAAACCCAAAAGGAAAGAAACGAGAGTTGGCCTTGGATGAAGTGGAAGAACTTAAAGCCAAAAAGCTGCGTCTTGACGCTGACATTGCCAGCCTACATGCTTCCTCTGTACAGAAAGCAGAAGAGGCAGAATTAAAAGGACTCATTGTGCTTGTCACAGAGTCAAATGCTCTTAGGAGAAGAGCAGAGGAAAAGATGACAGTGGTGGCATCTCTTTCCAAAATGATTGAAGAGAAAAAAAAGCAAATAAAATAATGCATTTAAAGCAGTGCTGATGTCTTTTAAGAGAACAATTTATGTTGTATTAAATCTGACACGTATGTTACATATTTCTGGAGAAAAAAACAACAAATGTTAACCTATTTTCTAGATCATTATAATGCAATTTTAGGCAATTAAGTATAGTTTGACTTTAATCAGTAAAAAATATTGTGGTATTTGGCATTCGTTGTTTTCTCTTATAACCTGTATACACAATGTTAGCAAAAATAGGTCTTGGAAATCTCTGTTTGTGGTCTTTGAAAGTTTGGGAAAAGTCTTTGAATTTATCAGTCATAGTTGAGTATGAACCCTGTTTTAAAGATTAGTTATGACTGAATTGTCCTCCCCAGTCCTGATAAAACAACACCACCCTAGTCCTGATAAAACAACATCGTTCTGCTTAATAATGCTGATATTTGATTGGGTAATTTCAAATCACAGACTTTTCAGATGTCAGAATATTGAACTGTATGTGAGTTAAGACTTCATTTTTATAGACTTATAAACATGGCCTAAAGCTGATGGGCATGCCAAGCCTGATCACTGGATCAGGTCTTCTCCCCTCCCTGTATGTTAGATTTTCTATCCAGTCAACCCCCCCCCCCCCCAAACCCACACACATGGTCTTATATCTGGTCCACCACCACCACCCACCCCTAACCCACACACACTCTTTAGGATGATTTAAATTTGATTTGATATTTTTTTTAAAATATTTAAATATTTTCAAGCAGGAGACTTGCAAACTAAACCATAATATACTTGGATCACAGAGGACTGCTGGCTAGCACTACTGGTCATAAACCAGAGATTTTGTGGAATTGTCCATCATCAGTTTTCAGTCTTTTCCTTAGTATAAATTTGTTATAGCAGCTCTTCGTAAATTATTTGGAGGATTGCCAATAACACTGTATATACACATTCATCGCAAGGTCTAGTTTGTCCAGAATGCTCAGACATTGAATATGACCACCACAGCATGGAGTTGTGATGTTATTGCTACTTCTAACTGGATGGGCTTATCAACATGTGGATTTAACTAAATTAATCTTTTCAATGTCTAGTTGGTCCTAAATAATATTGGTCCCAGTTTTACATTAAATACTTCAACTCTGGCATTCATCTTGAAAATATTGTCATTACTTATTCTCCTTAATGAAAAATAATATCAGTGTGTGGTTTTCATCAGATGATATCTTATGGTAATGGTACATGACTAAATGAAAGTAGTGCATGTTTGACATCCATTACTACTACCATCACAGCGGCCATCTTGTTACTCTGAACGAAAATTCATATCAGAATGTGATTTTTACAAACATACTTACGCTGCCTAGTTTGTTGCAAATTAAAATAATCTCTTGGCTATTTTGAAAATTCCAATGCTGCTCTTACTTGATGGAAGTTATCTTGACATTAAATTTTCACCAGAAGATCTTTTATGATGCCTAGTTGATACAAAATGAAAATGATGCTGATTTCCACTTTGAAAATCGTATTATTTCTACTCCATCTAAACGGAAAGTCATATTAACATAGGGCTTTTTCACCAGAAACTAATGATCATTGTACAACTAGTGATGTGTGATTATGATTTTTAATGTAGCTTTAAAAAAAGTCAGTCATATCGTTACAGTGTCTACAATGTGGCAGTTTATAGTGATGACTAGCACTGGGGCATCATGCTGCAGACATGTAGCATAATGTCCCACCTAATCACATTATCCTGACACCAGGCCGACCAGTCCTAACACTAACCTCTTAATGCTGAACGCCAAGCAAGGCAGCAGTTAGTACCTTTTTTTTTAAATCTTTGGTATGACTTGACCTTGGATTGAACCCATGACCTCCCACATTTGAGATAGACACTCTAACAAGTAGGCAACTGAAGTGGTTCATTATACAAATTAGTTGATCCTGAATGAAAATGGTGGTAATCTGACCTCAAATATGGCTAACATCTTGAAAATTATATTGCTGCTTCTAAATAGAAACTTAAGTCATATTATCGATGTTCTTTTTTACCAGAAGACTTCTTATGGTGTCTAGTTTGTTTTAAATGAAATATTGCCATCTTCAAAATCTTATCACAACTTTTTCAGAATTAGGGGTCGTATTGTCACAAAGGTCTTCAATAATATAAACAAAAATGGTTCTCTGCAAACATCCAGTCTTTTTCTTCATAGTTTCTCAAGCTGAAGAAGACTAGTTGTGCATTCTCATTGACAATATATATGCATCTGGCTCTGGAGTCAAAATTTCCAATACACAGGTAGAGTCAAAAATCCAGTATGGCTGTAACAAAGATCATGTTTGCACCAAACTGTTACTAACTGTTTCTAGTTTGCCCCACATGAAATGATACTGATCTACAGCCACAGCAGCTAATTTGAAACTCATATTACTCAAGAATATTCAAGGTGGTTTCAGCACTCAGCATTTGAAAAAAGAAATGGCCTTTTCTTGAATTTCTTGAATTAATTTATTGACATTAGAGAGCTTCAGTCCCTTGAAGCGACTACTGTTTTTTCGATTTGTATTTAACAATTACCAGGATATTGTACCTCTTAATCATTTCTATTATTTTCTCATCCTGTTGTTATTAAATTATGACAGTGCTGTTGCATATAGTACTTGTAAGATGCTGATGCAATAGAAAAAGAAAAATAATATATAATTAAATAATATATAATTAAATAATCTATAATTAAATAATATATAATTAAATAATATATAATTAAATAATCTATAATTAAATAATATATAATTAAATAATATATAATTAAATAATATATAATTCGTCTCATTTGGATAAACAGTAAACCAAATTTTCTCTCAACAGTGAAGAAGATGTCTATACCTATGGTGTTATACAGCAGTGAGCAAGAATCCTTGATGAAAAGCCAGTTCTTTGTGTGCCTGCTAAATTTTCTTGGATTTCATATGGAAGAGGATGTCAAACTTCTGTTTCCAAGAATTCCAAACCATTGGTCTATCAAACAATTGCTGGAAAAGGCAGAAATTCTAGGACACATCGATGAAGGTAGTGTATTGAGTAAAATTTATTTAGTACACGTCAGGACAAAATACAAGAAAAGAATCAGCTCTCTTTATAGTCAGTGTATGTTGCAAAGACAATACAAAAATAATATATGCATAATCATCATCATCAAAACAGGAAAATAAGAATATTTCATTATACAGACCCTGGAACCAGTAATTTTACCTCTCCGCATTTTTCGTTTGAATTCATGTTTGCATTGCATGTATCACCTCAACATTTTAAACTTTAACGGTCAGTAGAGGTCAGAAGAGGTACCATTCATCCTCTCTGTTCATTTTTGGTCATTTGTGTTGAAAGGGAATTAGCAAAGTCTCTGTTTTCCATCTTCAGTGGAATTAAAGAAGAAATGTATAGTTTTGGATCTTTATCACATTAAAAGTGTGCTTTTGGATAAATAGGAGTTTAATTTGGATTTTGGATTTTTAAAAACATATCTTTAACAATTTGAGCTACAATATCAGCAGTTTGACAGCTTATAGTGATGTCTAGCACTGTGGGCATCATACTGCAGACATGTAACATGATGTCCCACCCAGTCACATTAGCATGACACCAGGCTTACCAGTCCTAGCACTAACCTCTTAATGCTGAGCACCTAGTAAGACAGCTCTTAGTACCATTTTTTATTAGTCTTTTGTATGACTTGGCCGTTGTTTGAACCTGCGATTTCCAGCATCAGACGTGGACACACTAACCACTAGGCCACTGGGGCAGTCTCCAGGTGTGTAATATGAATAGCGAAGTTTGCAGATCCATGACACGTGATGTGCCATTCTTTCTGATTAGCAAATTTTCTGGATATTATGTATTTATAAAAAAAATGATCTCACTGTTTTAAAAATTACTAGTGTTGTGAACACTTTTTGGATTCAGATTTCTGCTTCAGTGCTACAAAAAATACAAAGCTTTTTATCTGGGGCTGTGCAAATTATTAAAGTGATAAATGGTATTGAAGTGATTGATGTTTAAGATCCATTTAATATTTGTGTCATATGATCCATTCTCTTTTACCAAAATATATTTTGTATTACTAATAAAAGTAAAAAGTATGAGCTTACTAAAATATTAAGAACAAAATAATGAATTCAGTATTTTTTTTTTAAATTATGTCAAGGGAGACTAAATGTTGGCAATAGAGTAAACCATAATGCTTATTTCCCTTTATTGCTACACTGATTCTAATTCTTGAAACTAATAGAAAATGATGTGAAAGGAAATCATAAATTCTTGAGTGGAATAATAAAAAATTAAATATATAAAGATTATGTATAGCAGTATGTTTATGCTGTTATAATGGACTAGGAATGCCATTATCTCTCGATTTATGTTTTCCATTTGAACTTACAATACTTTTTTCAGTACATTGGTTCTGCATCTGTTTATGTGTCTTCCTATTTGTAGGTCAGATGAAATTTGATCCCAGCAAGGTTAAAGAGAACGATCTTGAAACTATTGATGTTTATAGGGAAGATTATCCGCTTTCAAAATACGCTGCAGATGAGTTCAAACCTAATGGCAGATCTTGTCAGACAAGGTACAGTATCCTTAATCTGAGTAAAATAAGAAACCAATGCTTCATTAATCCACCACATTCTGTGTAACACATGCACTGTGTACCAAAAATAATGTTTTTATATTTTAAATTTGATGAGGTCATATTAAAAACACGCACCAGGGATATCATGAACAGTGTTAACAATGTGCTAGTATGTACTGGAAGAGCAGATTCCCATAGGTGGTGCTCTACAGTTTCGTATTTTGCATGGGGCTAGAATTTTAAAGAAAAAGAATTTCCCCAGGTTTCTTGACTGGTTCTATTGGCTATTTAAAAAGACCTTGTATATCTTAGGTATTGTTCAAAAGAACCTTTAATTCCCGTTATTTTGGTGTATGATTTATGGGTAGGGCTGTCAAAAATCACGAAAAACCAACCCGGGTACCCGTTGCGAAATTTAACGGGTACCCGTTAGAACATGAATGATATGTACAACCGTAGACCAACTAATTGTTATCCCCATTTCTTTAATATTTTGTCTGGCGATAGAGGCTAACCGTGTAATGCACTACTCGGTCTGATGCGTCCGCACCGATGTAGCTGCGAATGATCTGACCGCACGCTATTAATTAATAAATTTATTTAGAATGACCTTTGTACACAGATGGTAGGTATAATCCAACTTTTAATGATCACTGTGATCAGCCGCGTTAAATCCTTTAGAACACTCACCATTTTTAAAGTACAAGTCCTTGTTAGAACAGACCATGTTTATTCATCGGCTTTTGACCGCAGATTTGAATTACCCATGCATGCGTGTAAAGCAGCTTTACCACATGTCAAGAGTAATGCGTTAAAACCGTCTGTGTGTGTGTGTGTGAGTGAGAGAGTGAGAGAGAGAAGACCATAAACTGTATTCACTACACAATAGTAATAATTCAAACTAGATAATATAATGTTTGTAAATGTTTTTATTTTTATGAGAAAAACTCAGAAAGAATTTAGCAAATCTCAATAATGCCAGTCTGTCATAGTCAACAAGTACATGATCATTGTTTGCAACACATTTTCCAGTTTCTGTTAAAAAAAACTAACATATCGACCGTATCTGGTGACAGCGATGCACGTTTCCTGTTTATAACGTGTCCAAAATTAGCAGAGCTAGTCGACTAGAAAAACAACGAGCTGCTGAAAGATTACTTTGAGGCATTACGAAGATTTCAAGGTGTCTAGGTGATAATTGTTCATAATATAAATTGTGGGATTTCCTTGACGTGTGTTCCGAAATCAAAGGTATCCATCTGGATTTCATTAAAAGAGCACGCAATGTACCAATCATTTAGCACCCACAATCAATAGTTATCGTCTACAAAGAGGTTTATTACCTGTAGAACAATGCTATGTTTTAACCTTGGTATATAATGCCTCGGGGATAACGGTTTGTCCTGTTGCACAACGCCAATGAATTTTATTAATCCATACAGACTCTCGGATGTATTGTTTATTTATATTAAGCAGGGATCTGGTTTCTAATTAAAGCCATAGCTGTCACACCTGTTTGAAGTGGTTTCGTGTGTAACGATTTTGTAGTGGGCCGCTGATGCATAACGGGCATATCCTGGAGCTGTAACTGAGACAAGCGTACTGCTGACGATATATGGTCTTTTTATAGTGTTGGCGAGTGTGGCGATTTTTTTTTTTTTTTTACGGGTACCCACGTTTACGTTTCAATACCCGGGTTTTTCAATACGGTCGGGTACCCGGGTACCCGAGTACCCGTTGACAGCCCTATTTATGGGTCTAATAATAATTGTAGAGTATACAGCTTGGCCTTACTCCAAATGTGCACCTTTAAAAATAACTCCCCGCTCCCAGACTAAAATTGTTTAAAAAAACGAGCCAATAACATTTTTTAAAACATTTTATATATTTGGTAAATCATTCATTAGATTACACTTTTAGAAGCAGGTATTGTCTAGTTTGGCAAAATTCATTTTCCCTATTTTAATAGCTGCCAACGATAGTATACCTTAGACTAATTCAGGCTGATCTTTTAAGCACAAGGGAGCAATCATTTTAGTTAGCAGTTTGCTTATATCATGTACAATATCCACAAGTACAATATCCAAAGAAATGTCAGCCACATTACAATAAAGTAGCATAGATGTATGCCAACATTATGCATATTTAAAATGCAGATCACTTACGTCACACTCTCAAAAGTACATAATAACTAGTGAGGGAAGTCTGATTTAAGAGCTTTACGTTTGGGAGGTACATATCCCTCCCACTGGAGCCATGCCGAATGAACGTATTGTATTTTTTATTCATCCTAATATTGATTCGACCCATATAATTTAAGTGGCAAAGGTATATTGGACATGTTTGTTAGTAAGGTCTAAGAAATTCAGTATGTTCTACTTTGATTGAGAAACTGTGATTTCAGTATTTCTTTTGTAAGTTTAATACAAAATATTGGTATGCATTTTTAAGGCATCTGTTGGTATTACTTCAGGTGCAGCACATTGACATTATCTGGAGATCATATCCATATATCCATTGGATCAGCCAATTAAAAAGTTGCTGTATAAGCATATCAAATATAGAACCCAAAATGTTCAGGGAATTGGGGATTTTGATTGGTTGGGAAAAAAAATTCAGCACAAAATTATTAGTGGGGTCATTCACACAATACATCAAAAATTGGAGAGTTTCAGATCTTTAAATTTAGTGAAATAATGCTATATTTTTATCTTTTTTGACAATTATATGAAAGATTTGATGGATCTGTGTTTGTTTGTCACATTTATACTATGTATACTGATATATGGCAAATTATAGCCATAAAATATGCTTTAATACTATGAACAGTGTTGCAAAAAATATATGTTGCTAGTCCTTTAATTTACACAATTCTTAATCATACACCATTAGTATTTATCTTTAAGAAGAAACACAAGTCCAGTAACATTAATTTTAGATCATTTTGTCAGAATCACTAAGGTGTGTTCCATCACATAAAATGTATAATTGTGATAATTGAATGATGCTATAGGCCATCACAAAGAATGGTAAATTGTGATAATTGGATGACTTGATTTACTGCTATAGGCCATCACAAAGAATGGTAAATTGTGATAATTGGATGACTTGATTTACTGCTATAGGCCATCACAAAGAATGGTAAATTGTGATAATTGGATGACTTTATTTACTGCTACAGGCCATCACAAAGAATGGTAAATTGTGATAATTGGATGACTTGATTTACTGCTATAGGCCATCACAAAGAATGGTAAATTGTGATAATTGAATGGCATGATTTTGTACTGTAATCCATGAAAGGATGGTAAAATGAGATATTGAATGGCATGAATTTATTACTGTATTGAATCACAAGGGATGGTAAAAATAGATATTTACATGGCATGATATTCTTCCTTCCCCAAGAAAGTATTACAAATTTTTTTTCTCATATATTTACTCCACAATCAAGGAAGAAAAAATAATAGTGTCACCTGATGGGGCAAGGTAAGCAATTCTCATTGCCATCCATCCTGTGAGTTTGGGCTTACATGAGCCATGATGGTTTTCACTGATATTCTCCATGTATGGATATGATGAAGTATATTTAATCAAAGTGACAAAATGGTTAACATAAAGCTATAATCCCACACATATTGTACTAAAACCCACACATAATGTACTAAAACCCACACATAATGTACTAAAACCCACACATAATGTACTAAAACCCACACATAATGTACTAAAACCTATACATAATGTACTAAAACCCACACATAATGTACTAAAACCCACATATAATGTACTAAAACCCACACATAATGTACTAAAACCCACACATAATGTACTAAAACCCACACATAATGTACTAAAACCCACACATAATGTACTAAAACCTATACATAATGTACTAAAACCCATACATAATGACCTAAAATCCATACATAATGTACTTAAAACCCACACATAATGTACTAAAACCCACACATAATGAACTAAAACCCACACATAATGTACTAAAACCCACACATAATGTACTAAAACCCACACATAATGTACTAAAACCGATACATAATGTACTAAAACCCACACATAATGTACTAAAACCCACACATAATGTACTAAAACCCATACATAATGTACTAAAACCCACACATAATGTACTAAAACCCATGGGTTGGAATAGAAGAGTGTATTGCACAGTTTTTCAGTCCTCAGTTTCACTATCACAGGATTTGCACAGTTGTAATGCCAAACCCCAAAACTCCTATTGTGATGTTATGACACCAGTTATACAAACAAAAACACTGTTATAAACAAAAAATTCTTTCTTTCAGATTTTAAAACCACTATATCACTGATTGTAGTTATAACTAACTTTGTATTATGTGATTAAGGTCCATTTTTGTAGTAAGGAAGTTGTTTGAATTGTTGATAAGCTTAAAAGAAAACATGCATTATATCAATTTAACATTGGGATTTATTTTGGTGAGTCAAACAACTTTGACACACTGTCAAAATAGGAACACTAATACAATATTCATTCAAAAATGGAAACAGTGCCACAAAATCAAAATTCAGTCATAAATCTACACAGTTTTACAAAATTTGATCAAAAATGGAAACAATGTTACAGAAAATCAATCAAATTGAACTTGTTCAACTCATAGACCAGTGAATCTGACATTTGTTATTGTATGTGTGTCAGCAGGATAGGAGTATGTCTGTTACTTCATCCACTTCTTGCTTTCATGTCTCTTTGTAGATTGGTATATTTTGTCTCTTTTATTTTCTTTCAGAGAGGGAAATGGCAAGATTACTAAGTTAAGCTGGATGAACCTCATTAACAGCTACAATAGCCAATCAACTGTAAGCAGTGTGTCCAGAGACATTAAGGTCTGCTAGAAGCTTGCTTTACAGTATTTGTCTTAAATCGGAGTGGAACAGTAGGATTCGTTAATCACAAAATCTGGATCCACAAGAAGCATAACATTTCATGAATTAGCTGTTTTACAGCAGGACTAATTTTAATGTCATTAAAGTGTAGAATATTTTTGGAAACTTTACATGGTACATACTTGTGTATGTTGTGTTGTTCGGTGTCGTTGTATGCATTGATGTACTGAGATTATCTGCTTTAAATGGTCTTTAAATTATAGTTAATTTGAGTGTCTGGTTACAGTTGTAACCCTTTAACCCTTTACCTACAGAACCGCTCAGGTGGCCTAGTGGATAGAGTGTCTGCCACAGAAGTGGGAGGTTGTGGTTTCGATCCCCGACCGAGTCATACCAAAGACTTACAAAAATGGTACTAACAGCTGCCTTACTTGGCGCTCAACATTAAGAGGTTAGTGTTAAGACTGGTCAGCCTGGTGTCAGGATAATCTTAATTAAACAAACTTAAGCTACAGCTACCGCATTTAAGCATCTCCTGTAAATAGCTCCTGAACCCCACTGATGCATATATGAAGTGCCAATAAGTCTTGTTTACTATACAGTGTCGCTTATATGGGTAAAGTTCAGCAGTGCTGTGAATAACAGACACTATACAAGGATAACAGTCTTTTATTTCACTGAAATCCAGAAAAAACCTAAGTAAATAATAAATCTAAATGTATCCATGTTTTTATTGTCAGTTTCTGTAGTCGGTCTTGATGATGCTCTAGTATTCAGCCAATCAATCAGCTTCAGCAGTCTCGGTAACTGATATGATAGCACTCGACAGTAGTGAAACTGTACAACAGCTGTTAGATTAGTAGCTAAAGGGTTAATCGTGCATTGTTCCGTCAAAGGATAATTCTTAGTTATTCATATACTGATATATTTCTTTGATTTAGGGCTTTGGGTTTTGTTTGGTTTAGTGTTTGTGGGTTTTATGCCAGTGTTCAGCACGCTATAGGCTACACATTGCAAACAGTATGTTTGGTAGAGGGAGAACCCAGATAAAGACCAGGATTAACCACCAGCATGTTTGAATTTGTTGAGGTTTTTTTTCTCTTCAAATACCGTCGTTGACTGAACCAAGACTCAAACCCATTTGTACAGCGATGTGATGTAACAGTTAGTGATTTGTAATGGTGAGTGCATTTGACTACTCCCCTCCCCACCAGGGCCACTCTTTTATTTTGGTAAAATTTGTGTTGTCATTGTGTTTGCAATGGTAATAGTCATTTGGTTGTATGTTCTGTATCAGTGGTACTTTATAGCAGTATGGGCTATGTCATACAAAGGAAATGGAGCCTAAGGGGCTTGGTGGTTACCAATACATGTCCTTTGTATTAAAGCATAAACTTTTTGCCAACTGATCTATTATGCTTCGTGATGGCCATGAGTAAGCCGCAAGACACAACTTTAAGGTTAACGCCATGGCAAATCCAATGAAAATGTATTGTTTCAATTTCCTTTCATAACTCTTACTTATAATTAAATCTTCATATATGTTCACTGGATAAGCAGCTTTTGAAATCATTGAAATAATTTATGATTGGCAGAGTTACATTAAATGATTGCCAGATGATATTCATTGTGATACAGTGTGACTACATTTGGGGTCCATTGAACCCAACATTGTTACAGACTGAACAGTGTTATAACCAAGTTAGCCAGTTGACGAAAATGATAATATCCATGTATTTACCTAACAGATAGAGGACAGGGGTGGGGGTGGGTGATAAAAGTGGGTGCAAAAGTAAGTACTTTTGATTGAATGAAGACAGACTGCTCTAAAACCACTTGTATATTGACAACTTAAATTTATGTTGTACAGTCTATACACCATTAAGTAATATGCTTGTATATAATAAATCCATGAATTCAAGTATAGGTCACATGCCATAATTCATACATGACATGCATCTCATTAGAAAACACAAATAACATATTTTTTATCTATATTCCATTGTCACTTAATAAGTCACTACAAATGTCATAAATAGTACAAAGCTAATGCTGTTTACATGCTACTTTTATACATACTTAAATTGGCCTAGATTTAGGTTTATACATACTTAAATTGGCCTAGATTTAGGTTTATACATACTTAAATTGGCCTAGATTTAGGTTTATACATACTTAAATTGGCCTAGATTTAGGTTTATACATACTTAAATTGGCCTAGATTTAGGTTTATACATACTTAAATTGGCCTAGATTTAGGTTTATACATACTTAAATTGGCCTAGATTTAGGTTTATACATACTTAAATTGGCCTAGATTTAGGTCAGCTAGAGATATTATCATTTTGACGAGGCTATCCAGGGGATCAGGATATTGATAGGGAAGTGAAAACTTGAACTATTTAAAAAGTTGAACAAACATCTTTGCAAGATACCCTATCTTCATTTAACTTGACACGCATATATCTATGGTTAAAAAAACTAGGAAATTTTATTTGCTAGTTAGGAACGACCATAAGCGTATTTTTTTATCCGGCAAAACGAAATGTTCATGGCAACTTGAACAGTTTCCAATTACCTTAGAAAATACAATGATCCATCATATTCCAATGTTTTCATTTATGTTTGGTGCTGACTTCCTTTGATGAAAGGTTATTTTTTTCAGAGGACAAAACATACATAATATATATTTAAATGCATTAGCCACACCATGGTCATCTTATGTTAGAATACATATATGATATCTTTCCAAAAAATGGTAATAACATTTTTACATGTTATTTTTCATGATTTCAAAAAGGTTATTTATTTTAGAGGACAAAACATGCATAATATATATTTAAATGCATTAGCCACACCATGGTCATCTTATGTTAGAATACATATATGATATCTTTCCCAAAAATAGTAAAAACATTTTTACACGTTATTTTGTCATGCTTTCAAGAAAGAAAAAAAATTTGAGTGTGAAAAAAGTACATGCATATGAAAATTTGTGAGCCAGGCCACATCTATGTTATATCCAATTTGGTGCTATAGTGGGGTCACACTGTATCTAGATTTTATTTCTACTGAATTCCAGTTTAATTTTCTATTTATCAAATAGCAGGGGGCTCTGAGTGGCCGAGTGGTCCAAAGCGCTCTCCGTTATGGACCACTGCCATCTAACTTCTGTCTGCATGGGTTCCAAACCCAGATTCAGCCAATGTGAGTATGTGAGAAAGCTTGCCAGTAGCTTCTCTTCGGTCAGTGGTTTTTTCAGTGGGTTTTCTCGGGTTATTCCTACACCATTAATACTGGCCGCCATGTATAGCCTATCTTGTGCTGAAAGTGGCATTAAACCTTACAACAACAATCAAATAGCAGCACAGACCTGAATAAGAGTATAATATTCTTTTTTTTGTTACTGAGTTTAGTTAACTGGTTATATATACCTGCTAAATTATCTCATGATGTTTCTTGTTAAAATAAGAAATGACAAAGAATTGTTTCACATATAAAAATTATGACAATAATGTCAGTCATAATTGGGTGAATCATTATTGCATTATGGTGAATCATTATTAAAGGTTGATCATTACATGAACATGGTAACTGTTACTTTAATGTGGATCATTACATTAACATGGATGACTATTACATTTAATTTATCAGATCACTATTACATTAAGTTAAATCACTATTAAATTAAGGCAGATCACTATTACATTATGGCAGATCACTATTACATTAGATTGATCATTACATTAACATGGTAACTATTACTTTAATGTGGATCATTACATTAACATGGATCACTATTACATTAGCATATAATTTACATTAAGGTAGATCACTATTACATTAACATGGATCACTATTACATTAGCAGATCACTTACATTATGGCAGATCACTATTATATTAAGATGAATCACAATTAATTTAAAGTGAAAACTTTTTACATTATGGGTAATCATTCATTATTACATTACATATGACATTCAAATGCTTACTCCCACAGATATACACTGTGTGTATATGTTGAATTTGGAATCAACTTATGAGTATTCTATATTACATAGTTTTCAGAAAAACAGAAAGATATGACTAGCTGGTTTGAACATAGTTTGGAATCTGTTCTAAAAGAAATCCTTTTAAATTATAGAGAACATTAATTAAGGATTATCTATCAACTGTTTTGGTGCTGGTGTAGGTTGCTTGGACGGATATAACACAGCTTACTGTGTCTGTATATCTCAAGGGACATAACTCAGAGTTTTATCTTCAGAAAGATTATATAAAAAATATAGCCAAGTAGAAAGTTTCTAATGTGATCAAGATGGTATTTGTCAATGATAACTAATTATGATTATTGTAAATGCTGAATTTGTTTACCATATGAAAATTAATAACTATGAGAAACTATTTACTGATCAAAGAGCAGTTGCATAACTTTGAGAAATATATGGTTGACTACATTTGAAACAAAATATGTGTAGACAGACAAGAAAACAGGCAAGTAGATTGAAAGATGTTTTTGTTTTGTTAGTTTTATTTGCATATGTTATCACACAAATAAACAAGAAAGATGGAACTAAAATCATTTTAGATGCATGAATATGTACATTTTATTGTAAATTATCATACATGGTTCATTAATATTCCAGATAATACATTTTTATAGATATTTCGGCATGAATTAATTGTGATGCTGCTTTTTGTGGTTGACATGTTTGAAGACACTTTTTCAGCCTGGTTGGCATGAATTAATCTTAATTAATCTTGAGATGGTCCACATTGTTATTTTATTTCTTTAGACGTTGTAAATTATTTGTGAAAATTGAATACAGTGTTTATATGAATTCAGTTGGTGGTTATTGTTTTATGTAAATTGTTTTTTTATTTCTTTAGACGTAAATTGTTTGTGAAGATTGAATACAGTGTTTATATGAATTCAGTCAGTGGTTATTGTTTTATGTAATATTGTTTTTTTTATTTCTTTAGACATAAATTGTTTGTGAAGATTGAATACAGTGTTTATATGAATTCAGTCAGTGGTTATTGTTTTATGTAATATTGTTTTTTTTATTTCTTTAGACATTGTAAATTGTTTGTGAAAATCGACTGTGTGTTTATATGAATTCAGTCTGTGGTTATTGTTTTAAAAAATAAAAGGAACATTGAATAATGAAATGTGTTTTTGATCAGGTTTTTTAGTGCCACTACAAAATGTGGTAGTGACATTTAGCATTCCCCATTTCAATCTAATTGCTTTCGGTTTAAATCAGTTTTTCTTGTACTTTACCCAAATACATTCACTGCATTGTCTGGTTGGTCCTAAATGAAAATCGTGTCACATGGACAATGAAAATGGCAATCCATGCTACCCAGCAACCATTAGAGAGTCTTCTTATCACTACACTTCCTGAATAGTAATATCAACATTGGGTTTTCACTTTACTAATGCATACAATGTCTAGCTTGATGTAGATGAAATTGCTGCCAATGTTGCATGCAATATTGCCGCCACTGATGCTGTAGTATTCGCTTAACCTCCGAGTTAATTGCACCCCCACAGATTAAAAATTTTAAAAGTATCAAAGATATATTTAAAAAATACACAAAACATGTTGATTTTCATTCATCCATGTATAATTTCTAACCTGATTGTCACCAGGGGTTCCCCAACATTATTGTCTTCATGAAGATGATGCGCAGTTTAGTACATTCGAATCACATCTCATTGATGTCCATGATGGCTTTATACTTCTTACATATAAAACACAATTTGTCATCAATGTATCTGAAATGACATTGAACAAAAGTCAAAATAACAGGAAACAACACCCCAAAAGTATCAACTGTATCAGTACTTGCACTTGTAATTAAAGCAGTGAATTAATACAGCTAGTTACTAGGAACAGACGGCACAGTATTCATAAGAATTGATGGAATAGCATTGTAAATGGCCCCTAATTTCTTTACTGAAGAAAGTCTCAGATATTTTCAAGTAAAAGTGATTGGTTATTTGAGTCATGAATAATTCTGTTTTACGAATTTGGGTAATTTTTGGTGGTCTGTGGCTTAAAATGCTGATCATCAGTTTAGAAAAACATACTAATAAATCATTTAAATATGAAGCAATTAAAACACAAAAGACAGCAGATCTATGCACGCGTGAAATTAGGGTCTCGTGTGTGTGTGTGTGTGTCTCTCTCTCTCTCTCTCTCTCTCTCTCTCTCTCTCTCTCTCTCTCTCTCTCTCTCTCTCTCTCTATATATATATATATATATATATATATATGGTCGTTCATTAGAGGAAAAGCTATTTGTTGTATTGGTGCATTTAAATAAAAACCCTTCCATTGACCGCTATTGTCTTGAGGTACATGGAATCACAATAAGAGCAACATCAGTCAGTCCTCTGCAATTGTGACTTGATTCACTCGGTAGAGAGTTTTTGTGTGCCTCTTTCATGGTCAAAGAGCAGTTGCAAACTTTTGATATATATTGTAGTTGACTACATTTGAAACAATATATTTGTAGACAGACAAATAGACAGACAGGTAGATTGATAGATTCTGTTGTTCCGTCAGCTTTATTTGCATATGTTATCACACAATATATGGTAGTATGAATTTGATTACCAATATGCGTAGTTTTCATTCCGATATCACAGTGAGCGACATTCAATCTGGGTTGTACTGGATCACATCTTTAGACTGATCTCGTTCATATTTGTCCGCGTACTTAAGTTATTTATCGGTGTGGATAAATAATGACCTTCCAAAGGATATGAGTGTGTCATGATGGAAATAAAGAAAATAATTGATATGTGAAAGAATGTAGAATCAAATTCTGAAAAATGACACCCATTACTGAAATAATCGGTGTCGAATGAATCATGACCTGTATAACAGATCACACGTTTTCCGGAAGGAGACCCTTAGCGGCCAGTTGGAACTTCGAGTTAAGTAATAAACATTAATTGATTGACTACTGGCCGAAGACTGTTGTAGCTGGTGATTGGTCATGTATTAAATGTTCCTTAATTAGTTCGACTTAGACAATACCAAAACAAGACTTTATAACACTCTGCTTGTAAATTTTACTATGTATGTGGTACATAAGAAAAAGAAGATGAATATAGCGAATGATGATATTACACAATGAGTAACAACAAGAATTACAAAATTCTGAGAACACAATATAAAAACCTGCAAATATTTTAATAGTTGTACGTTTTATGTATTTATTAAATGATTATATTTACAAACATTAGTTTTGGAGGTGTTTGGATTTTGGTTTTTTAATGTAGCTTTAACAAATGTTCAGTCATATTCTACGATGTCTGCAGTGAGGTAGTTGATAGTTGATATTGAGGCCTAGCGCTGGGACATCATGTCGTAGACATGTACCATGATGTCGTACCCAGTTAATTAATTAAGGTATAAAGCATGTGTTCCAAACACGAGGCCCGCTGGCCGTATGCTGTCCGTTAATCCGTATAAAGTGGCCCTTAAAATCATTGGCGTCACAAGATGTCATGAAAGATAACACAGTTGGTGCAGACCGCAGGTCATCGAAAATGCCCTCATGCGGCCCTCATAGTGGTTTGATTTTAGAGACCCATGGTATAAGGCATCGTCGGATTGAATTATCGATTATGGTAATAACTTAGGTCAACAGAATATGACCCCTAAGCTGTAACTGTGAGATCTTCACGTAGGAAAGTGAATACCTGATTTTAATCAGACTGTCATCCCTATTTCTCGAGACTTACAGAGTGGGCAATATCTTTTGTTATAGAGAACATTTGCCAATCAACTAATTTCAATGGGAAACCTACGATTTGCAGTTTTTAGGTTAGTTAAGTTGTTAGATATATTAATTTGGTAATGAGAAATAGAGCTTTTCTAAAACCAAACATTGTTTTACATTCAATATACTTTTGAGGAAAGAAAGATTACATTTTCGACTATATTAGATCTCACAAATCCCCAAATTTAGAAAGCATATGTTAAAGTCGGTAATTGGTTTGATCAAACAGTTTCGTCATTAGGCAAATATGAATTTGTGCATACGCTTTGAAGTAAATGAATTGCCTGATTAGCTATGAATACTCGATTATTCGTACCATTGGAAACTTTTACATTCCTTTGAAATTTGTGAAATATAATGCCAAAACACTTATACTCATTTACAACACCAATATAGGCAATGTATATCTTTATGTATTTGTTTGCGTCTTTTTTAAAAACCAGGTGCGATAATTTATATTATCTCGATATAGATTGTAAGTTTCAAATTAGTGCAATATCTGCTAAACATATCAAGAGCATATTGAATACCAGCAGGACTATGTGTGACAAACATAGTGTCATTAGCGTATAAAAATATCATGACATTTAAAATATTAATGACAAGAACAATAACTGAGATATATTATCCCCTTGTCTTACACCTTTTTATATGAAAAGAAAAATAATTACTTACAAGGACACATGACATCATTGTAAATACTTAATGTAACAATAAAACATTGTCCGCTGATGCATTCCAAGTTCAAGTTATGACATAATCCAACTCTCCACGCAGAATTGAAAGCACTTTTAAAATCAAGAAACATGCATATCTTTTTTTGTCTAAGGTTTATCAAATGAAAAACATCGATACCATATCAGCTAATGCACGACACCATTTATTTCCTTAATATTACAGATTACTCTTGCCGTCCTGTAAACGTGGCCGACACAGTCCGATGATTTGATACGTTTAGGAGTATTGAATCTTTAACAAAACTGTAAACAATGTTCTATCTTGAAAATACAATTTTCGCCTCACGGTAATGATTTAAAAAAAAATAATAAAGCATTTTATGTTCTCAATAAATCCCATTTCACTCTTGCTACTGTATTGTGTCACATAATATGATAACATCGTTTGAACTATTGGGTTGGGTTTGTGCACTTGTTACTTTTTCATAAAGCGTCTAAATGTAAACTTTAAAGCGTTATATTATCTGAAGATATTATTTTGCTTTCAAAATGCAGATATCGATATTTTGTTATAAAGTCAATCCAGACTACAAAATATGCGCCTCTGTCCATTCAAAACGGCAGTTCTGCTAACAATTTGCGATTTTATTTTCCCGTTAGTGAAATTCAAACTGAGATGGTAACTCGGTCAGTAACCAAATTTGCTGTTTCGTGCTGTATCTGGGTGTTGAGCAGTGCTCACAACTACCCCAGACCATACCGTGCCGCATCCTTAAGAATGGCTGCATAAAATGATCTGAGTATGACACTCAAAATTAAACCGCATGTATGATTTTTTTTCCCCGTCTTTTAAAGTTAAATTAGACATTTGAATAATAGTGCAACATGCTGAAAGATTATAACAAGGTAAATAATATACATATTTTCAATCCTCCGATCGACTTTATTGTTTTTCTCTTTATTTCTTACCATTATTACATACATTTTTTTCTTGACGGTTCTTATTGGGTTTATCCCGGGTTCTTCGTCTACCAGCTTTACTGGCATCTATGTACATCCTATCTTGTGCTTAGAAATGTCGTTACACGGAAAACAACAAGAACAACAATATGTATTTTTTGGTAAGTGCAGCGTTACCTTTGTTCTTCCTGAGTACACAAATATTATTATCCCAGTGGGCAGCTCATCATCACTTAACACTAAGCATAAAAAAAAAAAAATTACCTTGTCCTTAGGCTAGAAACTTACCTGTGATACGTGTTCATATCAAATATGTCTGACATGTTTTCTCCAAAAATATCCATTCGGATGTGGGCACGTTCGTCAATACTGTACACGTTTCAGACCCGAAGCTTAGTTTTGTTAAGGAACAACAAAGTCACGTTGACTGAAATTGTAGATACGATGGCGTCGAGCTTTTGTCTGTACATACAAACAATATACGAAGCTTACAGGATAACATTTGCCATAAACCTAATATAAAACGATACTGAAATAAATTGCTTAATGAGTGGATCATGTGATTGTTCAAATGATCATCGTGATCTTGATTTGTAATGAGCTTGAATATGCTGCCCCATTTGACTGGTTATACAATAACGAAAAAAAAAAACCCACTGGTTTATGACCTGAAGTTAAAAAAACCATGAACAAGTTTGCATGTATCGAATAAACAGAATAAGAACCTGTGAACTCGACTTGCGTTTATAAGAGCGAAGATATATATATATATATATATATATATATATATATATATATATATATATATATATATATATATATATATATAACGTGTTAGTACCAGGCAATCCAGTAAACTGATGACATAAAGGTAAAGTTAATTAGTTCAAAATAGATATTTGTATCGCTCTTTTGAAGCAAATTATGGTATATATGTCCATGGGGAAATACTAATTTAAAAAAGGGTTGAAATATCAGACTATTTTGACGCATACAGTAATGTCAAGATCGTAAAATTTGATATACAATCAATTTATTATTGAATTAATTGAGTAAATTTGTAATAAAACTTGTAATCCGTCTATTAATATTGTGGCTGCAAAATAAATATTAAACGTTATTGTTACAAAACCAGAAATTAATTGCTATAATTTCTCTCTCCGTCTGTTTCTCTGTCTAGCTCTCTGCACGATGAATTTGTATAATCAGGTACTGAAAATGTCCTTTAAATGGTAAACGGAAGGAACAAAAATCACCAAGTATAACCGCGCGACCACTTAGGCTGGAAATTATTGGGCTATCAAGCGGTTGAAACGACTTAGTATGCGATATATTTTTGATCATGAATATTCTGAAATAGTTCAAGTATTGTAGCTTACATCTTGAACATATGAATTATATTTTAATATAGAGCGTTGAAGACTTTGCAATTTTATCTGGGCTTAAAGCGACAGAGAAGATCGCAAATCTCGTGAATTGCTCCACAAAGCATCACGATAAGTATACGTTTTGTTTATAGCAATCAGTAGGCTATATATTTTGATAATAGCAATAAGCATAAATTCTGGTCAAAGCAATAAGTATATACTTTTAATATAGCAATAAGTAAATACTATGAATATAGCACTTAGTAAATACTCTTTTTATATCAATAAGTATATAATCTGTTTATAGCAATAAGTATATAATCTGTTTATAGCAATATCTGTTTATAGCAATAAGTATATAATCTATTTATAGCAATAAGAATATACTTTGTTTATAGCAATAAGTATATAATCTGTTTATAGCAATAAGAATATAATCTATTTATAGCAATAAGAATATACTCTGTTTATAGCAATAAGTATATAATCTGCCCATGGCAATACGTATATACAAAATGGTAGTAGTATAATGGGGTTTGGCTCCACCTTGGATCACATCTGTTATCACCACTAGACTATTAGCCAGTAAGAGTAACTGGTTTGGGAGGGTGCGGTCAAGGTCGAACAATGGCAATCACGATAGCATAGGTGGCGATGCGATGGGTGAACAAAAATCACTTGAAGATATAATCGACTTATGGAATACCAAAACGTTTTTCTCCACCAGCGTGTGTACAATATGCTAATGAAGCTGCCATACAAAGCCATCATCGGTCTGACATTTCTGTCGAAACGGAAGCCAATTTATACAGAACAAGCATACATATGGCAAGACGACTGTGAGGCATGTACTATGGACTAAAACCCTAGTAAGGAGATTTTCCCACACCGTTAAAATTACTCATTCCATAGACGGTCACACATCTGCTCCACTATTAAGCCAGCAAAACTTGAGGACTTTTATATTTAAGAATGACTGTTCATCCAGAAATATCAGTATGGCAGTATATGACAAAACTATCAGATTTTGTAAAAGTATAGATGCAGGAATCTCAAGATATTCTTTTTAGCCGATAGCGGCAAAACAAGTGCCAGAGACAATGTTTGGATTTGGGTCATACTAAGTGTGATCCTCCTGCAAATATAACCGATATATCATTTAGAAGTTGTCATGTAATATATGCCATCATGGATATACTAAAGCTCACTGCTCTTGCAGGCATCGATGTGGAAGATCAATCGAAAAAAAAAAAACGAAGGAATTACTTTGTGTGCGAGGAGATTGAAAACTACATGGAACTGCTTATTACTTTTCATACCTTTCTTCGAGTGGCCTTATTATTTATCTGACGTGTCTTGGAATTACAGATGTTACCAAGTATGACTGAAAAGAAGGCTACCTTTTAAAATTGAGATACTCCATTCCTCCTGTTAAGTATATTTGATATAAGTCAGTTATATTTATTTTTATTGTTTGTTTGTTAGATTTAAATTTGGCATTTTAAATTTTAAGATTCGTTCATGGAAGGGGGGGGGTGACCTGTAGTTTTACAGAGTAAACACCAGGTGTTGATCTCATTTCTGACTTGGCTTCAGAGTTGTAAACAAGCTTTTAGAATGATTGGTTGGTTCCAAGGACAAAATGGAGCTTTTGTATAAACATATTTCTATTTTAGTTGGGTCATACGCTGGGTATGTGAGTTTTTGAAAATAAATTTGTTCTGATAGTTTCTTGAAGATCACGTGACCCCTTGTTTACGTAAAAAAAAACAGATATATAAGCTATGTATTGGGAGCGAGCTATTCAGTAGAAGAGCTTGGGCTTTTAGAATATTAAGTTGTGTCTTTTTGAGTTATTATAAATTACCTTGTACTGGAAATTGTGTCAATTCGTTTGGATCAAGAGGAATTATTTTGTTTGTTTGTTTGATTAGGATTTTTAACGTAGCTTTAACAATTTTTCAGTCATATCGCTACGATGTCTGCAGTGAGGCAGTTTATAGTGATGTCTAGCACTGAGACATCATGCCGCAGACATGTAGCATGATGTCTCACCCAGTCACATTATCCTGACACCAGGCCGACCAGTCCTGACACTAACCTCTTTATGCTGGAATTATTTTGTTATTTATCTGGAAAAGAATTGTGCTCGTAGAGATTTTTATTAACAAGAACCGACTACATCAAGTGACATCATCTTCTATATTGGATACTTCGCTGGAATTCGAACTTAGAATTATTTGGACATTTTATTACCAAGACATTTGCAATTTCTTTAGTGGATAATATTTTTAATTATTTTTTGGATTAATTTTTGAATTGATTCTTAAAACCGTAAGTTTATTTTTTTTCTGAAAAATATTTGTACTCAATAAATTGTTTATTAAGTTTTACAAGCTTGTTATTTTCACTCTTTCTATGTTACTGTTTATTCGAGCCTAAGCACGTAACACTCCTCCTTCCATAGATTCACTGCGTGAAATACTTTTCTCCCTTGATGAAGATTTTATGGTTCATGTAGATGGGCTCGATCACGTGTATGAAACGGGCCAGCTCAAAAGAACCATTGACATTCTGTAAGATTCATAGGATTGCTGAGCACTCCGCTCAGAAAGGCCAAGTGAAGGCCTGACGAAGAATGAATAACATATTTTAGTCTGTACCGTGGCTTAAATATTGTAGATCAGCGCAGCTCATAAATCGAATATAGAGGAAAAAACACATATCTTGTAATGGCAACCGCGATACAACCGTTTTAGTGGCCGACCGTAATGTGATTCATAGAGATCGTATTTCCAATATAAGTATGAATTCATCCTTGGATAGGGAGGCATAACAGAGGACACACCTGACCTCTTTGATGAGTTTATCTTACATTCTGCCAAGACCCGAATTCGATAAGGTTTATGAGCCTTGTTTCACGAGTGTCAGGCGATACATTATTCAGCCAGTGAGAAAAATTTACACACGAGTAATATACCTTCAAAAGTAATAGCGAGATGGGCTGTCTGCAGGATGGTAAACATCCCCATGAGAAAACCGGCACATACATCTACATTTGTAGGCGATGCCGCTATACTATCGACAATGTTAACAACCTATACACACGTTTGAGCTTCGTTGCTTGATCTCGCCCTTCAACTGGGCCTCGCTATCTATTTCTGTTTTAGTTATGGAGTTATCCTCATAAGTCACACTAGCATAGAAATATCACTCTTTAATATAAATTTATCTGACGTGCTTAAATTGTTTAAGCTATTTCTTCGACAAGCAATGTAACCGAAACAAAGTACACTTGTTGTGACGATATGATTTGGATCATTCTGATGTAAACCTCGTGACAGGGCTTTGATTTATATATAACTTGAGCATGAAAGGTTGTACTGCTTATAACTTTGTCATATCCAATGGTTGCACCTGTTCTGGGGGTAATATCTATATCAACACTCGTTGTATGTCGCATCATGGAAATATCAAACAAATTACCAATATCCTATCGAGTACCAAATCAAACCATGATACTTACATGATAGATTGACTTTATTGTAGGTACACCTACGAAGAATACGACAATAAACTTCTTTCTGATCGCTGATGGTTTAACCATAGATGTTAACAATAATTGGAACACGCAAAGTTTTTCATCGCCACCACGAAAAAGACAATTCACGTCCTATGACATACCTCATCGCAAAGAAGAGTCATCACGGCCTTATCTTCGAATACACGCTAGGTAAGTTTTGATCCATCTCCTGCACCCATCTAGGTTAAACCAAAGTAGATATAAATGTATGAGCGTGTAACTATAGACCGTGAGGACCATAAGACGGCGCTGATCGCGGTAGGAATATTCGCAGTCCTCATAGCTATATATTTGTAGAACGAGTGTCACATCCTTTGCTGGAAAACATCTTCAAGGTCAAGAAATATGGCTACATTAAGTTTTAGTAGAATGTAATATGGGATAATACAGGACCAGATAAATCAATGTCTTATTAATCAACTCCATTCTTCCATCAGTTGCCCATGAAGGACATGGGGTGAGGGAGGTAGGTGGGGAGACTACCGCTGACGAGGCGTCAGTTGCGCATTCTCCAGTAACCGGGAGCGCGATCATACTATAATAAACCCCTAGTAGTTATGCTAGGGTTAAGACTGCGGATGTAATCTGAGAAGACGCTTCCAACATTGTTCTTGGTTCAAAGTTAAATCCCTTTAAAACCTTGTGCTATGACTTTGTTTATTGACCTTATCGGCAGGCTGAGCCTCTAAACGCTCATATTGCTCGCCATTTTGCGACTCATACTTTCCTCAGGCTCAAGCTCAGAAATGTTTACTTGTTTGGCTGCCATCTCGCCGCGGAGTTGTTCAAAACCATTGATATAACACACCGGAAGACCCCACTACTTTGTATCGGTTCCAACGTATTTTATTTTGGGTCTAATGAGTTTCGTTTGATAACAGTGGCATTACTAGGGTTGGTGTCACCCAGTGTGGTAATTTCCCGGTGTTACCCTCATGGACCTCCTTCCGTAAAATACCATACAGAATCCTTAGTAATTTCAATTTGGTGTCAATCCCTCTGATTGTGTCACCCTATGCGGTCCGCACCCCCGCACACACCCTTTAGTGACGTCACTGTTAGACAATTTAGCGATCAATCTGTGCGTATCGTCAATGACAATGTCTATGTTTTGTTCAGGAATAGGAGGTAGGAGTATGAATGTGATCTTTAATTTAAACATCGAATGAAAAGACAAGTAAAGAGATGAATGGACGGAACAAGCAAATACGTACGTTCTTAGTATAAACCAGTGCCGTACCTATTCCAAGACAACTACTTACACAGGCCACAAGGCAGGCACTCGTGCAATTCTTGAGATCATCCAATGGGGCTAAGCGACGATCCAGACAGACGGCCGTCGAGGAAGTCAAGTCACCTCCGTCAGTCACATTTAGATGATTACATTTGCCTACTCACGCACAAAAGGAGGGTTATTCGTTTGTTGATTATTAGACAATGATACCAATAGGTCACCAGTTAAACATGGATCATTCCAAGTTACTCTTGGTCATGACATCAAGGCTTCTTATCATTCTGTCAGAAAAGATTACAGCAAAATCTAGAATTGATCTCTGTGGCTGCATGCCTATCCGGAATTGGCGGATGCCCTTAATAAGTTGATCCTTAAGGCCAATAATAATACTCAGTCTGGCGTCCTGTGAGGAGATCAAAATGTATGTTTCTGTGTCATCTATGTAGGATTATCACACATAATGAATTACACATCCGTGTGATGCCGATGCTTCCATGTCTTCTCCAGAAGTACAAACTTTAGAGCCACGTTAAGGACTGCTGAAGCATGTGTTCAAACCCATAAAGCACTTTTCACACAGAACCAGGAAAAAACAAGATTTACCTTACACACCTCTCGCGTCTAATAATCTCTGTTATCTAAGCTAACTTCATGAATTTTAGATAACGAACGTTTGTAATTTCTTGTTCCGTCCATTCATATGTGTGCTTGTTTTTTCTAGTTTATGTTTAAATAAAAGGCTAAACCTTTAGCTTTCATTTTTGTATGCAGTTACAGTCTAACTCCTATTTTAAACTCTCTTCTGATTTATAACACTTACGTTACTTTATTTCATAGTCAATCTATTAATAAGACTTACGGCTTAGTCTCATTAACCCTGTCCAATTTTGACCCGTTATAAAATGAAGAGAAAAATATAGAATATAGCAGCAGAGAGGGTGAACAGACCACCCTTTTCGAGCAAAAATAAGGCTTCCAGATAACGTTTTCGAGCAAAATAAGGCTTACAGACCACGTTTTCGAACAAAATATAAGGCTTCCAACAAAATCTCATTTAACCAAAAAAAAAGTCTCCATTTTTGCAAAAACGGAGATTTTACGATTTTTTAATCAATTTTGCTCGCAACGATGTGGTCATCACTCTCTCTGCTGCTAAAGTTTTCAGTTCTGGGTTAATAATTCTTTTACGATTTTAACCGAATATTTGATCAAGTCCGATACGATATCGTGTCCGAGGATCATGCAAATTTATTGTTGCGAATCCGTGCGGAGTCGACTGGGCATGACTAAAGAAATCTCGAAATTGATTGAAGTCCATATCAGAACACCATGTCTGTCAAATATTTCTAAGAGTATGAGTATCAACTCCGTTGAATACAGACAATAAATTGCAGTTATCTCTGATCACTTTTGGAACCTGAGTGTAGCGTTGAGTGACATATATCACGTCAGTGTTTTTGTGACGCCCACGGGAAAATATTCTAGCAGGATTCTTTTGTTTATCCAACATTATATCGTCGTATACGACTAAATTGTTAATATCTCCATCAATATCATCAATACTCGGTGCTTCATCGATATCGGTTATAAAATCAATGGCGTTCTCACCCTTAATTTCTGAAGCGTTTTCATTAAAATCCTTTAACACTTCATAACATCGTTGATCATCTACGCTAGGGGCAATTAAATACAACTTATCCCACTTCATCCATCTCATTATTAAATTGAGTAACAATTGCGTTTTACCGGATCCAGATGGCCCGATTATAATCATCCGGATAGAGTTTGGTAGCGCTGCATGATGCTTAATTGGTTCTCTTGTTTTAGTCGCTGAAAAATCAATTATATCCATATTTCTATACATAAATTATGGATCTATATTGTGTGAAGTGTAAAACGCGTACTGGCACAGATGATGTGACGACGGTTACAACTAAAAATAACCGATCAGCGCTTTCTGGTAAATGCGTGCAATGTGGTACAAAGAAATTTAGATTTGTGTCTATGAGATCTGATTTAAAAAAAAACGAGGAGGTGATATCGCAGCCAAATTGGCAAAGCTCCCTGGAACCCCATGGGCAAAGTACCCCGGAGAAAAGCGCCTCCCAGGATATAGCTACTGTGGACCGGGAACAAGACTTGATATCAGACTCAATAATCAAAATCAACCCAGCCCCGGTGAAGAACCAATAAACGCCATTGATAAGGCCTGTCACCTTCATGATGTTGCTTATAAAAGCAGCAATCTGCAACACAGGCATCTCGCAGATGTAAAATTGATTCATGCGTTAAATGCTATTCCTGATAAATCCTTCAAAGAAAAATTGTCTTCATTTTTGATAAAATCGGCTATGAAAAGTAAATTGATGTTAGGTGCTGGTAATTAATAATATGGAATCAATTTATTATTCCCCAAGAGGATACTGAAGGGGTAAATCAGCAGTCCATAAACTCGCTAGCGTTGCAAAAGTGAAAAAAACCACTGCGGCTAATTGGTTATCCAAACAGGCACTATGGCAAATTTATCTACCACCGCCTAAACAAATTCAATTCTCGCATTTTGATGTGACCGCTCCTAATGAAGTTCATCAGGCTGATATATTATTTCTGCCACATGATCGTGGTTACAAATACGCTTTAACCGTAGTTGATATTGCAAGTCGATACAAAGAAGCAGAACCGTTAAAAACAAAATCAGCCACTGAAGTCGCTTCTGCATTTGAAAGGATTTATCGACGAGGTCCTCTGCACTGGCCAAATCTATTGCAGGTTGATCCTGGCAAGGAATTTCAGGGTGCAGTGTTATCTACAATGAAACATCATAATGTCACCATACGACGAGGGCATACTGCGCTACATCGCGATCAGGCCATTGTAGAACGATTCAATCGGACGATTGCTGAGCGGTTATTTGGATATCAATACGCAAAAGAATTCATTCAAGAAAAGCGATCCCGTGAATGGGTTAAAAGATTACCATCTGTGATTACTGCACTGAATAACGAGATTACTAGAACAATCAACATGAAACCTATCAACGCGATTAAAAAGAAGTCAATACCCGTACAACCACAAAAAGATTTCAAAGAACCAATTCTTGGTAGTAGTGTCATTGTGAGGTACTTATACGAACCAGGAGAGCTTGAAGGGGGTAGAAAAAGGGCTACTGATCCTATTTGGAGCGTCACTACGCATAAGATATCTAGTATAACACGATCAACTGGTAGACCTCCAGTCTATAAACTGGATTCAACTGCCCCTCAGCGGGGTTTTACTCGACAACAACTACAAGTGATTCCCGAGGATACTCAATTGCCACCGCATGGTCTTAACTAGCACCGTTGCGTCTATTGCACTCAAGACAAGTCAACATCACATTATTTCTGACATGACCGAGATTGTTATTTTTTCTGTCTACGGTGAATTGGCGAGGATCCTTATCCGAATACTGCCAACGCATTATACAATTGCAACTCGCGCAGTGATTATTCTGTTGTTTCTTCAAAGTGATTTTTAATTTAGCATCAATATCAAATTCTCGTTGTTTTTTTTTGTCCTGTTGTTTGTAACCGGAGAGTTTTTTATCAATAATTTTAACATCAACATCATCCATTGTTGTGTCATTATCATCGAAAACAACTCTTCGAAGTTGATTTATTTTTCGTACTCTGGATACTGCGAGATAGACTAAATTCTACCATTCGATGTGATTATCCACCATCCAAACAATTGTATTCGATATAGTCAATCCCTGTGAAGAGTGTATTGTTGCTGTGTATCCTAGCGTCCACGGGGATTTATTAGCACGCAATGCATCTTCAACGACATTGATATCAACCAGCACAATATCATTTAATACGAGAATTTGTTTTTCACTCTGTCCTGGAATATCAACTTCAATGTTCTGTTTTCGTGTATCCGATGGCCTATAACAAAGGGGTACTGGAAGCGTTGCAAATTTTTCTTTATGCAATTCAAATAACTTCATCTGAAATGTATCCCTGACTATTTTTCTACTTGCAATGATCGAATCGTTTGGTCTCCATGTTTCCCAGAAATCATTCATTGGAGTTTCTGAAATCACTTCACGCGCTATTTCGCATTGGATTCTATCCGGTTGTAATCTAATTAGTTTCTTAAATTCTCGTAATCGTTCATCAAGTGATCTATAATCAGTGGTGATTTCTTCATAGTAGTCTACAAAACCCTTTAGCCATTCATGTGGAGATGCACCGACAAATGGTGGTGGTTGGCCGTGATCACCGCACATGACGACTTTTGTGTTTTTGTTTAACAACCACTCAAGAAATGTTTTTAATACATCTAATGACACTGTGCATATTTCATCCCAAATTAAGATTTCAGGAATGAATTTATCACCCATACGCTCAGGAGTCCATTTGTCACCCTTCCATCGAAAGAAACTATGGTAAGTGCAAGCATTTATTCCTCGTTGTATCATCTCTCTGGCGAGTCTGTGAGTCGGTGTTAGCACAATCATGTTAGAAACGCTAGCGTTTCCACGACGAAATAATTCAATTGCACGAGTTGTCTTTCCTGACCCACCACAACCGTTTAAATAAACTGTCTTATATCTACATACTGGATCAGATACCGGTGGTGCATTAGAAAGTTCTGATTGAATTTCAATACGGTTACAACAAAGATATTTATCATCCATGGCAACGTCTGCGGATTCACAATACTCATGTAGCATCTCCTTTTTAAATCGCCAACGCCCCCAATTTTCTTCGGGATCTGTGAATGCCGCTACAGCTGATTTGTACTTATTGTGTATATACATCGAATCAGTGGCCACTCTAACCGCGGTATTAGGAAATCTATTTATCATCGAAAATAGATTAATAGAAGCATAGGCTAACATTGAACTTCTCAAATGTGTGTACTGGGAATTATATCCATCACAGTAGGTAACAACCGTACCTAATTTCTCACCATTGGATAGAAAAGCATCCTTACGGGATACAAGTTTTCCCTGTTTCATTAAATCCGCTACAATAAAATCGTATTCAGCGACATCTATGATCAACCGCGAAGAGTATTTTGCGTTGTCGTATCGTCCACCCTGGGTAAATTTACCGATTATTCTTCTTCCGAGATCTTTTGCTTGTTCTTTTTTAATTTCAAATAACTTCTTAGACCAATTTATGATTTCTTCTTCACTGAAATCTGGAAACTGTTTTCGTAGTTCGTTGATTATTCTATCTAGATCGGGTTGTGGTAGCCAAACTTCTTTCTGAGCTCGATAGCATATAATAGCCTCGGAAACAATCAACGATATTAGCATACCACAATCAATCATATATCTCAATAGCACTATTGGCATCCAGTGTTTTTCAGATAGGTGTCTACCGAGCCAAACATAACTACACGGATGTAACCCTGTAGCTAATTCAAATGATATCACACGAGCGAATCCGGTTAAATCAAAATCAGGCAATGGTCCATTAATCGCAACACGAGTCATTTCATGCGTGGGGTGTCCAAATCGTTTGAAGTACTCAGCGCATTCCCCATATCCGAGAAAACTTCCGGGATAACACGCGGCTATATCAATTGAAATCATACCATCACGTGAGTATTTCGTATTCCACAGTCCTCCATGACCAAATTCGACGCAACTCAATTTAACATCCTCGAGAAAATCACTTCGTGTTGGACGCCATGAGTTTTTTTCTCTTGCGAAGTGAGCTACCACTGATGGAATAGTAAAACTATCCGTGAGTAGTTTTTCATGGGAATTCTCCGGTGAAAAATCACTAGCGATTTTTCTCATTCTGTTATCTAATTCTTCAATGCGATATAATTCACCATTTGGTTTTACAAATTGATCAAATTCTTCATCACTTCTAAGTAACCACACTGACACAGGATCATCTTTACACAACGCATGAATAGCATCGAATAATCTCTCTTCATAGAAAACATCCCCGACGAACTCCTTAGGGATATATTTCACGGTTCGTTCTCGTGGAAATATTGTTACCGCAGGTGTCCACGCGTGTTTGTTATGATCAATAATCTGTATTGGGGCTCCTCGCGATTGATATTTCGGTTCGTATAATACTTCTCCGGTTATTGTTGTTACTGATATTGGGAATTTTAATGATGCTTCTAATTTAGCTATATCAGAAATCTTTGCACCGTGCTGTTTCACTGTCAGTTCCCACTCGGTTATTTTTTTTCGTCTTAGATCAGTTAGTTTATTCCCCCGGGACGCATTTGTGAAGTGTTCTATTATTCGTTCTGCTACACAATTCAGTGAACTAGAATATTTCATAGGAGCTAGTTTTGCGATATCGGGTTTATCATTTAACGGATATATCCCATAAGCCATTGCTGTTACGGGATAAGATCTTTCGTAGTATGGCTTATCGATTCCGGTTAGAATTCCTGGTTTGGAATCTCTACTCACAATGACAGCTTTTTTATTCTTGAGGATTGGTTCAAATTTATCCCTAATAATCCATTTGCCATCGACTTCGATAATGAATTTGATTCGGAAAAAATGCCGTTTTTCCCAACACGCGAAATTATCACTGCTGCTTTTTCATCATTCATGGTAGCGTTAACAACACCATCAATTCGAAATGTTGACCAACAATAAGATGCTCCATCACGCTTGAATTCATTAAAACAGTCTCTGATTTTACTAATCATGGCTTTATCAAGAATTGTATTCTTTGGTGTATTAGAAACTATATCGAGATTGAATTGAGCATCTTTCCAGGGTAATCTCTTGGACGTTTTTCTTGGTTTATCGAGATTAAATCTAGGATTGATTTTTAATAATCTCTTAAACTCTTTCATGTTTGCGTCTCTTGGACGTTTGTTACGTTTTTTGGGTTTATCGAGATTAAATCTAGGATTGATTTTTAATAATCTCTTAAACTCTTTCATGTTTCCGTCTATTGGACGTTTTTTGGGTTTATCGAGATTAAATCTAGGATTGATTTTTAATAATCTCTTAAACTCTTTCATGTTTCCGTCTATTGGACGTTTTTTGGGTTTATCGAGATTAAATCTAGGATTTAATTTTTAATAATCTCTTAAACTCTTTCATGTTTCCGTCTATTGGACGTTTTTTGGGTTTATCGAGATTAAATCTAGGATTGATTTTTAATAATCTCTTAAACTCCTTATCAGCATTTTTCGAAGGCGTTCTCCCTAATTCCCTCATGCTATAATTAAAACAAGCATTTAAATGAAAGATTTTTATATAATGAATCACTGCAAGTGGCTTATGATTGGATCAATAACCCCGTGTAACAAATCATGCAGAAATGAGTTCTGTGGGTATCATATGCAAAGCTTTCGACGTGGAAGCCTTGGTCCGTTACCCTGTATTCGATGTGGAGTTGGGGTCAGGGGAAAATCTCAGTTGTGTTTGAATTGCGGTGGTAAGCGATACAGGGAGTTGAAGCGTTATTATGATAAAAGAATCAAAAATGGACAATCAATCAGAAATTTTGACCCTGACGCTGACAAAGTCAGTATTCTTGACGCTGACATAGTCAGTATCAAGGATAAAATCATAAGAACTCCTCAAGACTACATCGAAAGATCTATCATTAAACCAAACGATGAATTAGACAAACAATAGTATTATGTATACAAATGAACCAAGAATTCAGACACCATCCCTTGATTACAAATTATGAAGCATCCAGTGATGGTGTTGTAAGAAACCGCAGACTGAAGAAATCAGTTGGTGCTGACAATGGTATGGGGTATTTGGTGTTTACTGTTGGTGGGGGGGGAAGAAAAGAAAACTTATCTCAATCATCGTTTCGCATTTGAGTGTTTTTATGGATTGATCGAGGATAATTTTGTTATTGATCATATGGATTCTAATCCGAAAAACAATTCTTTATCAAATCTGCAGGCTATCACACAAAGTGAAAATTCCGAACGAGGGGGGACTGGGAAATACTCGAAAAAAGCGAGACCTGTGAAATCTTTGAATACGATAACTAGCGAAGAAAAAATATTTCAATCAATGAATGAAGCCGGCAAGTATTTCGATATTTGTCCATCCTCAGTACGAAAAGTTGCAGAGGGAATAACCAAAACGGCTATTTCAAAAAGGACGGGACAAAAAGTTCAATTTAGTTACGTCTAATGCGTCATATTTTTCATTTAGAAATATATCATTATTATAGAATAATGAATTCTGAAAACATGAATAGCATTTTATCCGAGATTTCAAAATTGAAAAGTTGGGATATTGAACTATCAGATGGGTTAAATCCTGATCAAATCATGTCTGATTTTCAGGATATAGAATACGGAGTTAACAACAATAAATATATGCTACCAAAGAAGTATGCGCTCATCAAAAGAATTCAGAATTCTATTCGGGACTCTCTCGCATTTTCCAGTGACGTAAGTGTGTTCGCTCCGTTGTATACCATCGTAGAACGAATACGAAAAGAATTGGGGTACGAATACGAATTGAAAAAGGAGGTTAATTCTAAAGTTAGAAACCTACGGGCGTTAATTCAAGAAAATGAACAATTTTGATTGACCAACCATTTATCATTATTTGATTGTTACCGTCCCTCATAGAGATTTTAATTTTTTTTTTAGCATTTTTTGATTAAAACTGTTGAAATCAGTGAATAAAAAATTGATGGCTGGTTCGGATTGATCAAAAATAGAATGGCGAAACTATCAGTATTATTTATTTATATACAATTTTGATAGTTCCCTCATCGATGAACGAAGCTCTTATAGGATAAAATAACGCTTCTATGATCGTGTTAAAAATTAACTGACATGTCTGACATGTAACAAAAAGTGTTTTCGTCTGTTAGGTCGGATTGAAAAAGTGTTTTGCAATTGAAAAATTGTTTCTGATTTCAAATAATGGTCAATAAAGCATTAACAACCCGATTGGCTCGTGAACGACTGGATGCAATCAGGAGATTTGTACCAATTCGTGACTCTGTACGGAATAAACTACAACAACGACAGAGTCTTCAGACTGATTTTGCTGCGGGATCTGAAGAATTGTTTAAACCAGTAACCACAGCAACGAAGGAGATAGAGCGTGCTATACTGGGAGATGATCCTGACGGTAAAAGAAAAGAAGAGGGTCTTATTCCTGTGTTAGAAAAAATAGCAAAAAGAACTAAACAAACAAAAAAATCCTTGCAATCACTTCCTCAGGATATATCAACCGCTTCAGAACGAAAATTTAAAGGATTTCAGGAAGAACTAGTTAGTGGACTACCTAAATCAATTATATTTACCGAGAGCGCTAAACAACAAATTCTCAACGACGATATAGACAATTTAGGTGAATTCGCTGCTAACAGCTATGATTCACAAGAGAAGTTTTTCACGGACAATTATTCGGATTATAGAATGCCACATAATGAATGGGCTGATACAGTGTATGAAATAAATACTGGGAGTTTAGATAGAAGGATGAAGGAATACAGAGACTTCAAGAGAAAATTTCAACTCCAAATAAGAGAGCCATACGATGAGAAGAAATTTCTGGGGAGTGGTCTAGTTTGAAACGCTAGCGTTTCATGTCCTGGTAGTGTTCTCAGTGATATATCACGATTAGAGGTTCTTGTAGGAGGGTTCCGAGACGGAAATAACTCACCGGAAATAATTAATGAAGCAGCTGATATCTGTAGACGATTATTTCAGGGTGGTATCATGGATATCAGCACATATCGAGATTTCATTGGCGAGTTAGTGGAAAGTGGGTATCATAGTGACTGAATTGAAAAGTCAATTGAAAAATTGTTTCTGATTTCAAATAATGATCATACACTACAATCATGATAAACCAACCCCCGTCTATGTAGTTAATTCACGGTTTCCGGTTTATAGAGCATACTACGGAGATGGTTTAGGCAATACCATTTTAGGGTTATTTGCGAGAATGGCTCCAAAAGTGATGCCGTTGGCTAAACAACTAGGAATGAAAGCCATTGATGTTATTCGTGATAAGGGTATTAGTGCTGTTGGAGATTTTGCTGGAAAAGCGTTTTCAACTGCGAAGAATAAAATAACATCATTAGTGAGACGAAAAAAGAAACCGGTACCATTGCCATCTACAGCGGAAATGCCTGCAAGTGTTAGTAGAATTATAAATAACGCAGTAGACGAAAAATTAGCGTCGATGGCTTCAACCCCCGACCAAAGCAATATTGCAAATATGATAGCAGGAAGTGGCTTTAAAAAACTACGACGATGAGAATGGAAAAATCGTTTACGATTTCACTATTTAGACTCTGATAAATAGAATAAAATGTTCAAACAGTCACCTGATCCAGCGTTTGATATTGATGCCCCAGTTCGCAAGGCTGATTCTGTACGCGATTATCAATATTACGCCTATCATGCCATAGACTCAAATAGTCGAGCAAGAATTGAACTTCAAGTCCATGATACCAGTAAATACTTTTTGTCCTGTGAAGCGTTTATTGAAGTAGAAGGAGAACTTGTAACAGCTGCTGATACTCCTGCTGTACCAGCACCGTATCCAGATGGTACTCAAGTCGGTTTTGTCAATAATGGTATCATGGCGTTATTTGAGAGTGCAAAATATCTCATTGATGGAAAAGAAATTGAGTCGATAGATCGCGATGTTGATGTGGCTACAACAATAATCGGGTTAGCGAGATATTCCGATGATTATACAAGATCAGCAGGACCCTCTATGATGTTTGCAAAAGATGGTAATAATACCGCTGGAGGAAATCCATTTGTTGTAAGACGACCAAAAAAACGTGATAATAGTGATTCTGATGTCGAGAATATGATTATAAACAAAGATGCTAATTTCAATCTAGGAGCTGCAACACGAAACTCAATGTTGCAAGGAGCGCGTAAATCATTTTCATGCGCGATTCCACTGCATCACATATTTGGATTCTGTAGAAACGTCAGAAAAGTTATCTACGGGGCGAAGCATACAGTATCGCTTGTACGAAAAAGTGATGATAACTACGCAATCTGGAGGATTCCAGCAGATGCTGCAAATCCCAATGCTGATGCCGGTAAAGTCAATTTAACAAAAATATCATTGTGGATGCCAGTGTTGACTCCAGCAATTACCGCAGAAGAACGATTACTATCATTTATGGACCAAGGAGGAAAATCATTACTAAGTTGGCTAACCGTGAGTACAGATGTTAAACAATCAAATATCAACGGGTTATTCACTTGGAACCTAGCATCAAAACAAGGCGTTTCTGCGCCACGTCATATATTTATTGCGTTACAGGATAACACACGATATGATATTTAATCAATTAGGTGTGAAAGACGTCTCACTGAGAATAAACGGCCAACAGGAACCATCCGAGGATATACAACTTAATTACACAGAAAATCATATTGCACGAGTTTATCATCGTCTGTTGTCATTTATGGCACGCGATCAAAATGTCGATACTGGTTTGCAAATATCACAATTTGATTTTAAGAATCTGTATCCGATCTATTACTTTTCGCTGGAACATCTCGATTTAACAAGACAATCCGTCGTTGATATACACTTTAGAGCTAATGTGACTCGTGGTGGTATTGCTGATTATAGAGCGGTTGCTGTCATTCTCAGTGATAAATCAATGCTACTTGAAGGTGTTGGTGGAAGAATGAGAGTGGTAGATGCACCAGTGGAAAACATGTAATTGAAATTGTAAACGATTTAGAATCAATCAATTATGTATAACATGTCATATAGTACTATTAGTGTTGCGTTAACTCCCGGTCAATTAAAAAAATTGCAATCGGAATCAGCTAAAAAATGGGGAACCACAATCACTTTGAAACCCAAGCAAATGACTGGTGGTGCAAATAAATTATCACTGACAACTCGTCAGGTGAAACATTTCAATGATGCACTAGTAGCAAAAAAGGGTGTTCAGATTACTCTCTCTGCGGCTGCTATCAAAAATATGATTAAAACAGGCGGTATATTTCCGTTGTTAGCTGCGATTCCAGCATTGATTGCAGCAGCAGCCCCAGCGGTGGCTAAAGCGGCAGCGTTAGGAGCCGTTGGTACTGCAGCAGGAATGGCACTAAAGAAGGCAACTGGGAAAGGATATAAAAAAAAGGGAAAGGGTCTAAGACTACCAGGAACCCCGTATTCGTGGTACAGCGGAAAGGGTCTAAGACTACCAGGAACGATTTATTAATTGAGGAATCGAAGATTCCTATGTCCAATTTTGATTTAATGGATGCTGCTAAAAAACTAGCGATTAAAAACTTCAGAGGTGTCTTTATGAAAGATCAATTACCACATCAACCAAACAGCGTTGAAACCGGAATCATTAATTTAGATAACAGCACCGGACCTGGAACTCACTGGGTTGCATACGCTATTGATCCACGTGGGATTGTTTATTTCGATTCATATGGATTAGCCCCACCAAAAGAGTTTATGCGGTATATAAAAACCCTTCCAATGAAGACTTGGTATTCTACGCTACCAACACAAACGATGATTGACCCACCAATATGCGGCAGCGAAGTATTAAATGTCCTTGACGCTATTTCTAACTCCTTGAGTAACCCAAGCGGAAAACCACCACATGTTGTCGTTAATGAATACACTAGTAATCGCTGGAAATCGAAACGATTTTAGAGAGAGAAAGAGTTTTACAATAACATGATTGATATTTGGGGGAGATCTTTGAAACCCAAACCCGATGGCACTGAACCACCTGATTCTGTCAAGGATGTAAAAAAACTAATCAAGGATGAAATAGCTGAGACGTTGAACTTAACAAATGTTGATCCTAATGAAATAGTTGTATTTCAAGGCAAACAGGGTAAATTGAAATCCAGTGATGTGTCATTGGATGATATTTTAGTTAAACAACGAAACGCAATCGAGAATACTATCGCGTTATTTTCGGATCAGGGTAAATTGAAAACCAGTAATATTTCTCTGGATGATATTTTGGTTAAACAACAAAACGCAATCGAAAATACTATCGCGCTATTTTCCGATCAGGGTAAACTCAAACCGGGTGTACTCGTTTCGACGATTACAGATCGATTAAAAACTCTCAACGATGAGTTAAAAAATTCTGTGTTTGTACTAACAACACTTGAATCTAGAATTGAAGAAAACGGAAAACAGTTTACATCATTTCGTAGAAATATCATTGATAAATTTATTGGAACCCCGTTAGATAAAATTGAAATAAAACTCCCGGATATTAAAAAATCCATCGATGAGACGAAAACTTTCATCGAAGCCATCAAAGGTGATTTTTCGAGGATGATAACAATCATTGAAAAAACAAAAATTCCTCATGAGAAAACCAACAACGTGGTATATACAATCCAACACGGATCATTTGCGTGGACACCTACAAACAACAAATTAGATATCACTGCAACCGTTAAAGGTATTTATCGATAAACACTAGTAACACCATTGACTCAATTTAATATATCATCGTCGAGTTCATCCGGGGTCAATAATACGATTTCAACGATCATCGACAAGGATACAACTGAAAAGTTCACTATAACATCTACTGATAAAAATTTGGCTAGAACTTCGGTATCATGGTATGTGGAATTCGTAGCGGATTTAAGTAAATAACTAAATTGAAAGGAAAATCGTTCGGATTTCACAATTGAAAACGCTAGTATTTTTAAAATAACAATGATTTCATCAACTCAATGTCGCTATGATCAGGTCAGAGAATTTCAAAATAGACTCAAAACCCTCACTGAGGAGTATCAAATAAAAATAAAAAAATACCGACGAAGAATCACCGCAATTGATATTACTGTGTACTCAGTGTCAAGCGTTCTCACTGGCGCCGGAATAATACTTGCATCGGTTACAATGATTGCCCCGGTCGTAGTTACAATTTGCATTTATGCGGTGGCTACAATCGGGGGTATATCAACCGGGATAGCAAAAAAGATATCATCATGCAGCCAGAGTAAACTGCAGAATTACTTACTTCAATTTCATATTGCATCAACCGCATATTCGCAGTTATCCCTGATGATATCGTCGTCACTCGATAATACAATTATATCAGATAGTGAATTCTCAGCGATGGTCAGTATTTTTGATTCCGCGATATCGAAATTAGAGCGACAACATGAGTATAATAACAATGACAACACCGATGGAATCAGAAAACACGAACCCAAAAAACAAAATGATCTCAATAATATCAACATTACCAGATTGTGAGTTCTCAGTGATGGTCAGTATTTATGATTCCTCGATACCAAAATTAGAGCGACAACATGAGTATAATAACAATGACAACACCGCAGGAATTACTTCAACGAATAGTGGAGAACACGAACCCAGTACAAACAAGCATGATATCAATAACATCAACGAATCCAGAATTCAGTGTGAATTTCCCCTCTCCGGTCCCAGTGAAGGAGATAGCGCTAGCAAAATTACGAGTATACCACAGTTGGCCTAATATCAGATCAAAATCATTTGGTGGTCAACAACCGAATAATTCACTGGTGTTTGCGAATAAGAATAAAGACGACGGTACCCCAGACTGGAACGTCGTTTCGATACCAACAGGGTCATACCAAATAGAACAAATCAATAATGAATTCGCGCGTAGAATAAAATCGATTACTGGAACAGAGTCGAAAATCGCTATAACAGTTCATGAGCCGACGCTATCATCCGCAATTGAGATAAGTACAGAAGGATACGTCGTAGATATCTATAACAGCTCGATAAGAACCGTACTAGGATGGCCTGAATTACCACCCCGGGGGGGGGGGAAACGTTGATATACCCGAACCACAAAAAAATGATTATATCACCGACAGAATAAACCCCGATAATCCAATAAAAAGTTATAAAGATTACCAATCCAGTGAAGATTTTTTTATTTCTTCTACTCCCCAATTGAGGAAGAGGAGGAGGGGAGGGGTCAAGAGGGATATTATGTTGTTAACGAACCTAAAATTATCGAAAATTTCACAGCGATGGAATATGATTTTTTACTGTTGTTAATATCCATTAAATCCGGCTCTCTCACCCGAGATGAATTTATCAGCGTTGTAGAAATATGTAACAAAATCATCAATGACATGGAAACATTTAATTCACAAATTATTCGAGTTATACTAGATGATAATCACCCCAAGTCGAGAACAGAGTTTGAATTAACTCTTGGTATCCCCGTTAAGGATATTCCAACATTCAAACTACCAGGATATAACGTACCAGAACTAAAAAAACTTCTCAATGATGCCATCGATGTTGGTTTCAAAATAATTCATGATACGTGGAAAAAAACAGCATCACCGGAAATAAAAATCCTCAAACACAATAATGACCCAGATGGTGGCGGTAGGCATATCGCTCCGTTCAACGTGAATATTTCATCGGTGATTGCGCTCAATTTAGTATGTGATGTTATCGAAGGAAGCTATCAAATTAATCTCGAACGATCAAATCAAGCTCAGCAAGGATATATTCTTTATTCGTTTGCACCAACAGCTCCTCCAGGATTCCTAATTATTGAAAACCCAATTAATCCTGTCTACATGCGATGCCATAATAATTCATTAACCAGAATTAATTTCAAACTCACCGACCAGTCAAATAATCTGATTGATTTACAAGAAGAGGTGTTAGCGATTAGTCTGTTTGTGAGATCCTAAAGACTTGATCAAATCATTTATTATTTTTTGTTAACCCAGAACTGAAAACTTTAGCAGCAGAGAGGGTGATTACCACATCGTTGCGAGCAAAATTGATTAAAAAATCGTAAAATCTCCGTTTTTGCAAAAATGGAGACTTTTTTTTTGGTTAAATGAGATTTTGTTGGAAGCCTTATATTTTGTTCGAAAACGTGGTCTGTAAGCCTTATTTTGCTCGAAAACGTTATCTGGAAGCCTTATTTTTGCTCGAAAAGGGTGGTCTGTTCACCCTCTCTGCTGCTAATATAGTTCCATTATGACCGGCATTTTCCGGTATGTATTTATCATATATGACGTTATTATAATTTTGCATTAGAACATAATAAAAAGTAACAGCTATATCGAAAACGAAACTGTTGTTGAAAATAATGATATAGTAGATGCATTATTAAATATAATTAAAATGCAACGATCGGCCAGTTAAGTCAATCTGAGAGATGGCCGCTATCGCTTAACCGGCTTGAAGTAGCTCTTCCGTTTTTGTGCTGTTTTTCACGACATATGTGCTCGTTGTCTATCTTCGTCTACATTTTTGTATTTCATCATGACTTGGCTCTTCAGTTCGTATGTGTTTCTTCATCTCCTTGGTTTGGAAATGAGAACAATTAGACTTTTCTCAGCTGTATAGCTCAAATGTTACTACGTCTTTTGTTCTGAATAAACAGCCAACACGTGATCGCCAGGTAACCCGTTTATGCTATGATGGACCTTAATTAATTGCTTTAATACTTAATTACTTAAATGTAAACGGAAGCGAACAAATAAACGTTGTTTCAAAGCTGGCCGGCGTAGAACATGAAGAAGAATTCCAGTTATCTCCCTTTCGCACTTTCATCCTAAACAGCTTTAAAATTTGGATATTAATTAAGATAACATGGTGCAAATCCCGGTTAAATAGTGAAACTTTGTGTCAGTTATCCCTAAGTTACCATTACTTATTGCATTCTTCAACGCCCAATCAGTAGGACCCCCAGAAAAGCGAACATAATTAGTTAATATTATCAACGATCAGAATATCGACGTCTTCTTCCTGACAGAAACATGGCCAAAAGCATGATGCGATGAGCCAAAGTGCGCAAATCTAACACCTGTCACTTCATCAAGTCGTTTCGCCGCCACTCTCGCGGAGGTGGAATCGCTGTTATCTGTTATCATAACTAGTTACATGATAATTGTCTTAACCACAACACAAACTTCAATTTCTGCCAAAAATCGTTTGAACCAGTATAAATAACACTCACATTGGAACAAAGGTCAGTCCATTTTTTCTGCCTCTACCGCCATCTTCTTAGTAGAAAAAAAAAACAAGTTGACTGGAGCTCTCTCTGTCTCTTTTGAGGCAGTCTCCGAATCTTCTGGAGGATGGAAATTCAATAGGTTGCTACCTGATTACTCTTGGAGATTTTGACTTTCACTTTGACTGTCCTGGAAACCCATGCACATCAAAACTCCTAGATTACATTCATGTTTTCAACCCTAAACAGTCATTTAACCAACCCACTCATGAACAGGGTCACATTTTAGACTGGATTCTTCATAGACCGGATGATACTATTTTACGGTCCACCCTTGTATCCCACGAACTTTAATCAGATCACCTTTGCATTGTACTCCATCTGGATGTATCAGTCCTTAGCTCGCCACCTTTATTTACTACTTGGAGAAACCTTCATGTGATACAAAGGCTAAACTAATATATGACATCCAAGAAAACCTAACAACTTCCCTTCCTCTTACTGCAGAAACAACTCGATAACTGCCTGCATTCATTGCTTGAAAAACATGCCTCCAATCCACCAAGTGCAGAGTATCAATTAAAAAGTGTTCTTTGTGATATAGCAGTGTTAGGGACCGGCTTAGCACTGCTTAAGAGACGATCGTAAAGCGGAGTGGCTTTGGCTCTCCACCAGACTCACTATTCATAAACAAATCTATGAAGCCGCTACGAAGATCGTCACAAACACAGTCCATTTAGCCAAATTATCCCACTACAGCACTTAGATCATGTTAGTTTCAGCTGCAACAAGCTCTTCGAGATTACCAACAAATCAATGGCAAGGAACAAATGTACACCACTTCCAACAACCGTTTCTCCAGTAAACCTTCTGGACATGTTTGCAAATTTCTTCCATGACAATGTATAAACCATTAGAGAGCTTGAGAAAACAATTTTAATCGACTCATCGTCACCATACAGTTGCGATATAGAATTATCAGTATTTGAACCTGTTTCAATAGATATAGTAAGGACAATCGTGATGAGTAGTGCACCAATGTCATGTGAACTGTATCCTATTTCAATCTCGAGTGCTTACATCCAGTATTGCCTTCACTAACTGATGCTATTATTATCTTTCTCTTTCTCTTCCGGAGAATTCCCGTCACTTTTCAAAAGTGCCACTGTAAAGCCTGTGCTGAAGAAACCATCACTCGACCATAGCGATTTAAAAAACTGCCGCCCAGTTTATAATATTTCGTTCATATACAAAATATTAAAAACTTTGTTCTAACCCATCTTGTATCTTATCTGAATTCAAACGGTCTGCTACGCAATGTACAGTCTGAATTTTGCCTTTGCCACAGCACTGAAATTACTCGCCTGAAATTAATTAATGATATTCTCTCTGCTTTGCATAGCGGAAAGATTACAGGACACAAATTATGTCTGCAAATAGAAAACACTCCGTCTCAGTTGATATATGTTGAGGTGTTCTAAAGGGTCTGTTTTTGTTTCCATGTTCTCTTCATTCTATACACTCAGATGCTCTCAAGCGTCATGGATAATCATCTAGTGTCTCACCAACTGTACGCTGATGACACCCAAATATGCAAATCTGTCAACCAACTGAAGTTGATGCTATCATCCAAGGAGTAGAGAGGTGTATTTCTAATGTGAAATCATAGATGACATGTAACAAGCTGCAGATGCATGATGATTAAACTCATGCCATTCTGATCACAGCACAACAATTTTCCCATCCACATCCTTTACCTCAAACATTACATTTCAGCAACACCAACATTAAATTCACACAATCAGTACAAAACCTAGGTGTTACTCTAGACAGTACCTTCACATTGAACCAAAATGTCATGAACATATGCAAGGCTGCATGTCTTGAGCTGAGACGCATCAGATCTATTCGCAAATATCTTTCAATTGATGCCACTAAAACACGTGTGTGTTCATTAGCACTTTCAAGTCTGGACTATTGTAACTCAGTTATGTCTGGTTCGTCTAAATATATACTCCAGGAACTTCTAACAATTCAATACACAGCTGCTCGCATCAGCCTTAGATTAAGACGATCAGAGCACACCTCCCCGCTGCTCTGTACCCTACACTGGCTTTCTATTCCAGAATCAAACACAAAGTATGTTCTCTGTGTTACGTATCACTGACGGACACAAGTACAACATGCCAATATGGCCTCACCCATGTGTACACACCAGCAAGATACTTACGCTCCACTTCTGACAATCGTATAGTAATTATTCCCACTATGAAAACGAGGTCATATGGACAGCGTTCTGTTGCATACCCGGGCCAAGCATCATGAAACAGTTTGCAACATTAGTTAACAGGGATTTGACTAAATGTGTTTACTTTGTAGGAGTATCATGTGCAAGGATATATAAGCGCATGGATATGTGGATATATGTGTATACTTTGTAGAAGTGCAATGTACAGAAATGCGTCTGATTATGTTATATTGTTCTGTATAATACGACACCATATCAGTGAGAATGGGTATTTCGATGTACACGAATGCGTGATCAAAGAAGGTAATGGCGTATATGATGACATTGTTTGACATTGTTATTTAGTGTGAGTCTAAATAGCTAGAGGAATATGCTATGCTAATGTCCTTGTGTGTTCGTACAGGAAGCCCTTAGGGACCTTTCGAGCTGATGGAGATAGAGGGAAATACCCTAGTGCAGTTGGTCCTGAGTCCATGGGAGACGAGAAAAGTATCGAACGGAGGCAGAAGTTACACGGACTGGAAGGGAACTGGAGTACCAGTCAAGAGAAAGCATAATATCACAAAGTCAGATCATGCAGTAGGTCGTCACTTGTTCGAGTGAAGGACGAGTAATAGCGTTTTAAATTTGAATTTTATTTGAAAAATGACTATCCGTTATTGAATGATATTAAATTGTTGTTTATTTGAATTTCACATTTTGTGTATTCAGTAATGGAACTGTCTGCATCGCTGACTGGGGTTCGGAGCGTTGTATCTCTCTATCGCTAATTTAGTTTCTGACAAAAACGAGCCAGGGTTGGTCTTCTGTAATAATTAAAAATAATACTTGGAGCATGCCACCCCAACCTAGTTCACGAGACATCTTTACATCTTCCCAAAACTGAATGATAGTAGATCTTATTCTGTTCTGACCTAGCTCAAATATCTGTATCACTATTTCAAAGCTGACATGTTATAGTCATAGCGGAGTACAGTAAATTTTGACAAACTTTCAAATGCATCTGCTATATTATTTCAATGGATCACTCTAGGTTCGTTGACAGACAAATTTGTGAAGCATCATTGGGATTGAAAGTTGTGACGACTTGGTAACAAAAATAATATCGAAATAAATGTGATGTTTAGTTGAAACATAGTTACTGTGGCGTCATGTAAAACGGTCATGTAGTGCATGCAGTGTAGCATGTTGCAATCCACTGTATCGGGCTCATCAATGCTTTTTCTTTCAGTATTCTTTAAGTACTTTTCTACACGCATACATTTGGTTATACATCTATCTAACGAGATATAAAAAAATTAATACCTATGTTGGGTCCGATTAGCCAGCTATCCCTACGACAAAGGACGACATAGGACGGGTACTGAGTCATATGGCAATGTGACCAAATAAAGACGCAGTTCTTACTCCACAAGTTTTAAACAATTACAAATATAACTAAGCTTATAAAAAAAAAGTCGTTGTTATCGTCTGCTTTTGAAGATCCAATGTTTACTTGAGGAAGATAAAAGGGCACAACTACCTGTTTTTACATATACCTGTTTTTACAATGACCTACTTTAAGAATTACCTGGTTGTACAATTACATGGTTTGAATAAGATTAAAACCTTAGGTTCATAAATATTTTGGAAAACATGCATTGTAAATGCTACAAGCCATACAACTCTACAGAGGTGTTCGAGTTGCAGTAACATTGGTGTGGGAGACAAGTTTGGTTAAAGTTTTTGTTTTGTATTAAAGTTCTCGATAAGATGCGAGAACATTAAAATCGAGATTGAACATTTCAATACAGGAGTGCTTGTGGTATTTTGAAAATCAATAGAATCAATATACCACTAGAGTGAGGTACACGAAACTACAATGTCGTCTGCTAGGGGTTGGTTTTGGGCTACACACCATGTCAACTGGCGATGAATTTCATTAATGTCTCCCACGAATGACAGATTAATTGTTTCAGACTGTGACAACGCATTAGTTCACAAATTGCTTTCTTAGCAATATAGCAAAGGTATGAACTACCAACAAATTGTAATTGCTTAGATTTACAATACATTTGCAAGCAATAAACGTTTGTATTATATGGTAATTTTCCGTCAACTATTTCAAAATATACAACACAAAGAAATAAGAAACGATCGTGTGGCAACATATTTGAAATCTCTTAATGAATGCTACACACGTTTTGCAATTAAACAAACCTGATTTTTTAAAAAGAGGATGTGCACAGAAAGCTATTTATGATTTCAATAGCCATGTTGCTAAAAGCAGCACTCTGCGCATGATGAATGTGGCTCGCATTTCTCACATCAATGTCTCCAAACGTTTTGGTGGTAGATGAGTCAACTTATGTCGAATTTGTTTATATTTACTAACATACATTTAACACAAGCATGGAAGGAAATGGGATTCTCAGCTGTTTTACTAGTATCGAAAATTTCTTGCAATTGCAGGTTTAAGGAATTGGGGCTATTGCGGCACGAACATCAGTCCTTTCTATTCATCTGCAGTTGTTTCCAGGATAATAATAACACATAGGACTCGGAGCCATGCGTTAACCATTCACCATCAGAAAAAGAAGTGATTCATATACGGCTTTCCTAAACAAAGAAGAACCAACCTATATTACTTCCGCGGTGTTAGCAGTCTCTGTATTGTGAAGAACACAGCTGAAAAGCAATTATTTCCTAATATTAGAACTGGTATTTTGGGACACAATCTCGTTTAATGGCTAAATTATAATGATTAGCATTCAGACGAACGTATAAATAGGAAATGCTACCATCAAATGCGCTCAACTGCAAGTTGGAACTGTATGACATCCAGATCAGAAAACATTCATTAATGCCATCTTTGACTTAGCAAAGAGAAAACAACTGAATGCTTAAGCACTGTTTTTACTACAATATCCAAACACTGATTTTACCAACGTTGAACTACACCAAATCTATTACACAACAAATGAAGTATAAACAGCAATAACGAATATAAAGCAAGATATTGTATATATAATAAAATCTATAACAACCACATTGTGGACTTGATGAGATCAGCCATCCACTGCTGAAATATGCATCCTCAGACATTTCAAGACCTCTGTGCATCGTATTTAACAAATTATTCAGTGAACAAATGTTTCCAAATAATTTTGGAAAGAAACTACTGTAATGGCAACTTTAAATATTTGTAATACTAACGAGACTTCAAACTACCACTTTATTTCTCTGTTAAGTGATGTCGGGGAAGTAATGGAACGAGTTAAATTTAAATTTATTTAAAACCATTTTCAATTCAACAAATATCATATATAAATACCAGTCAGGTTTTGTTGTCCTACATCTTCGCCATATTTCAGTTAAGATATAGTCCATAATATCTGCACTGCTGTAAACAAACGTTAGGATGTGTGTACAGTATATTGTGGTGTTTCAAATGCTTTTTGATCACATCTGACATAAAGATCTGCTCTTTAAATTGAAAACATGTGGAATATATCCACATTCAATAATTATCTGGCTTCACAACTTTTTTCCCGACCGACATCAAAACGTCTTTGTTAATACTTCTGAATGAACAAACACATGTGTTTGCTGGAGTTTCCAAGGATCTGTGTCACAACAAATCCACCAAGCATCATGGGAGGAGAATAGATGCAATTCTTTGCCACAGACGGACATATGGAGAGACTGTCGCACTGGGGTAATTGCAATATCCGAGCACTGCGAAGAATCGCGGGTATCAAACAAAAATATATCCAAGGTATCGTCATTTATTTATCTAGCGAGGGCATATATAATGTTCGTATTAGACGTTTCTGTTGTGACAATAATCAAATGAAAATATTTACTTCTCATTAATTTCTTAAACATAAAGATGACACTGTATTACACAATCAAGGGCCCTTTTCCATTTCTGCCCCGAAGCCCTGGAGTCGGTTCGTCTACACCTTACATAATGGTGAACGATACAAAAAATTAGTTCCGAATGAGTACATTAATATGTTCTTGTGAAATTGCATTCACACCCAGTGGAAATCGTTGTTTTTTAAAAAATTATGTCATTAAATCAAATACATTTCAATGGGATCTGTTGGTAATTGAAATCAATAAATAATATCAGAAAACTGAATTGCAACAATTTGAGTAACACGATTTGTAATTTTCAATTGCACCGCTGCTAATATAGACAAATTATCTGGATGACGTTTCAAATTGGTCTTCGACATCATTATGTATGCTATTAGGAGAGTACTTTTTCAGTAAATTGATGCTTTTATCAGGTAATTTTATTTATTTTTAATTTTGCCAAAGAGAGAAGTTAATTTTAGTATCACAAAAGCCATGTGAATCATATTTGTTCATAATTTACGTGAAGGACACAAATTATGGGGAGACAGTTAATGGAATTTATCTGTAATTGCACCAGGACGCGTTTTTGTATAACATTTATTGTACAGAAAAAGAGTGAGAAAGCACTTTGATACATTTTTTATTAAATAATAATTACTTATGTCTGTGTCTTCTCACAAAGTTACAATTTTATCAACAGGTTTGCATTTTTTCGGTATCAGTAAATTAATTCACGTAGTGATCGCTAAATTGTATGTTCCCTTTATCTTGATATAGATTTCCTGCATTATATATACATACATATATACATACATATATATACAAATATACATATATATATATATATATATATATATATATATATATATATATATATATATATATATATATACATATATACGTATATATATATATATATATATATATATATATATATATATATATATATATATATATATGTATATATATATATATATATATATATTCAGATGATTAGGCCAACCCTATGGCTAAATATTTATCATGGAGTACTATTAAGCATTAAACACGCTTACTCAACGAACCAGAGAATATCTAGTAGAATCGAAAAATTACTTATAGTTTGAACAGAAAACAAGTGTGGTCCTGAAAGTCGTTGGACGATTAGCAGTCTTACCAAGGAATACATATAATTAAAGCATTCACATACGCTAGTAATTATGGGGGAAGGATATTCTTTTAATCCGAACATTATCTGAAAGTTTGATTTCTCCCGAATCTGTTTCATGATTCATACTGCCAGCGCGTTGTCATAGGTGACAGGTGTCAAACAGGTGATTCAAGATCATAAATAGTATCATATTTGCCACCATTAATTTATGACTGATGCCACCGTTTTGTATTTGATAAAAAGATAATTTTAATACTCTTTTGTCGTGAATAATGAAAATGCTGTTCATTACGGTCGTTAAAGATATAATAAAATTCATCGGGAACTTCCATACATTCTTTACTGACAGAAACAATCAATGTATCGGTACGGTGACAAAGTACCGGGTAAAGTACCACGCGGTAAATCGGTAAAGCAGTTATACCGCGCACTTCTAATTTCTAGACACTTTATATAATTTAACTTCATCTGTATGACAAAATTTTGCATCTAGTTGCACCAGCAAATAAAAGAAAATCCAAACTAGTTTGATTCAAGTTTAATTGTAATGAGACTCAGAAATTTGAATTGTGTATTTGCGTTTCGTGCTTTGCCAAATTTGGAGGATACAGAGTCTTCTCACCTCTGGCTGATATTTATATGTCATGTCTTTAATAAAACCATGAAAACAGGCTTTACTATATTTATTAAAGATTTTGCAGTTATTTGATAACTATTTTTAGAAGCCTAATACCACGTTGTAGTTAAGAGGTAAACTTCTACAATCGTTTAATTTTAAATTATATTTTCATTGGGTATATATTGTTCACGAAATAGTTACAAATTATATACAAGAAAACTGAGACAAAGCAACACAATCCCGTCCTTTTATTATCTGTTGATTAAATACCCCACCTCGACTTCCCTCATTTCTCCCTACCCTGACTGCCCTCATTTCCGAGCGAAACTTTCAAGTCTGATTTGACATATAGATGATAACCCGAATAAGGAAGTTTCTATGTTAAACGGTGAAGAAGGGGTGTGATTGTCACTGTCGTATGTACGCATTAGCAAGCATACGTACTCCCGATTGAGCAGATTCTCAGCCCTTACGTTATTCTGTCGAATTAAGTTTTGCAAACTGTGTTCTGTATCCTGCATGTCTAAAAAGAAAGGACGAGACTTTACATTACCGGTACTCACGATGGCTTATTACATTCTGCCCTATTTACCTGTGTAACGCCATACAGCTCCAAAGACTGAAGTTCCTGACCTGTCAATCCATAATGCGTACTGTCAATCCATAATGCGTACTGTCAATCCATAATGAGTAGGCAGATCGGTGTAAACGTATTTTGTTCAACTTTAATTTTAAGAGAACACAGTAGACTCTGATATAGTGACGCATTATGTGACGGCAGATCTTGGTCTGCTCCGTTAATTGCTGGATGCGTATGCAGCATGGTAAAATATAGGAAACTTTCCACGTTCAATGCAGTAATAGAATAACAACATGTTTCTAAAGTATAGTCAAATGAAGCTCACGAAAATAAAACAAAAAATAGAAGAAAAATAATTTGTGAATGGACGCGTGTGATGAGAAAAAACAAGCAAAAACAAGCGTGTTCTAAGCAGCTAAGTACATAGAAGGTACAAGGGCCGCGAAACTCTTAATTAAACTTTTTGCTTTTCAAAATGAATTCAGAATCCTTTACTGACAGCCAGTAAGCAGAGCATTCGACTATGCATTTGATTTCCGTCACGATCTTAACGCCGTCTCAAATATTTCACTAATGAAGACAAAACTGGAAATTTTATTACGATGTACAATACTGTCTCCTATTCACGAAAGCTGCCCTTTCAGCGTCTGTGAATAAACGAATTTGTGTCAGTCCAGTTTATGAGCTCATTTTGTCCATCTAAAAGGCACATGACTGTTACAGGAATCTCCGCGAAAGGAATGAACTTATTTTAATGACAGTTTTCTAATGCTTTTTACGACGGTGTAGGGTCATTTGTCGCATAGAACGCGAGCTGAGTTGAGAGCCGGAACAGCTATTAGACGCGGCCTAGCATACACTGGTGGATTCGTCATAGGATTTTACTTATCGTATAACACGGATTGAAAGAGACTTAACCATTCTCCACGCATTATCAGGCGGAACAGAAGTCTATAACAAGTGCACGTCTGTAGGTAAGCGAAACCATATGGCTTATTTTTTTAAAATTTTATTTATTTATTTATTTATTTATTTATTTATTTATTTATTTTCATTATCTTTACGAGTTGCAATGTTTGACATCGTTCTATTTGTATCCGTGAATATCAACTGATAAAACTAAACTATTTACATTGTATTAGTAATACTACAGTATGGTTCGTTACTTAACTTTCCCTTTTAAGATATATTCTCTCTTGTGGCATAACGTGAGTTGAGTCGTAAAGATTGTCTACACAGTTTTTAAAGCTGCATACAAATTATATTATTGCTCTATTTGACTCGTAAATGATTGGTTTAGACAATTGCCTGAATTTGTTTCATTTAATTTTCCCATCTTTGCATGCTTTTACCGATTTGAAAAATGTTCTAGAAGTTTTTATTGTATTAGATATGATAAAGTATTACACTAACCATATCACGAAATTGTTTCTTTGTACGTAAGACGTGCTTAAATTATGACGATAACAATCATTGCTTGAAGAAAGAAGAACAAAAATGGTGCACATTTTTTTTTAGTTTTCCATATTCACATCAATTCACGTTGCAAATAATTTAAACAGGCATTTCAGCCACACTCACGAAACTATGATCATTTTAAGTGAAGTCGGATTCTACCTTATTATTTAAATTCGGTGATTTTCTTACTATATTTTACTGCATTTTACCGTGACATAATTGCCAAAGAACAAGTATTAAAAACGGGTATTAAAACTTGGAAGAGAAAATTACTCTATATCAAAGGTGCTAATGAATAATTTTGCCGTGAAAAATTATTCAGCTCAATTATATAATTACCAACAGATCAATTATGTTATTACAAATATCACGACTATTATAAAAAGTGCTCATTAAGTAAATATAATGCAAACAGCTGTGTATGATACAATTTTATGTATTATATTGTATAACACTATAAACTACTTCACATCCATAATTAACAGTTAAACAAAACACTTCTGATCTATATTCCTGGCAATGTAATGGTTTTTAAGCATCAGCTTACCGGAATATTTTTCTTTTGTAAATTAAATAATATCGTTCTTTGTGGGGGGCCATCATTTTATTTTAACCATTTCAAATCAAGGTAGATAAATAATCAAAACAGGTGTTCCAAATGTTATTATAATTGGACGATATATGTACGAAATAGCTCTACCAATATTTTCTCACGCCTCAAACCACTTATCAATCTATGAACTAATTATAATCACTCAACTAAGTTTTTCGAAAATATCGAAAGACTGTGTTTCTTAAAAACAAAACAGTAGCACTAAATTATTGTGCATTATATGCTCATGTTCATGTATGATAAGTAATACAATGAAGATAATGCACCTGACAAGGCACGTAACGAGCATGGCTAATACATTTAATATGTTCATACAACAGTTAAAATTAAGATGCTTCAAATCAGCTGTATCACTCTTCAAAGCCAATAGAACTCGTCTAAACGTAATAGGGCTTATATCTTTTTATGTTATAATGTTACACTTCAATAGAACTCGTCTAAACGTAATAGGGCTTATATCTTTTTATGTTATAATGTTACACTTCAATAGAACTCGTCTAAACGTAATAAGGCTTATATCTTTTTATGCTATAATGTTACACTTCAATAGAACTCGTCTAAACGTAATAAGGCTTATATCTTTTTATGCTATAATGTTACACTTCAATAGAACTCGTCTAAACGTAATAGGGCTTATATCTTTTTATGTTATAATGTTACACTTCAATAGAACTCGTCTAAACGTAATAAGGCTTATATCTTTTTATGCTATAATGTTACACTTCAATAGAACTCGTCTAAACGTAATAGGGCTTATATCTTTTTATGTTATAATGTTACACTTCAATAGAACTCGTCTAAACGTAATAGGGCTTATATCTTTTTATGTTATAATGTTACACTTCAATAGAACTCGTCTAAACGTAATAGGGCCTATATCTTTTTATGTTATAATGTTACACTTCAATAGAACTCGTCTAAACGTAATAGGGCTTATATCTTTTTATGCTATAATGTTACACTTAACACGAGATGCGGTCAATGCCTTTTGAAGTTACCCTTCTGATACCTGAAACGTTTAAGTTTAGAAAATAGAGTTTGTTTTCCCATATGGCTATTTTTGAAAGTCCACCATCGTAGTTAATTTAACTTGAACAACACACACATGCATATATATATATATATATATATATATATATATATATATATATATATATATATATATATATATATATATATATATATATATATATATATATATATATATTTAGAGAGAGAGAGAGAGAGAGAGAGAGAGAGAGAGAGAGAGAGAGAGAGAGAGAGAGAGAGAGAGCAGGGGATGGTATGGTGAACGGTATATTTTCCGTCGGAGTGAACATTTACCCCGTCCTTGACTGTCAACCGTACGCTGTTTCTCATATTTGTTATCTATATTTTTTTTTAAAATTTTTATACACAACAAATCCATACTCGTATTCGTTCACTATCATGTGGCACCTCGTCAATCATATTCTCTAAATGCAACCTTAATAAGAACCCACTTGAACTGTTTCTAATCCAGACCATCGTTTTCGTTCTCTATTTTCTTACTTGAAATAAGAATTGTAGACCAACATCCATATTAATAACTTAAATGCTGTTGATCTAACATAAAAGTGATTCAGAGTTATCAAGATTGTCATTTTGCATCATGGGCAGAAAATGTTGTAGTGCACGTACCGCAATTAATTTTTAACGATTTATTGTGACATTGTCGTAACTTTATTTTCTATTTGCAACTTATTACAAATGCTTTGTCCTTATTTCTTTAATACTTATCATAATTTTATTAATACTATCCAATTCAATTTTGAGAAATTTGTTGATAAGAATCAGTTTATGGTAAGAAATAAGCAGACACGTCATTTCAATTTTATCAGCGGGTGGTGGGGGCAAAACTCAACGAGCTTGTTAATTTTCGCATATAGGCTACAACAATTTTACAGCACATGAAAATTCAGCCGTGGTAAAAAGTCTGTACACTTTAGTTTGTGTTTTTTGAATTGCCATTGGTATAAGGTAACAACATATTCCAATTAATTTCGTTGAGATGCCTATGTTTGACCACAGTGCTTAGTGACTACAGCATTGATCGAAGCACTTGATCCAAAACTTTGTATGTAACAATTTGTCTGCGTACAAAAGGGATCAATCCATAAGTACCTGTCTATAAAACTATCCAATGTACTCACTTGTAAACTGGATTAAGGTACACGGACCCAGATTTTCTGTCGCATAATGCATATACCCTGATCGGCTGGCGCATAATAAGACATATAAAGGTCTGTGTTGTTTTCAGTTGAACCCGAATTATAAGAAAAAATAGTCTGTTAACACTAGTAAATTAGCTTTATATACTGCATTTCTCCTACCGCATTTAGTATCCTCGGAAAACGACGCTTATTTTATCGTGCCCTTGCAAAATTTTATGTGCATGCGCGCTCGTAATAATACTCAACTTATCTTATACCGTTTAAATTTGAAGGGTTTTATTCAGAGTTTTGCGTTTTGGCTCCTGTGATAAATAGCATTTCAAATATTAAAGTTATAATACCAAGTCTTGAAATTTGAGCAAGCATACTTTTCCGTAACCACTAGAAAACTTGGTACTAAACTTATACTTTATACTCAACTTTTGAATGGCACAGTATGCAAGATATGCATTCTATAATTGCCCGGGGTTAACACCAAAGTCTACTTATAAAACAGAATTATCTTTTTTCTTTATTACATTCAGTACCTTAGGAAGGTGTTCTGTAGATGTCTGGAACAATTGTAAAATTCACCTGTTTTTTTTTTTTCTTTTCTTTTTTTTAATCTTCATTTTTACGGCATATTTCACATACTACTGGCTATATCATATACAAAATATGATAAATTAGGTGCATTTCTCAAGGATATACCAAGATAAACTACCCTGGCTGGCATATACAGGTGGCGAACCCGCAACCTTTGGATTAAGAGTCCGACGTTCTACCAACGGAGCTACCACGGCTCCATGGGGAGGGGACATCGTGGTATAAATATATCAGTGGGGTTCACAATAATTTAGAAAAGCCTTTATATTTCCCTTTCCCGTAGAATATTGATTTTCTCTGCACTTATCTCTTATAATTGTTAACAAAACGTAAGCGACAAACTATCAAACCAAAGTTTAGATTATATTGATTGATATAAATGAACCTTTTCAAAAAGCATGATTTACAAAACGTGTGTAACAGACAAACGTTAAAACATTATGTTTGAAATTTGTATAGACTTAGATTGAAAATTCTCATTGATTTTTATAGATACGTCTTTATCATTATCCATACAGCTCCAGTAATTTAATATCCTAAAAGTTATCGTTTTGTAAATTACATTTTTGTTTCTATTTTGTCTGAGTCTGATACAACACGTGGAAAGGATAATTCCAGTTTATTAATTTGTTCTTCGAAGTATAGTTTTAAGATAGTCCTATCTGGCGTTATTTTCAAAAGAAATGCATATTCTATATAAGCACTACTGTGTCTTAAACTTGAAAATGCACATGATAAAGTTAACTTTTCGGCTACACAATAGTGTCAAAAACTGTTTGCGACGCTGACATTTTTTTTTACTTTTGCTATTATTGTCACAGGCGCAGAATGTGAGATTCGCAGCTTGTATTCAAAAACTAAATCGGTCTACATATTTTACTCCCACATTACAATTGTTGTTATGCCCTTAATGGATGTTATTTGTATTCAGAGAGAGAGAGAGAGAGAGAGAGAGAGAGAGAGAGAGAGAGAGAGATTTTGTAATGGTGTAAATTCATCAAAAAGGGCAGAGACGATTATATATCTAACTAAAGTACACTGAAGTTTGATCTCACTATATCGTGAACTTGAAGTTAAAAATACTAGATTTGTTTTGTTTACAAGTAATAAAGCTGTTTGCATCATACATAAAGTGTTGGGTGGGGTTGCAAAGAATAGGTTGTTTACCCCTTTACAGGCCGATTTTCTGGTCATTAATCTTAAATTTGAACCATGTTTTTTTAAAAAAAAAAATATTAATGTCATTCATAATATTAAACAATAGAAAATCTATATGTGTTCATTTAAAGAAGTTAAAAAATCAGCAGCTATTCGTAGAGGTATTTCAACTTCAATTAGTAATGCAATCTTCAATTAGAATTACTTGTTCTTTTGGGAGAAATTTGTTTTACGACTGACATAAGTTATGCCTTTTGCCCGATTTGCTAGGCTTGATTTACTGTCTTATGATAATTTTAACAATGTAATTAGGACAATGCTTCAGCAGACATTATGATTTCACACACCAGAAACAGGGTTCCAATCTGCCTGTTAAAGTAAAAGATTAACAAAACAAATGAACGAATAAAAGACACACGAACGTACGAAACAACCAATGAAAAATACATTAGTAAATACATCAATCTTAAAAATGTGTAGCAACCAAGGAAAGAAAGAAAGAAATGCAAAGAATGCAATTAAACTTCACCTGACCACTTATTGGGATGCATATCCAAACAAGCGACTCATGGAGTTGACCTTTTGCCCTCTGATACGTTCCATTGTTCCATCTAAGAAGTCTTAGTTTGGGGGAATTTTAACGTATTCGAAACATATATATATATATATATATATATATATATATATATATATATATATATATATATATATATATATATATATATATATATATATATATATATATATATATATATATCCAACATTGTGTTAATGTATTTTTCATACATACATACATACATACATACATACATACATACATACATACATACATATATATATATATATATATATATATATATATATATATATATATATATATATATATATATATATATATATATATATATATATATATATATATATATATATATATATATATCCAACATTGTGTTAATGTATTTTTCATACATACATACATACATACATACATACATACATACATACATACATACATACATACATACATACATACATACATACATACATACATACCATGGTCTTCACTGTGCATATTGCCGTGTAGGTCTAACCAAGCTTATACGACAGTTATTTTAGTATCCGATATCACGTTAATCAGAAAAAATAACATGTGATAGAAGCTTGTAGTTAGTGGTCTATATTGCTATATCAATCATTGCACAGAGTCATGAAAACGATAATATCAAGTCAGTACCACAGTGTGGCACATTAGTTAATGAGTTTGTAAATACCGTATTTAACCATATATTAATTTATTGAATCTTCGAACATCATAAACACGGTTCTTCCGTCGCAGAATGTATTATCTTGTAATGCTCTACGATGTTAGTTATATTTATTAGTTTAAGAGAATAGGGTTGAACCAGATCTACAGGCCCATCATGCACCTGCAAATTAGGGTCTACGCAGATAGTATCTGCGCGCACTTTGTACACAAAAAATACCTCGACTTCTTTCACACATACAAGTAGATGTACCGTCAGTGACTCGTTAAGAATTCTCGCAAAATATCCTCACAATCACATACACACACAGACACATACATACACACACACAGACAGACACACACACACACAGATACACAAGGAACAGAAAGTTTTGATACTTGCGATTTTATCCCTTTCTATTCCCTATATGACTCCGTTTATGTATATCTGTCTGTGTAAATAAGTTTATTCATCACTCAGTGTATATGTTTGTATCTCATATTGTCTCTTTTGCTACATGTCTGTCTGTCTATATTAATTTTGTCAGAGTGAGTATTTCTAGTTCTTATCAGTATGGCACTATAGACAACACAAACCATAAATAGGACGTTGAAATATCAGGTACTTTAAATACTGAATTTCGTAATCAAAAAAAAAAACCAAAACACCAAGAAACAACTAACAGAAAACACTGAATTTCGTAATCAACATAACCAAAAACACCAAGAAACAACTAACAGAAAAACACTGAATTACGTAATCAACATAACCAAAAACACCAAGAACCAACTAACCGAAAAATATACTGAATTTCGTAATCAACACAACCAAAAAGACCTAGAACAACTAACAGAAAAATATAACTAAATTTCGTAATCGACATTACCAAAAACACCAAGAACCAACTAACAGAAAAATATATTAATATATGGCAGTACGACCATAAACATCAAAAACCAACTAACAGACAAATGTACTGAATTTTTGAATACGACATAACCAGGAGCAAACATAACCAACTAACAAAAAAAAATATACTGCAATGTTCCACAAATATAAAGAGAATTGCTCGCAGTCAAATGTACTGAATTTCGCAACACGACATAAGCAGGAATAGCAAGAACCAACAAACACAAACACATATACCTAAAATACGACCATCAGCATCAATAACATCAGATAAATGTATTGAATTTCTTATTACGACATAACCATAAAATCAAGGAAAAAAACATAACACTTAAAATTATACAGAATATCTCCATACGACATAACCATGAACATCAAGAATACAGACGAAAATACAGATTTTAAAGTATATGAGAGACCTAAGCAACACAAAAGTATTTTGATGAACAAAATAGTTAAAACATCTTTCTATTATAAACGTCAGTCGTCATAGACTGACAGCGTACACCTGTCTATATTTAGGTCCTTAGGCAGCGCATCGTGATATGTCACGCCTACCACGTTGTATCTCCCATAAATGTTATTTTTTTTAATTATATAGAACATTCAAAACTGCCCTTGAGAACTACATATTTGTCTCCCAAATATTAATAAAATATGATGAGACGTGTACAAATTCTGACTTTTACCATCTCTGCATTCAAGATCTATTTAACACAAATTTTTTTTTCGAAAAGAACATAAGCCTGCGGGAAAATTTACACTTTTATTTACCGTTTATGTAGACAAAATGTATTTCATAGTTATTATCGATCTCCAGCCTTTTTCGACGGAAAATGGTTACTTACGTTCTGAGCTTGGACTTATTGCCCATCTGGTAAAGAAAACAGCGACATCCCCCATCCTCACACCCGAAAGCAACTATAAACACACACACAAAAAAAGACATTATTAAGGTGCAACATTAATTACTCGAACTTTTTGATTACTTAATAATGGATGACTTGGATAATTCTAAAAACCGGAAGCGCAAGATCAAATTACATGGAAATCTCACCGGTAGCATAAGATCAACACAAATGGAAAGAAAGAAAGAAAGAAAGAAAGAAAGAAAGAAAGAAAGAAAGAAAGAAAGAAAGAAAAAAGAAAGAAGGAAGGAAGGAAGGAAGGAAGGAAGAAAGAAAGAAAGAAAGAAAGAAAGAAAGAAAGAAAGAAAGAAAGAAAGAAAGAAAGAAAGAAAGAAGGAAGGAAGGAAGGAAAAAAGTAAGAAGGAAAGAAAGAAAGATAGTAGTTCGACATATAGATAGACAGATAGATGGCATACATACATACATACATACATACATACATACATACATACATACATACATACATACATACATACATACATACATACATACATACATACTGTATATTCCGTATTTTTATTGACTTGATGTAATCATTGCTAAAGAGATAATGAAGTTAGTTAAACAGTCATAGATAAATGCATGCACGCACTTGTGTGTGTGTGTGTGTGTGTGTGTGTGTGTGTGTGTGTGTGTGTGTAAACGTTATGTAGAAAGACCTGGTATAAGTTTTCCATTACCTTTTCTTCCCTTTACTGTTTTAAAGTAATGTTAAGTTCATAACAATATAGACGTACTACCAATTTCGAAATATTATCATCATCAAGCAATTATTAAAAGATCAGTAAGTCAAATGCTAGTTAACTGTGGATTCAGATTTACATAATTGCCGGTATTTATATTATTCGTTTTGTCAATACTTCTTTAACCTTCATTTTAAATGGCGTCATCAAACAAATTGCAGTATATATTCGGATGCGTTGGCAATCGCGGTGTGCTTAATTTGTTGTTAAGTATAAGAGCAAAGAACATCGATGATTATCTGCAGGTGCATTATGGGACGGCAGATCTGGGTGTATATTGTTTGCAGCTTGACTCGATTAATCAGCTATTACATAAGGTATACTTAAAAATTATAAAATTACGAGGCGACAATGTTGAATAAATTGAGAACAATAAAAAACGTAGTGTTGATCTTAGAACTCACCGTTGAAAAGACAAATGATCGAAAACAGCTTAATAGACATATTAAAGAGTTAACGCTTTTATTTTATAAAGAGACATAATCTACGCTTTTTTTTTTACAAAAGACAAGACGATAAATTCTACTTGTTCAATCCAAATTATAAGTTTACTTTTTACTTATTTATTCGATCGAAAAAATTGATTTTTTTCCCTGTAAAAGTCAAACTTTTCTTAGTGTTAAATTAAATCCGGTGATTTTCTAGATAAACGATTACACGTCTGATGATATTCCAATGTATTATTACGCAAATCCCATGTAAACTCAATTCTCAAAAGCCCCGTGGGTGTATGAGTTCATTCAAGTAATGTCTATCCAATACTCGTAAGCAATAATGATTCAAGATGTAGGATAAATCTTAACATGCAGAGAATAGAACAACTTGAGTTAAAATTTTCATTTTGCCCAGAAGAATGTTGGCTATCTTGATGAACTTGAATTTTGAGGGTTATCACCTGAAATGACCATTGTCTACTGGGCAGTGAATGACCATTGCTTAAGGGGCAGTGAAAGTAACTCACCACGAACATCCTACAAAGTTCAATTCACCTTATTTGACTTGTTGGAGAGAAATACGATGTTCGACCTCTTGCGTCGCATACATGTTCGGCTGTCTCGAAAAGAAAGATTTCAAGATATTCGGAATGGATGGACAATAAATGTTAGTGGCGTGCATCAGTATACTAACTTTAATAACATGACCTTACAAGACACGTGGAAAAATACTATTGCGTTGAGTGATACTGTATTTTTTCTTATGACATAAGCTGTTTGATAGATTAAAATAAAAATGAAAGTGGATTGATGGTGAACTTCACACAGGTATTATAAAATATAATTTTCATCATCTTCTGTGATTACATTAAGAGTGTTAATTTATTGTGCTTTACGAGAGAAATAGAGTGGTATGCATGGGTAAGATTAGCAATAACAGATATATTATAAGATATAACTAGTCCAATATGTACCTCTTATTATACAAAGCTAGTCAAATATATACCACTTAGTATACAAAGCTAGTCCAATATGTACCTCTTATTATACAAAGCTAGTCAAATATATACCACTTAGTATACAAAGCTAGTCCAATATGTACCTCTTATTATACAAAGCTAGTCAAATATATAACACTTAGTATACATGTATCAGTCAAATATGTAAACCATAGTATTCATGACTAGTCAGATATATATCTTATATTATACACGACTTAGTCAAATATATACCTCTTAGCATACATGACTTAATTAAATATGCACATCTTATCATACATGACGTAGTCAAATATGTACCTCTTAGCATACATGACTTAATCAAATATGCACATCTTAGGATACATGACTTAATCAAATATGCACATCTTCGCATATATGACATAATCAAATATGTACCTCTTAGCATACATGACTTAATTAAATATGCACATCTTAGGATACATGACTTAATCAAATATGCACATCTTCGCATACATGACATAATCAAATATGTACCTCTTAGCATACATGACGTAGTCAAATATGTACCTCTTAGCATACATGACGTAGTCAAATATGTACCTCTTAGCATACATGACTTTATCAAATATGCACAGTACATGACTTAGTCGAATTTGTACCTCGTAGTATACATGACTTAATCAAATATGTACCTCTTAGCATACATGACGTAGTCAAATATGTACCTCTTTGCATACATAAATTAGTCAAATATGTACCTCTTAACATACATAACTTAATCAAATATGTACCTCTTAGCATATGTGACGTAGTCAAATTTGTACCTCTTAGCATACATGACTTAATTAAATATGTACCTCTTATCATACGTGACGTAGTCAAATTTGAACCTCTTAGCATACATAACTTAATCAAATATGTACCTCTTAGCATACATGACCTAATCAAATATGCACATCTTAAGTAGGATACATGACTTAATCAAATATGTACCTCTTAGCATACATGACTTAATCAAATTTGTACCTCTTAGCATACATGACTTAATTAAATATGTACCTCTTAGCATACGTGACTTAATCAAATATGCACATCTTAAGTAGGATACATGACTTAATCAAATTTGTACATCTTAGCATACATGACGTAGTCAAATTTGTACCTCTTAGCATACATAACTTAATTAAATATGTACCTCTTAGCATACGTGACGTAGTCAAATTTGTACCTCTTAGCATACATAACTTAATCAAATATGTACCTCTTAGCATACGTGACGTAGTCAAATTTGTACCTCTTAGCATACATAACTTAATCAAATATGTACCTCTTAGCATACATGACCTAATCAAATATGCGCATCTTAAGTAGGATACATGACTTAATCAAGTATGTACCTCTTAGCATACATGACTTAATCAAATTTGTACCTCTTAGCATGCATGACTTAATTAAATATGTACCTCTTAGCATACATGACCTAATCAAATATGCACATCTTAAGTAGGATACATGACTTAATCAAATATGTACCTCTTAGCATACATGACTTAATCAAATATGTACCTCTTAGCATACATAATCTAATCAAATATGCACATCTTAAGTAGGATACATGACTTAATCAAATATGTACCTCTTAGCATACATGACTTAATCAAATATGTACCTCTTAGCATACATAAATTAGTCAAATATGTACCTCTTTGTATACATGACTTAATCAAATATGTACCTCTTGGCATACATGACTTAATCAAATATGTACCTCTTGACATACATGACCTAATCAAAGATGCACATCTTAAGTAGGATACATGACTTAATCAAATATGTACCTCTTAGCATACATGACTTAATCAAATATGTACCTCTTAGCATACATAATCTAATCAAATATGCACATCTTAAGTAGGATACATGACTTAATCAAATATGTACCTCTTAGCATACATGACTTAATCAAATATGTACCTCTTAGCATACATAAATTAGTCAAATATGTACCTCTTTGTATACATGACTTAATCAAATATGTACCTCTTGGCATACATGACTTAATCAAATATGTACCTCTTGACATACATGACCTAATCAAAGATGCACATCTTAAGTAGGATACATGACTTAATCAAATATGTACCTCTTAGCATACATAAATTAGTCAAATATTTACCTCTTTGTATACATGACTTAATCAAATATGTACCTCTTGGCATACATGACTTAATCAAATATGTACCTCTTGGCATACATGACTTAATCAAATATGTACCTCTTTGCATACATGACTTAATCAAATATGCACCTCTTAGGATACATGACTTAATCAAATATGTACCTCTTAGCATACATGACTTAGTAATATATCTGCCTCTTAGCATACATAACTAGTCAAATATGTTCTTCTTATTATACATAACTAATCCAATATGTATTTTTAAGTAACATAAATAGTGAAATATGTCGATTTTTTTTTATACGTAGCGAAGTCAAATATGTATAATTTAAAAGAAAGTTGCAGGAAGTATAATGGTAATTACGCTCTCTGTCCAGCAGTGTGTACACCATGCTGAAACATTTTCTGTTCGTCCGAATATGAGACAAATAAGAGACACATTTCAGGATCGGAGTAAGTAATATTTCCTTCCGTCAAAATACCTCGTTACATGGTTTTCAAGCTGTGCTATTCGGCGATTAAATTCTTTCTTCTTCCATGTCTCTTAGTGTTTAAAGTCACCTTTCTTCATCTCTTTTGCATGTCTTCTCTGCTATAGCTATGGTTTTATCTTTGACGTAATCCTAGATGAAAGTCAATTCGAAATCGCCATTCGTACATTCGACTAGGTGACAAGTATCATTTGCGCTCACTCTTTAAATCTGTTTTCTCTTTGACTGTATTTCAAATTCCAGTACCCCGATTTTCTAAGTAACTAGTGTGATATGGAGTTTTAAAGTTGCTTAAACATTTTTAGATCATATCTCTACCATGTCTTTAGTGTGGCAGTTCATAGTGATGTCTGTTACTGGGCATCATGCCACAAATACGTAGCATGATGTCCCACCAGGCCGACCAGTCCTGAAACTAACCTTGTAATGCTGGGCGCCAAACGAGTCAGCTGTTTGTACCATTTTTTACGTGTTTGGTTTGACTGTACTGGGGTTCGAACCCGCGACCTCCGCATCTGAGGCGGACGCTCTAATAGTTGGCCACCTGAGTCGTCTCTGCACTACTAGTATATTTCAAATGAAACGAACATTACTAGAACTGTGACATAGGACTTGGATTAAAGTTCGTGTAAACAAAATACAATACAATTTCGACTCGTACAATTAACGTCTGCATTTATTAGCATATGGAACGTTCCAGATGCCTAGTGGTCAGAGCGTCCAGATCGGATGCGGGAGGTCGTGGGTTCGATCCCCAGCCGAGTCATACTAACTTACAAAAATGGTACTAACAGCTGCCACGCTTGGCACTCATCATTACGATGTTAGTGTTAGGACAGGTCAGCCTGGTACCAGGATAATGTAACTGGGTGGGACATCATGCTACATGTCTGCGACTTGATGCCACAGTATAAACTGCCATACTGCAAAAATCGTATCGATATGACTGAAAAGTTGTTAAAGCTACGTTACAAATTTAATTTAAAAAACACACAAACACATACACATATATTGAGAACTATTTTAAAAGCAATCGTTGAAAATTAGCTTTAGAATGAGAAAAGGTTACTCGTATTTTGATATATAAGGAAACATTCTCACGTTAACATCTCTAATGATTTACCCCAGACTATACACAGGTTACAAAGGAGATGAAAGTGTTCAGCAGTTTTAATCTCACTTCTCAACTTTATAACAAAATTAGAATTTGCCTGAAAGCGGTCCGGTACAATATATTAAGTCTTGATATGGACCGTTTAATGCATGGGCTATTAACCAAACAGAGAAAATATTTCGCGGCACATTGCTAAGTAGTATCGTTTTACGGAAAGTAATTGAAAATACTAATTAAGAATTCCATTCCGTGGACCGTAACATGGAAATAAATACAGAATCATGTATTGCTACATAGGACTAAACAAACTATTACCATATAACACCCTCTATAAGTTACCTATGAACATGGATACGATGAATATACATTTGCGATACTCACACATTGAGCTATATAGTAAAAGTTTTTATCACCATAGTCGATTAAATCAGTGTAGTAATATTTTCGAATTCAATAATTTGGAAGACACACTGAGGTTTGTCATTTTTTTAAAATGTGTATTGACTTTTTATAAATCTGATATGGGGAGGGTCGCATATAATAGGATAATACATATCCATTTTTGTTTTGTTTTTTTTGTTTTCTGTTTTGTGTAGCTACGCCCAACTTCCGCCATAATGTGGTGTATCTTGTATTGTAACTGAGTTAATCGGAAGATTGGGTTGTCTCGTCGTCTTGAAACCATGGCGACACGTATCTTAGTGTGTGCTTACACGATACCTATTCACAAAAGACACGATTTATGAATCCCATTTATATTAACATGCAAATTCTATATTACGGACACAATTTTACTGCCAAAGCAATCGTGCTTATAACTCTACATTGTTAATCAAATGAATTGTCAAACAAGCAAAGAGCCGTGACTTCTTAAAACTTCCATTACTCAGGCCGAAAATTCATAGAAAGTTTCTCAGACAGAAGATTTACTAAGCTAATGGATCTGACTATCGGGTGGCTCCGGGAGATCTCCCACCAACCTCCCATAAAATAATAAAAATTAAATAATAGCGTGATCCATGTTTAATGATCGCACTACTACACTCCAGAGTCCAACTGAACCAGATTAGTGAAGTACTTGACACTTTGAGGTAAAATATCTTCAAGTCTATCGATCATCATTGCGGATAACGATTATGCTTTGAGTTAAAGGTCCCATTTATTGTCCAGGACATCGTAACATTATCCAGCTTCAGACGTCGACAAAAATAATTTACGTTACTTTTGACCACCCCGAGGGCCAAGTGGCTTGCGCGTCCGCCTCAGATGCATAGCCGTGTTAGGGTCTCTTGTAGAAGGCCTCACTTGAACGTTCAGTCTATGTGCACCTTGGGAGCTTCTTGTAAAAGCTTCCTAATTCTTTTCCACTTGAATTCCTCTCCCCTCTTTTTGCGAGTCCCGATCTTTCGGAGTGGTCTTTCCACCAGAATCCTTGTATTTCAATTTTACACTCCGCTCTGCTCATGGCCAGGGAATCACCGATTCATTGTACACAGGTATGGCTAGATATGTCAAGGTCCCTTTGTCTGTCTGCGAGATTAACTCCATCCCCTCGGTATATATTTTAATTCATCTAGTTCTGATTGGCTGATAAGCATCGTATTATGTTTGGCAGTGCTTGGGCAAAACTTTTTGTCTAATGTAACTGTGAGCGCATAAACCTTGCCTTCTTATTGACACAAAGAGTTTAAATCCTTTGGAAGCGACTAGCCGACTCAACCGTCTAATTACAAAATAAATACGTAGCCGGCCATCTGCTGCTGGCCTCACAAAGTCTTTACCCGACAGTCAGAAACGTGATGTACCCCTTTAGCCAGTAAGGGAAATAAAATCACGTCCGTAAATATTTTTTTTTTAAAAATCTATATTTCCTTGCAGCCTCCTTGTAGACGCCAGTTTAAATTATAGTGGCAGTCAGTAGAGGTCGACCGAAACTAAATTTCTGGTTTCGGCCGAAAACGAAACCAGACCGAAAGTTATAAATTGACTTTCGACCGAGACCGAAGCCTAAAACGAAACCGAAAGATAAACTGAAGTTGTCGAACACAAAATTTATTAAATAGGACTGGATCATTACGCAATGCTACACTAATTAAAAACGAATCTAGAAATAATCATTCAGAGCCTGCACAGTAAGAAACTTCGCTAAATGTCAAAGTGCTTAGCGCCGATTGACCGGCCGACAAGCAGAGTAAGAGACCATTTCATGGAGACTTCGGCGAACTTCGTAATTTGCTCGGAATTTTTATCACGTGACGGGTGGTCAGCTGACCGCAATAGCCACTCAATAGGTGGTGGGCAAAATATGGCAGACGCTTCAGAATCAGCATCAATTGTCAACATCGTTTATCAAGTTGGAAAATTCCTATTCAACACCGATGCTGCCGCAAATATTGACGAAATTTAATATTGGAACCATCCTGTCTTATTTTCTGGAAACCAGGGCGGATTTCAAAGCCATACGGGAGAGTAGTTTTTAGTTGTTTACATCTGGACATGTACATGCAAGTAAGAAAACGGTGTCGAAGTAAACAGATTACATCCTGACAATCAAAGAGCAGGTTATTCAAACCATTTCTATGCATCCGAAACGTCGCTGTACTAAGTGAATTTATAATTTTGTTTTTGAAAGTCTGTGAATAATTTACATGTAAATTTCAATCATTTAATTAGCTCCACTTGCAGGATTTGGAAAAAGCTGAAAATATCGGTGTCACCGGTATTCGATCTCTATAACGTTCACGGAAACCGAAAGCTAACTTTCTGGCTTCGTCCGAAACAGAAACTATGCCGAAAAAGGCCATTTGCCAATTTTCGGCGCCGAAACCGAAAGCGAATTTCGGTCAGCCTCTAGCATTTAGTACCAACTGTTTCAGTAATGGTGTCAATACACCGATAAACAATTTCAAAGTGCGCATGTGTACACTTTAGAGTTACGCAATAGTTGTTGTTTTTGAATCGCGAGTAAACAAAATGGCGTTAATGTGTGCTGTGATGCTTTAACTGTTGGAAGTCAAGTAATATTTGATTATGCAAATTGAAACAGAACTGTGTTTCCGTTTGGCGGAATCTTCGTTTCTCATTACTGACCTCCAATGGTATAACATTTGTTTAAAAAACAAATCACATAGCCGAAATTGATTTGTGTATCTATTATCTTACTATATATCACTAATTGTCTGTACCACCTACTGATTTGAATAATGAAAACGTTTAATATGATAAAAAGTGCAGAGAACTAAGTGTGCAAAGAAGTAAGTCAACTAAATCATAGATTTATAATTTCTAACCTGACTGTGACCAGAATGGCACTAATACTGACATCCCCTGCACCTTTCATGCTTAACGGACTTTCCAAACAAACTGATTGGTAAAGTCAGACTGTAAATGAGCCGGTTTTGCTCAGTGCTTTGAAGTGCCAGAAATATTATTTGATTTATAAATAATGTTTATAAAACATTGGGGGAAAAAACTGACTTACCTAATTTAAAAATTAGTGAAGTAAGAAACACACATCACAGCCTTTATCAGTCAAAAACATTATTTTATTTCAGAAGCCATTTTTAAAACAACTATTTTGTGTCTAAATACCTTTTCGTACTAGTATTTAAAACCGAATAAAAAATCACTTTCACACATCATGAAGTTGTTTGTTTTCATTTAGAACTAACTGCAAGATCACAGTTTAACTTCTGGTTTATACAGAGCCTGAAAAAGTAACTCGTACATCCGGACTCTACATAGAAAATGGCGGCGCTGTTGAAACTGTTTATCAGTGTATTGTATAATTTGATTACAAATAACTTTAAATGGCGAATATTGTTCCGTGTAGATTTAACGCAGTTTTAGCTATGATTGGCTATACATGGCAGCCAATTTAACTAGTATAGAAAACACCTGGCAAAATTCAAGGATATCTTACATACATACATTAGAAGTGCCCGAAACGTAAACCCTCACGGACAGAGGTGAGAGTGCAGTGATTGGTAAGTTAAGCGAACGCCACCCAAGGTCAAAACACTTTATTTGTTTTAAAAAAAATCCATATGTAAACTTAAAGATTTGATCCAGTGCAAACCTGATTGAATGTCGCACACTGCGATGTCAAAATTGAAGGCTGTGCTTGTTTTCTAAAAAAACGTCCTTTCATGTTATTTGGTACGATAGGCCAGACGTCTTCTTTTCTGAGTCGGATAAGTACAAGGCGAGCATTGTAAAAATCTATAGCAATCAATAATTTTCGTCTGGAAGTGTGTTGATAACATAGAAAGCGCAGAACTTTCTATGATTAGAATTAAATAAACTTGAGTGAAACTACATATGCACAGCATTTTAGAACCACCAATATTCAATTTATTTTGAGTAAATATGCCAAAAAGATCAAGTTAGGGAACATTTTTTATTCATGACATAGCGGAAACATTTTCCCCTCATTATTATTTTATTAATAATTATTAAGTGAAAAGATTGATTTAAAGAGTACAGAGTCAATAGTCTACTCTCGAAACCAGTAGTGTATGCGTATTGAAACCATAACTATATGCATGTTTATACGCCATGGGAGAATCACAATTTGCTACACAAACAGCCTTGATATATTACATTGCTTAATACCGAAATTTTAAAACACACACTCATATATATATATATATATATATATATATATATATATATATATATATATATATATATATATATATATTCAGTTTATAATGGAGAGGAAATAGATGAGAAACTTCTTACCACCCTTTTTCTATTGTATACATTTTTTGTGATCTTCTATAACAAAAATATCTTTCATTATGAATAAGTGCCCATTATATGGAGGTGTTCGGCAATACAAGTTACATTCAATTGATTAAATTTAGACGGTACACAAAGTTTATATATTTTGGATCAAGCATTCTCAGTGGGTGTGAGGTCAACAGAGAATGTTTTAGAAGCAGATGAACTTGAAATGCTTCTGGGGGAAAAAAAAGCATACATTTGGCGTGCGACATCTGTGATCTTAGGATGGCACGTGCAGAAACCTTTGGTTACACCCTGGACCTCATAGTACAGAGAAAGTGTTCATTCCATCACGCTTCCATAGCATGTAACAGTCTTATTAATAACTGATGCAATTTTGTCTGAGTTTAATTTAATTTATTGAGACTAGTGTTACGTCCTCTCTACCTATTTACTCTCTAAATGAATCCGTTCCTTTCTCCTTGTTAGATTTGGTGTTTGATTTTGCAGTATAGTGAAACATGCATCAGGCCCGCACCTAGGAAATTCTGGGCCCCAGGCAGCTGACAGAGTTCGGGCCCCTTTCGTGTTTCAAATATATGCGTATATGTGCCTATCTAGCTCGGGCCCCTGACAAGTGCCATGGTTCCCCCCCCCCCCCCCCAGGTGCGGGCCTGCATGCATAAAAGTACGTGAGATTTAAAGTAACTTTTTCCCATGTTGACGTAAATGTATATGAAACACGTCTTTTGATTTGACCTAAAGAATCCCTCCATCAAAGCTGCTTACCTAGATGAAGAAATACAATTCGTGTGCAAAGCAAAACCCAATTCGCTTTTTGCTAATGCCAGATTTTGAGACTTCGAGGTCGTCATACAATTGGTCAGCTAAATCGTTATTATAAATTTTCCAGTCAAGATGTGTGAGCACAATTATATCAATTAGTATTTTATTTTGTTTGCTTAGAGTTTAACGCCATTTTTCAGCACACGATAGGCTATACATGGCGGCCATTATTATTGGTCGAGGAAGAACCTGGGAAAACCCCCTGAAAGAACCACCGACTCACGAGAAGCTTTCTCACATAACTACATTAGTCGAATCTTAGACTCGAACCCACGCAGACAGAGGTGAGATGGCAGTGATCCGTAACGAAAAGCGCTTTAGACCACTCGGCCACTCGGTATTTTAGATTAACGTGTATATATATATATACTATACTGCGGTTATTTTTTTACGTATGTAAGGATTCGTTTAACCGGTGTCGTATGCATACTTTGAATATAAGTATGAATTTTGTGCCACGAACGCTGCTTCGTTTACTATTACGTGTAAACAGTCTTCGCGGGTATTTTATTTTCATATTCTGTTTCAGAGAAATTTTAAAAAGATTTAAGCTACCCTATATACTAGCTTATAACTGGTTCGACTGCCCCCCTCCCCCACGACCCCCCCCCACAAAAATCATATCCGGATTAGCCATCGCATAATGCGCCGGCACATCAAGGTTTATACTATTTGTTCTACTGATTACACCTGATCTACATGCGCATTGGAAATCCGGGTGTATGCTATTTGCAGTTAGAATAGACTTTTAGACAATATGAAAGGTTTTGTAGTATAAATTCATATTTTGTTCTCATGAACACTTAAACACAGGAAAAAACGCACTTTGCGACGTGACTGTAAAATTACATAGCTATATGGCAAATGATGTTCTAAGTTCGTGTGCGCACGCTCAAACTGATATTTATAGTCTCGTCCGCTGTGTACGTCAGTTATTTTATTTTTGCATAACGCTGTGTAAGGTTTTGCTGTATTACTCCTTTTCTTGTAAGGAAAAGCAAATACGAAAAGAATACACTTTCATAACGAATACAACATATCTATTTACAGACTTCACCCAGCCCCCCCCCCATACATACTATACTTTTAGAACTTTAAATGCAAAATAAAACCAAAACAGAAAGAATTTTTTTCACTGAAAAATAATTGCAGTAGATCATTTTGGGCATGTCCAGGATATGTTGTCCGCCTCATAATTTTTGGAATCATTTTCTGATTCATGAATCAAGAATATCACGCACTTCGAAGCCTTTATTTACAGTACAATATCTAATAAAGCAAAGGTCAAATTGCTATATAATTAATGTATTTTATAGCTTCTAGGTTTTTGATCTTTGTATGCCAACGTCATTTGAATATCGAGAATATTAAATCGTGATCCATTTTATATACCTAAACTGTGGTTTAAAGTTTACTAACGACATTATATGTGTAATATATCATTCACAAACGAAATGCAATCTTTGATGATGGCTTGCAGCTGTAAATTAATTTGTGCAGGCAATTATCCTCATTCAGCTTGGATCTATTTGCATTAGTCTTATAGTGAATGATATATAATGTCTCAGTAGCGTTGTCGCTTATCCCAATCACGCGGCCTTTCTTAATGTTCAAAGGTGTAGTGTCTAAATTGTCTGTGCTCGCTTCTCAGACAATTATATGAAGCAATGCGGGAGGTCGCTGGTTCGAGTCTCACCAAAGACTTATAAAAGTGATACTAGCAGCTACCTTGCTTGATACTTAGTATTAAGAGGTTTGTGTTAGGACTGGTCAGCATGGCGTCGGAATAATTTAACTGGATGGGACACGATGCCACGTATCTGCATCATGATTCTCAATGCTAGCCATCACTATCAATTGTCACACTGCACGGGATAGCGATATGACTAAAACTGGTAATGCTACGTTAAAAATCCAAATCTCTCTCTCTCTCTCTCTCTCTCTCTCTCTCTCTCTCTCTCTCTCTCTCTCTCTCACACACACACACACACACACACACACGGACACACACACACACACACACACATGCATTATTACAACACACACAAAATATGTGTAATCACATTAAGCCAGTATTTCAGATTTGGATCAATATGATTTGGAACGGAGTGCAAGCCTTTGAGCATGATTTATAGTTCAACTGTACGGCTGATACAAAACAATATATCAAAGAATTATGTTTGAACGAAAGAAACCATTCAGACCAATGCGTTACATAGATAACTTAACAGAAACGATATTGCTTTGTATATTTCAAAGACAAGCCGTGATAGTAGGACTGAAAACCAGAGATAATATTTTCGGACTAGATAATAATTGCCTTCTACCGAAGAGTGCACCTCTTCCGAAAATTCTCAAAGAATTTGCATCATTAGTTTAAATCGTTCGAGGTAGTCCGATTGATGTGCATTTGTATGATTCAGATTGGTCTTAATCCCGTTAACTGGAAGCTTTGAGCCATTGCCAATTAATGGCTGTTCATTGATCTTATTGCTCCTGATAATCAACTGACATAAAGTCAGGATAGACATTATTGATCAGTTTAACGAAGACAAGAAATGGATGTGTGTGCATGACAGAAAATGTCTTTATTTGTTGCAATGAGACGTTCAAAAACCAAGAAAATATCATAGAGATATAGAGCTAATAACAGTAAAGAAAATCTCCATTTTTGTCACATAGTTATTATTGGAACAAGTGGCAGAAACCAGCTTCCGGGAAATCCACCCACTCATTTATACATTTATATAGTAGTCGCCATAACGAATTATGGTATTCACGGTTTAAATAGGACCTTTCACAAATGAAACTGTGCAACATATTTCAGTCTGCGATGTATTTTTCCTTTAAATATTAATGCATTTGGGAGAGGAGCTGAGATGGACCTTCTCCAGTGCAAATAAGATACTTTAAGATAGGATAATGTTTGCGAACTTTATCGACATAGACAGCTCATTTCTTTCTTTTGAATTTAATTCCTCATTCATTATCTGCAAGTGTGTATGCGTGTGTGTGAGTGTATGTGTGTTTGGGTGTTTAACATAGCTTTAACAATTTTCCAGTCATATTGCTACGATCTGTGCATTGTGGCAGTTTATAGTGATATCTAGCAATGAGACATCATACTACACTCATACAGCATCATGCCCCACCCAAACCCATTATCCTGACACCAGGCCGACCATTCCTAACACTAACCTCGTAATGCTGAGCACTAATCGAGGCTGCTGCTTGTACCACTTTTGTAAGTGTTTTGTATGACTCTGCAGGGATTCGAAACCGAGTCCTCTCGCATCCAAGGCGGACGCTCTAACCACTAGGTCATGGCAACAAGTTCTGAGATAAAATAGTCAATCATTCAAGAGAAGAATAACGCCAATTAGTTTATTTATGATTGTTTATTAAAACTAAATGTGTGCTCAACATACGATTTTCATTTTTTGGGGTATTTGAGATGGTGCTTGACATGTTTTAATCAAAGCCATGTATCAACATTAATTAACAAGTAATTCTAAAGACACTAACGGCATACTCCAATATATACAATATATGTGCGAGTTCATGTATACCATAACATAATATATACATTTTATCCTTTCTTTGTGATAAATCCGAAAAGACTAAAGTTATGGCCTCAACGTTTTATAATTGCAATAGTTAAAGACGTTCACATTTGTCGTTCAGTGTAACGAGAGATGACAATACCACCACGATTTTATGAAGCAACCTCGACTTCACTGAGACAGTTCCAGTACACGTGTCGGTGAGCGTAAGATTTCTTTTAAACAATATATTCGTCAAAGGCAATCTGTCAGCACAAGTGGCAATGCAATTATCCAAAAGAAATGCGCGGCGTTGAAAGATCGTTGATTACAATGTGAAACAATTTGTTCCTGATTGAGATCTAAGTCATCAGTATGATAATCAGCATAGTTTATACGGCGAGGTCAGAAATGTGCAATACAAACAAAGACATTTTTACACGAGGTAAAGCATATCGTGTATCACACTTGTCGGTCTCACTGACAGGTTAAATTAAATTTCTCGCTATTTGAACAAACAGTTGGTCGATCGAAATTCCTTTTATCTTTTTTTTTGGATGTTTATATGATCAACAATCCAGATCCAACACCACCGACATACATGAATTTATATCTAGGTAATAGTAACATATTAATTTGTGTAACATGACTTGTCAGTATGCTCTGTTGTCCTGATATATATATATATATATATATATATATATATATATATATATATATATATATATATGAATGTACGTACGAAGGAATCCTCCAATACATGTCAATCAAATGCACGTGTATGTATGTATGTATGTATGTATGTATGTATGTATGTATGTATGTATGTGTGTGTGTGTGTGTGTGTGTGTGTGTGTGTGTGTGTGTGTCCGGCAAACTATCCACCAGCCAAACTCACAATGATAAGATGAGATGAGCGGGACACAATTTTATTGATTTGTGTTATGCAAAAGAACCCACGAAATCACTGTTGCATAAATTCATGATTACATAAATGAATAATAGCGACGAAAACACGTGTGCACAAAAAAAAAGCCACACTATTTACTGTGAAATTGTTGTAGATGAATTTTTGTATGGAAGTTGTACTCTTACATCGCTTCTTTAAAACTGCGGAAGTGCTTAAATTGCATCTGGAATCCAGTATTAAATTATACATGGATAACAAAGAAAAAGAAAGCGTGCAACACTCAAGTTTAGAATCCAGGCACTGAATTACCCATCGCCCAAAAATAAATCGTTTGATTGAATTGCCCACAAAGAACATATATACAGAAATAAAATGCCTTTAGAATCACAAGTCAGAAAGGAAATGAGAATTACACAAGCCATTTTCATTCTGTAACATGGCCGAGATCAAATACATTCGTAGAGGTCTTATATTTGTTAATGATTAACAACACAAACATATATTTCCTTCTTATCCGTTATTAAATGAAAGACTCTCACATTACATATCCCAATAACGGTTTTGATCTGCTTTGTCAACCAAAAGTGATTTTTAACTCTTTTGATGTTAAGTACAACGAGTTAGGCTTAACCGATTGCGTGCACGGAAGAAAAAGCGATCTATAATTAAAATCTTGTTTCGCAGGCATGCCGCACCGCCTAGTTGATTGCTGTGCGTCGAAGTAAATATTGTGCTAATATATGGACGGTGCAAGAAAGTTCTACTCTCAGTTAATGGGCGCAGAGTTCTTACGTTTGTGTGGTAAGGCACTGCAGTACACTGTTATGCGGATACACACTGCAACATAATGAGACATCAATATAGTACTGTAGTGACTAAGAGAAAGACTGAGTACGTGTATCAGTGATGATATTGTGTTTTACATCGGACGGGACTATACGTCTGACGGGATTTTATGCGTCTCCCGGGAATTCTGTTACATCTGACGGAGAAAACAGAAAAATTTTCAGCTAGCGGTAGGTAAGATATGATTTTATCACATTTTCTACACGAACGTAAGAATTATTTATTGCGTTCCCATATTTGATCCCAAAATATAACTGCCATGATATGACCATTTTCTGCCTTGTTCTTAAGTAGTTTTCATGCATTTTAACTTTATCGAAAGACTGTTTGGGTTTTCAAATGTTCATGAACACTTTAGAGTTTAGACTGAAGTAAAATCTCGTACATATGTGTGAGTGTGCTGAGTGCAAAAGAAGTTTACAGGAATAATAACGTCTTGTGAGAGATATCCATGTGAACTATCAGCATACATTTAAAATCACTTTGGTTTAATGATATAAATTGATTTGAAAACGATGTTACATTGCGTCAGTTCTATTTATAAATGTTGTGTGTTATGTCACTTGATTTGTCATATTATTAGTTGAAAAAGTAGATAACTATGGAAAGAAGAAAAATTTGTCTGATTTGGATTTTTAACGTAGCTGTTTTCATTCGTGTGTTATCACTACGATGTTTGCAATGTGGCAGTTATAATAATGTTCATTGGGGCATCATGCCGCACACGCATAACATGTCTCCCCCCCCCCCCCAGTCACATTAACCTGACACCCGGCAGACTAGTCCCAACGCTACTCCCTTAATGCTGAACGCCAAATGAGGCAGCTGTTAGTTTCACGTTTACGTCTTTCGTATGATTTGGCCGGGGCTTGAACCCTCGACAACCCTCATCCGAGGCCACTTACGCCACTATATCGGACTGTAACGTGTACTAATACGAGCCAAGTCAAAGAAAACTTGTACTCGGCCATTTGTTTATTTTATTATCTATACCTACCAAGACCATAGAGAGTATGTGTGTAAGGTGGTCGATATATCGTGCTTACTTTTTCTATATCTCTCATCTCGTAGATTTTTTTTAAATTACCGATCCCATCATACTAACACGTTTTTATTCTGACATGTGTCATACAAGTGTTTGTGTTGCATTCGTTGTGATAAATTGACCATACAGTGATTTCCGAGATCGATCATGTACTAAATGTCATATTGAGTATGTATAAAATGACGAATGTTTCTTACAGATCAATGTTCGAAGAAAACAAGAAAAAACATATATATGCATAAAACCAAATAAAATGATGAAATACTATTGAATATCTTTTGCTCAACTCTCAAACTCCATTTGCTTTAAAAAAAATAATGCATATAATTCCCTTGTGGGATTTCTTTGTCCACACTATTTATTGTCGATGATTTATCAAGATATTTTAGCACACTTCGTTTTCCTGTCCGACCGTCTGACTGCCTCTACTCCAATCACTCCTAAACCACAGGGTAGGTATTCGACAATGGTCTGCGTGGTGCATGTTTTGAGAATGTCATTGTTTGATGTCTCTCATGTGGTTATCTGGAAAGAGTGCAAGGCACAATTAACACAAATTTAATTGTAGCGACGTCAACATATTTTATAACCAAACTTTAAGTCACTGAAACAATGGACTTTGTATAACGATGTTTGGGTCATTGACAGATGTGATGTTGATGAGAGTAGAAAGTTCTGGAATTTACTGTAACACTACAGATGGGATGTCGGTGAGAATAAAGGGATATGGAATTATCTGTACAGATTTAGGCAATATCTCTTGGAACAAAGAGTGGGAATGTTACATTGTGAACCGTCAAATCTGCACCTTAAATGTGTCACAAATTGTATAATTTACGTTCAGGAAATGCATATATATATATATATATATATATATATATATATATATATATATATATATATATATATATATATATATATATATATATATCGTATGAAATTGATAATGGAATTTTAGGAATTGTAGGCACATAATATATTAATATATAGCTCAGTATCATTCTAATCTTGATCACGTAAAGTTACTTACAATGAGACTTGCTGATGCCAGTTTCCAAAGCAGTATGTCCTCATTGACAGATCTTTTATCCTGACGATGACTTGTCAGATATCCAATATGGAACAAAGCTGATACAGGTGCGACTGCACTCGTGCAGATAAACAATCGGAGAATGAGAATGTCCGCAAAGAAGAGTATACGAAATGCATATGTTTATATTCCTTAAAAATCTGCTACGTGTGTTTCTTATTTTTCATTTATGAGGAAGAAAATGAAGTGTTTTATCTGATTTGGAAGGATCGCATTCCAAAAATAAAATTAGGTACACGTCTCGCCACCATGAGGTGTTTACATCGCTATGTAAATTATGATATCGTGTGAAAACCACAATAAGTTGCCATGGGACTATATAGCTAAATGAATCTTACTTTTAGAGAAATTTAAAGAAAATGTTCAAAATTATTAATTTACCTAATCCCTTCACAAAAATATGATATTATACCCTGAGACCAATTTGCCATATATAATTTTCCAGAGCCAGAACTGAATAACTGCAGACAGCATCCGATATATCATTGTATAATAAATATTAATCTTTGTAAATGGCAAAGTTCAGATTACCGGCAATTGTCTTAAAACCTTGCAACTTTCCAGTTAAATCTTCGCCTAAATAGCACCTTTGTTCGAAATACCGCATATCATTTACATCAGCTGCAGTAATAATAATACTACCAATACTACCAGAGTGAGTGCGAGTTAACGGCTTTTTTTAAAACAATTTACCTCTGAAGTCCAGGACGTGAAAATAACCACGCTGAGTTGGCAGTTATTTCAATATCTGCACATCTGAAGTAAGGCCAAGATGTATAATCTATAACCCATATTAACCCTTCAATCATACACCAAGATAAAAAGAAATTAAAGTTTATTTTATATCAATGACTATGAGGTGTGTAGTCGTTTATAAAAAGCCAGCAACACCAGCGAGGAAGCCATGGGTAAAACTGTTTCTTTAAATATCTGGGCTTGTACAAAATATGAATATGTAGAGTGCCACCATAAAACAAATATGAAAATGTGTGGAATTATGTTTCTTTGTTTACATCATCATGTATTACGTTCTAAATAAACTGTACTTCAACATTGATGTTATGCATGAAAGAAGCTAATTAATGCTTGTTGTGCGAATCCTTACCCAATAATGTCTTGTGGCAGTATTGTGTTTGCAGTGGCCTTAATGTTGGGGAAATTAGAGTTCTTGCTATCCTTTGATATTAGTGAATACTGTTATGTTGGAAACAAAAAATAGATTTATCGCCTACTTGTTTAGCACCCGTTCTCTCTAAGACCAAGGCTATTTCATGATCCATTTTTGCATTATACATACTGTGCAGTTTAGTTAAGTCAGGGCGTTTTCTGTATATTCATTTTCTTTTTCTCCTTCTTGTGTGTGTGTGTGTTATACTCGAATTGGTCAAGTGTTAAAGGACTTAAAAATAATTATATCTGAAAGTAGCTGATAGACTACCGTGATAAGAATATCAAGGGTTTCATTAAACAGATTAATCGAAAATTTCTCAAGACGCAGACATCGTATATTCACTTGAAGGAGCAAAGGGCGTGATTTGTTTATAACTTACAAAAGTATTAATGTCAAATTTGAGCCTTAGGGGAAATTATTACATACTAGGTAAATTGCCCATCTTAGGACGTGAATAAAAGAAACGTTCCATTAAATTTCCAACATGGCTGAATGAATTTAAAAGAAAGTTTGAAAATAAAAAATGGGATGTCTCTTGTTTAGCATTCAGGTCACGAAGAAAAATGACAATTGTGGGGTATGTTAATTGCCAGTTGTAGAACGGTAATCAAAATGTATGAAAAAAAAAAAAAAATTGGGATGAGCGATTTTAAAAGAAAGTTTGAAGAGTAATCAGTAAAGAAAACATCATAGGCAGTGAACTGCAGGCGCATTAACCAGAATCGGTTTTGTTTGCAGTTTGATACGAATTATAAGCGGATGTAATTGCTGCTGGTACCTTTGGCTATATTTCTTTATAATGATGTCTTAAGTACCATTGTGCAATGATTGTAAAAGAGAGAATTCCTGCAACAAGGTCTTTCAAATTTGTTCAGTGCTACCGATCCGCCATTGAGAGTACTTAGGTGTACTTAAAATAGAAATCATAAAAGCAACTTAAAATAATTTTTCTAAAATGTGTTCAATTGAAGACGAGCCATTCTGTCATGAAGGACTTGTCGACTTTTTTTTAGACATAGCCACAAAGATCAAAATTAGGAAACTTTTTCTTGACTTCCTCAATTAATTTGACTACGTTGACTGGAATCATACTTTCTTAACACCTTTGAATTTTAAAAAAAGTATATGATGCCCCCTTCCTCAAATATGGCCGCTCTTAAGTTAAAAAAACAACCCTTTAAAAACCGTTCAACAGTATATGGTCACATTTCACAGAAATATATCCCGACATACATGGACGTTTGTCGTACTAATAACGCCAATCGGCTGACACACATATGGTTACCGTTACCAAATAAATAACATTCTTAAAACGACGTCCTCTTTAGAACCGCTGAAAACAATTTGACGAAATTTGAAAAGCATCTTGGTATAACATTCTTTCAGATGCATGCCAAGACGAGAACCACAGTGAAGTTATTATTAAGCTTCATTAAAATAGAAAATATTTAAACGGTTCCTTTCAAAAAACGTCCAAATTTAACGGGAACCATAAAGGACATTAATTTTTCGGCTAAATAATGCTGATCCGTCATCAAATACGACAACCGTTTCTAAAAGCTGGAATCAATCTTTAAACGAATTTTATGCACACCGAAAAAGACCCCCCCCCCCACAACAACAAAACAAGAAACAACAAAACAAACAAACAAGAAAAAAAAAAAACATTCCACCGCTGACGGATCAGCTTTCCAGTTGGTAGAGATGTTAATCTGCGATAAGATCTGTGAAATATGGTTGGGACACATCTAAAAGCCTTGTAATTGCTTTTTTTCTCTCAAAGAAAAACAATTGAAAAATAATTTAACCACATTTGCTAGAAAGAACCGTGACGTGAAAAAAATTAATTTCTTTTGAAAGTGATCCTTATCCATCATCAACCGCCATCGCTAAATATAGATTGCATTTAAGACATAAGAAGCTTTTCAGAATCTGATCAATTTATGATAGAGAATCCTGGCATAAGGCATTTCAATGTTGGGCAAATGATGCGTAAGTGTCATCAATATTAATGATGGCAAATACATAGAAATACTGAGAAGCCTTAAAACATTTGCTTCTATTACGCAGGAGTGAACAATGTGGCCTAAGTTGTTAGTGCCTCCGATTCGGATGCTGGATGTCGCGAATTCGAAGCCTTGTCGAGACCTACCAAAGACTTACACAAACTGTTATAAGAAACTGTCGTTGTTTTGGCGCTTAACAATAAAAATTTAGTTTTAGGACTGGGCGGCTTGGTGTCAGGATAATGTGACCGGGTGGGACATGATGCTTCATGTCTGCGGCATGATGTCCCCTTGCTAGACATCTCTATAGACTGTCAATCTGCAACCATCGTAGCCATATGACTGAAATTTCTTTTAAATCTGAGTGTGTTTGATTAATAAAATTCATTAGAAAATTATGTGTTGTCATTAGGCAATTATTTTGCAACATTGTTTAAGTTATTATTATTATAATTATTATTATTAATTTATCATGATATTTTCCCTTGATTTATGCCTAACGAAAGACTCGTTAAACATCTTTCTTCAAATTGCTGAACAATGTTTTTATTAAATAATATATATTCTAGGTATTAGAACTAGATATGAAGTGCAGTACTTCTTATTATTCTGCTGCTATTTCGCTGAATTCTTGACTAAAAGTACACGCGTAGCAGAGATTGAGTATTCCGACTGTATTGTTTGCTGTACCTTGTCTTTGTTCTGTAACAAGGCGGACAAAAAGTGTAAGGGGGTTTCTGACCAATTTCCACAAATACTGTGCGAATGTACAGCAATACATTGGTGTTACTACCTTTTCTCACTGTCATCAGCGTGATATTCTTGTATATGTTAAAACCGGTACTATTTGTAAAAGACGGGAAGACCTAGAAATACCGGAAATAGAATCCATTTGGCTATAGATCACTCTAGAAAAAGCAAAGCACTATTTAGTAGGTTTTGTGTATAGACCCCCATCGTCACATACTGATTGGTGTGAATATTTTGAATTTCAAGTAGATAAAATTGCTAATGAAGAGAAAGAATTTTACATTCTAGGTGATATAAATCGAGACCTTCTCAATGATCAAATAGAAGGGAATTGGATGAAATTTATTGATTCGTTACGTATGGAGCAACTAGTAAATGAACCCACCAGAGTAACAGCTACCTCTAAAACACTTATAGATCATATTTATACCAATACAAAAGAAAATGTTTTGGAAGTAATGGTTACAAAGATTATTATAAGTGATCACTTTCCAATTTTTCTAACACGTAAAGTCAATGGCAAATCAACAAAAAATAATATCCATAAATGCATTACTTATAAGTCCTTCAAAAACTTTTATACTGTTAAATTCCTAGAAGATCTAAAACAGATTCCATGGAATACAGTCCAAATCTTTGAGGATATTGATGATGTTTTAGATACTTGGACAGATCTGTTCATCAGTATAGTGGACAAGCACAGCGCCGGATTAAGCACCGTGGAGGCCCATAGGCAGTCAAACTTTTGGGGCCCCAGACCCACGATCACGGTCTCATGGGGGCCCCTGATGGGGCCCATAAAAGTCGCGGGGCCCATAGGCAGTTGCCTACTCTGCCTAATGGGTAATCCGGGACTGGACAAGCATGCCTCTTTAAAAACACATAGGATAAAGAAAGACCATCAGCCAGGCTGGATCTCCCAAGAAATTTTAGAAGCAATAAAGCAAAGAGACCAACTAAAATCAGTAGGAAATCAAACTGAATATAGAGTTTGGAGGAATAAAGTTCATAAAATGATACATCAATCCAAACAAGCGCACTACAAAAAAGTGCTGAATGAAAACCAAAATAACCCGAAAGCTATCTGGAAAGTGTTTGCAGGTTTTGGTGCAGGCAAATGTAAGCGTAAAGCTGAATTTTTTCCCCTCAATCATGAGGGCATTTATACTGATAATCCAAAGGACATCTCAGATATTTTTAACAACTTTTTTGTTCAAATTGCTGAAAAACTTAAAGAACCCAGAACTTCATCTGATCATCTGGAACTCAAACATTTTTGTGCTAAAAAACTACAAAACAATAAAAAATTTGAAATTCCTGACATGAGTCCAGAATTTGTGTTGAAATATATTAAAACAATGGATGTATGTACAGCTACAGGACTTGATATGATTGGATTAAGGCTACTAAAAGTGGCTGCACCTGCAATTGTAGAGAGTATAGTTTTCATTTGTAATGAAAGTATTAGGTCTAATAAATTTCCACAAAGATGGAAAACTGCCAAGGTTATACCATTGCATAAAGCAGGAACAAAAGATGATGTAAATAACTACAGACCCATCTCTATCCTTCCTTGTCTCTCCAAATTACTAGAAAAACATGTACATGATTCCTTTCTCAACTATTTAAACACTTATGATCTTATTCATTAGAATCAGTCTGGCTTTCGCCAGAATCACGTCTGTGAAACCGCACTTGTATCTTTGATTGATAAATGGCTGAAAGCGTTAGATCAAGGAGAAATGGTAGGCACTATTATGGTTGATTTTCGTAAAGCTTTTGATCTTGTAGACCATGAAATTTTACTTGAAAAACTAAAGATTTATCAATGTAGTGAAAACTCTCCAAACTGGTTTACTTCTTATTTAACCGACAGAGTGCGAAAAGTATCTTTAAATGGTCAACTTTCTAAAAGTAAAAGTATTAATTGTGTAGTAGCACAAGACTCTATCCTTGGACCTCTGTTATTCATTCTATTTATCAACGATTTACCTCTTAAGATTGGAACTTCAATTTCTTCCACTGACCTCTATGCAGATGATACTACACTGTCTGAGATTGGTAAAACCAAAACGGTACTTGAAAATAACTTACAAGATGCTCTCAATAGACTTCAAGTATGGTGCAAGGAAAACAGTATGATCATAAATACAGAAAATACGAAAGCCATACTAGTTACAACACAGAAAAAACGAGCAAGACTAGATAGCAACAAACTTAATGGTTTTTTTTGACAATGTGAGTCTTAATATGACCTCTCGATAGAATTCTTGGTGTATTCGTAGATAACAATATTATGTGGTCTATTCACATTAAACACATTTAAAAAAAGGTTAATTCTTATCTTTGGCTACTGAGGAAAATCAAAACATACATTCCTCTTCAGTATAGGGTCATCTTTTATAAAAGTTATATTCAGCCATATCTGGACTACTGTAATGTAATTTGGGGTAATACCTCTAATTCAAACATAACAACACTTATAAGGCTTGCCATTTAATTCTAGATCAATGTATTGACAATTTTCAGGATGCAATGAATAATGTAAAGGTTTTAACAATACATGAAAGAATATTTCTTAGAAAAGCCAAATTGATGTATAAAGTATCCAGAAAATCCATTCCTGTCTATATAAGCAATACCTTTCACCAAAGAGATGCTGATGGTACTCCAAATTTAAGGTCCATAAGAAGAAAAAAATTACATTATACCAAGGCCAAAGAAGGAATTGTTTTAAAAAAAGTTTTCAATTTACTGGTCCAGTAGTATGGAACAACATTCCCAGCAACATAAGGCAGGCTCCTAGCATTTCTTCATTTCATAACCAATGTCTTAAATGGATGAAATCTTTAGAAAACTAAACAGTGCTAGTACCAAAAAAAAAATACTGCCTGCTTGTCTGGTTTTTTTTTTTGCATCATTTTCAAAGCTGAATGTTTCAACGCAGAATGATATTTTATGCTTCTTCTAGAAGGTCTCAAGGTAGATTAGTTCTGTAACTAATTGAGTTACATTTTCTAAATAAAGTCTTTATTATTATTATTATTATTATTATTATTATTATTATTATTATTATATTTTACATCAACATTTGCTTGTTTTGTTGACTGATTTTGATTAGGTGTTTGCACTCATAGCTCCGCTTAATGTGTAACAATATTCCATATCTGACAGAAGTCTAGTAGCTAATGCAAACTGAGGACGGGAGAAAGTACACTAAAATCAATATGTCTGGAAAAGAAATTTGAATTTTTGACTTTGTAAATACGCAACATTATAACAAGACCATTTTGCAATCGCTTCTTAGATTTGTAAAGGTACTAGATAATTAAAATGCTGAAGACTGTGTGATTATTTTTAAACCTTATGTCCCAATTCTGTGTTGTTGTTTTTATTTTTATTTTTACAAACTCTGTCTATAGTGTGATGTTATTTTCTCGTACGTTAAAAGCAAAGTCACTGTAGACAATGGGATATATGCTTCCTTTGGATTATCAAAATTGTGTCGTCAGTGAATGAGAAATATAATTTAGGGCAAGGTTGATAGGAATCATTCGAAACTTGCACGATTCTTTTGGTTTCTTATCGTACCTGTTGAAACCGGAATCCATTAAACTCTGTCAGCAGTCGCAGTCTTACTTCTACTACCAACTCATCATTAATAGCCAAAATCGCAGAGAACACAACACATTAGCAAGATTCATTTTAAATCAGGCTGTTGATCAATAGTGAAAACGATATAAGTTTTCTTTAACATCGATATAGGACCTCTCCGGTGGCCTAGTGATTCGAGCGTCCACCATGGATGTGGTACGTCTCTGGTTCGATCCACAGCCGAGTGATACCAAAGACATAATTTTTTTTTACTAACAGCTTTCTCGCTAGGCGCACATCATTAAGGTGTTAGTGTTACGACTGGTCGGCCTGGTGTCAGGATAATGTACCTGGGTGGAACATCATGCTACATGTCTGAGGCATGATGACCCAGTGCTAGAAATCACTAGAAACCGTCACACTGCAGACATCATAACGATATGACTAAAATAGTGTTAAAGCTAAGTTAAAAATCCAAATCACACATTTAAGAGAACTGTACTCTACAAACTGGCTAGCTCAACATGGGGCGCAAGTGCTCAGACACTCAAGAACTCAGCACTGGCCCTCTGTTATTCGACAGCAGAGTATTGCGATCCAGTCTCGGCTTGATCATCCCTTACTAAGTTATTTGATGTCCAGCTCAACACAACAACGCGTATAATCTCTTGAACACTTCGTCCTACTTCTTTTTCCAATGATGCCGCTACTCAGCAATATTCCTCATCCACACCTGCGTCGCCAGGAAGCAACCACAAACGTGTTGGCTAAGGTTTATGCCAGTGAGAAACGTCCACTGTACATGGACATCAGCTCATATCCTGCAGTCCGTTTGACTTCGAGACGCCCAATCTGCTGTGGTCGGATGCCAGAGGATATGATAATCTGTTTCGGCATGGAGTATCGAGTGGTCCCCAACATATGTTGTAAACCGCTTCCGCGTAACTCTATCTGTCTTCCCTTCTAGCTTTAATTTTCCACGTCATCTGGGAACCACACTGAACCGCTTTCGGACAGGACAGGGTCTGTTGTACAGTCAACCTTTTCCATTGGGGCCAGGTCACTCACTATCTCTCTTCGTGCTGCTGAGGAGCGTTTCAGACCACGTCACACATTGTAAGTAATTGGCAACTGGCGAAGTTCCTCGGTGGACTGCAGGCTCTGCACATTGCTGACAATGATATTTTTAAATGACTAAACACGCACTACACTCGATAATAATACTAATTTAGGAGAGTGTTTCTCAACATAATGTGAATACGTCTTTTTTTTGATTGTTTTTTTAATTTACATTTAGGTTTATTCTTCTGTCCAGAAACTACCTTAGTAAAAGTGGGCCCGATTTGGATCATTTTGGCAGGGCCCCTTGGATTCACGCGCGGGGCTCTCTATGAGCACTGCATTTAAAAAAAACTTTAAAATATTTTTTTAAGTTATTGAACTTAAATTGCTTCCATCGCTCTAAAATAACCTCTAGCTGTCTCGACATTTTGAATAGATAAGTATCATGTTTTCGCCCGTACCCAGGAAGCATTATATATGCGAGTTACCTTTGCTATGCGTATTTGAGAGAACATTACGTTTTCAATATTTATTTCATGACAGTTAAAACATAAATGTGCAAGTTTATGACTGATCCAAGATGGAGTTCGCGTGTGGATCATCGTAAAGGAAATGCTCCTTTCTTGATTTCGACCCAGAAAGACATTTACTTTGTGCCCATGACACCACTGAGATGTTACTGGCAATTCTGGATATAACATAACATCCTACTGACAGTTTCATCGGTGACTTGAATTTTATTATCAGATCCTCTCTAGCAGGCTTCCATTCAGCTGTAGTCTATGTGTAAAGCAAATGTAATCGATTTTTGGGCTTTCAATGCATTATTACAAATAGGGACAGATTGTAAGTACAGGGTTTATTTAGTAAACCAAGTTAGTTGTAAGATATGACCTCCCGCGTACTGAAAAGGCGTCACTGATATTTTGTAGGTTCCGAGTGTGCTTATTTCAGATAAATATAAGTTTCCTGAGAGGGTTAATGCTAGACTCGACGTCTTCACAATCAAATGCTGCAATAATTCAAAAGTCAGCGAGTATTTCGAATAATTGCGATTAATTTATAACTCGGACTTAAAGTCTGTTAGTTGCAATTATAAATATGCTCCATCTGGCATCTTTCGATACTGCATCATCATTGCTTCACAAATGCTTCGTGTTTATCCAGACTGCCTAATCTTCATTTTTGTCATCACCACACAGACACGTAGTATAAAGGATGTATGTGTTACACATTTTACGTGTCTGACAAAAACATTTAATTTTTAGAACAAATCCAAACATTACAAAACCCCTGCAAGATTATGACCAAGAGCAGCTGTCGTCAATCTAGAACGATTAACTTGCTTAATTAGCAATTACAGGATAGTTTTCTTGAATGAGCTAGTGTAGGTGACCTATAATGTAATAATAATAATAATAATAATAATAATAATAATACTAATAATACTAATATACTTTTATCACTTTTATCCATATCTGATATATAACTTTGAGTACGCGTGGATCCATCTACTAGTCACATAAATATCAATGTATATGACGCCTGCCATTTTGCCAGCTGTTGGGAACGGGATTTTGAAATATATTGCTTTGCAGGGACACAGTTCGGACTTGATTTCGAAAACGTTCGCCCTGTTGGGTCTCAATTCATACATGATTTCGAATATATTGCCCTGCAGAGACACAATTCAGACTGGGATTAGAAATATATTGCCTTGTAAGGACACAATTCAGACTTGAGCCTTGCCAGCTTTGAAGTCATGACATCATGTCGAATCCTTCAGAAAGTGACCATTGAATATAATTATTCTTTTTCTAGCGTTTAGTAAAATCGCCAATTTTCAATAAGCTGAAACGATATTTAATCAGAGAAACGAAATTCTTGGTACAAGTTTTATGAGTATTATGGGAGATGGAATGGTCCATTATCGTATTGGGTATGGAAGGGAAGGGTCTATCGTCTTACAGAGTAGGAAATTGTCCATCGTTAGCATAATGAAAAACAATATGTTGTTAATGTAACAGACACGCATGTTGGACGGAATTAGGGTGTCCACATTATTACTTTAGGCATAGATTAGATTTTTTGAGATCAATAGAGTTATTTAGCCAGCTATAAATAATTTATGATAATATTTACTCAATAATCATTGCACCATCGACCATATTGGTTTTGGTAATGTGATACAGTGTTCAGTAAACCTTATTGTTGTTATTATCTTTATTTAAGCGATGACTCTTGTGTGGTTTGCAAGAACGATTTTAAAATATTTTTTGTGACACAGTATTGTTACGTAAAGTGGACTAACTGTAACAGTTGTTTTATAACTATTTCATTTCTTTTAATACGATCTCAAACGCCTTCATCCTTGAAAAAAATCCCGTGATTTTAATTAACAGTTAAAAAAATGTTTACCCTGTGTTAGAGCACAACCTACTTTATCAAGTAGTTGCCGTTATGTTACAGAAATAATAAAAAGACTCTAGGACCTGGACTTACAAAAAGAGTTCAAGTTCATGTATCCATTTATTGAGGGTAGGGAGTCTAGCGTGTGCATACGTCATTTTGTAACCCGGATGTTTAATACCCAGCATTTTTTCACTTGCTATTTTATGACGATATGATTCGTGACTTCACACGAGGGCCATTGCTAAATAACCTTATCGAAAAATTCGCATGAAGAAAAAAAAATGACGTACAGTTATTGCATAATTTTAAAACTATTATATACCTGCAAGCATGAATTTTTTTAAAAGTTCTTCTAAATAAGAACTCGTATAGTTATTGAGAATAGAATTAATCTAGAAAGTTGTATTGTAGGTTTTCACTTCAGATATCGATTGTCATTATCACAGGCCTGCTGCAATTCCACGTACTTTATTGCATCATTTCAAAACTACTATATACCTGCAAGAATGGATTTTTAATTTTTTTCCAAGTTCTTCTTATTGGTTTCTATATATAAATATATATAAAACAACGAACGAAAATTATCAGCCTTTTTGAAAAAGATTTGGATTGGCATGACACATGAGAGATCAATGTCTACAAACTATAACGTGTTTATTACATCTTCTAAATATGATTAGAATAAAAACGAACGTAGCTATTTATTTGTTTTGCTAAACGTCATTAAACTTTTCAATAATGACATAAGTATAAATGGATAGTTACAAAAGCATGAATATAAATTGTTAAATGTTAGATTGCATAAATAGAGGATCTCAAATAGGTAATGATTTAATAATTTAATTAATTTATCAAACTCGTTGACCAATGTTCATGACTCGCAAGAACTGGACAGTATTCAACGACTTTCATAAAACTTAATATTTTAAAATACACATTGAAGGTTCTTTCTATCACATATTTGTTTCCAGTGTAAATTATTCAGATAGAAAGAAGAACGTATACTTTCGTTTTTCAAACAGACGCTGCGGTTTTAATTTGTTACGCGCATAAAATAGTCCCAAACAAAGTTGAACTACTATTAACGTTTAAAAGAAGATAATACTTTTCTTAAAACTATAAATCAAAGAACATGCGTGCTTTATAATAAACAAAATATATTACACATAAAAATTCTTGTGTCAGCTCAGACTGTCCCATGCGTGTCATGTCTCATTGTTGTCTGCAGCACCCGTTAGAGTACAGTTGGCGATCCATGTTCACATAAGCGATTAGTGTCATTTTCACAACTAAATATTACATTGCTGAAATATTATTGGGAAACAAGGTCTACTGGATGCAGAAATTCCCATATTTGCTCTATGATGCAGTATTTTAATTGGAACAGTGGACTTCAGAATAGGTAAACATATTTATTTTTGAGTCGGAATTGCATCATATTTGTACCGCATGAATATGCAGTGGCTAAATAAATCATTGTTAGTTTGGCGATTAGTTCACGGCCACATTATTCTGTGAACATATGTGAGTTTAATTATTTATGTATGTTCACATTGAAACCACGTGTTTTTCTAGGGTGGATCCCATGCTGCATGTATACCCCGCCCCTCTCCACTCCGTCCCACGCACCCATCATCAACTGAACAATTCCCTTAGTTTTACTTGTTGCTTTTCTTGTCTTGGAGTTTTAGCCATTTTTCTTGTTATTTTATACACGACATAACACGCCCATGTGGGGGTAAATTGGCAACATTCAGACAGACGAAACCATTTCATCCCAATTCCTTTTGTAACTCGAATCGAGAAATGGCCGCCAAAATGTTCATTGAAAACAAAAAACTCCAGACGGCGGGGTTAGAACGCTTTCACATGGTCGCAGCCGATCAGTAAAAAGATTAGCGCACAATCATTTTGTGGGCTTATTCGGACCGATCAGAATCACATAAAGTGATATGTTGACGTGTTATGAAACCATTTATATTAAATTGCACATACTGTAAGGAAAGTGTATCGACTATGTGACAATGTAATTTGTTCGATTAAGTTAAAATGTTTTAGCGTTTGTCCTTATTGACACTCTCTGCCGATTGACAACGAAAAAGTACAATTCTACTACGAATCTGTTTTCCCTTTCTGTATAACGCGCGAGAAAACGATAATTCGTTTATTTTGTAAAGAAGGTACTTTTTTTGGTGGTGGTGGAGGGGACACGCTCTGGTTAGCTTCAGTAAGTTTATGCAGTGACGTCATCACATGTGTGCGTAGCCAGTGACGTCATCACATGTGTGCGTAGCCAGTGGTTGCGTGAGACACTTTCATGATTTAAACTAGGTCAACCCAGTGCGCTGGCATTGTTTCTTTGATTTTGTTTTTTTTTTTAATTTCTAAAACTCGGTGAGTTTCATTAAAAGCATGTAATAATGTAATATCGTTCTCATACTTCTTCACTTACAAATACAATAAACCTTCTTCTATTTCATCTGCATGTTAGGTTGGTTGTTTCTGTATTTGATCTTTACATGGCGTATTTCCTTGTTCATCAGAATCGACTTGATTTCTCTTGAATTGGTTTTGTTCGGTTGGCCTATTAGCTCCCCCCCCCCCCTTACGTAAATTCCCAGTTTCTTCATTTTTGGTTGCCTCATAGATCGCAGAAATGCAGACATATACTTATTGACATTTTTACGGCTTTGATGATACTATTGGAGTAGACTACCTGTCATTAGGTACACTCAAATTCAAAATCTTCCATCCGAGGCTATTCAATATTTCAGTCATTCAGAACAATCAAGTTCAAAAGTTTCTATCCGAGGCTATTGAATATTTCAATCATTAGGTACAATTACGTTCAACATTTTCTATTCGAGGCTAGTCAATATTTCAGCCTTATTAGTACAATCAAACTCAAAGTTTATATACGAGGCAATTCAATATTTCAGTCATTATATACAATGAAATTCAATGTTTCTATCTGAGGCTATAATATTTCAGTCATTAGTACAATTCAATCCAAAGTTTATATTTGAGGCAATTCAATATTCCAGTCATTAGTACTGTTACACGCACAGGGGTATTCACTTGACCGAGCGGTGTCAAAACCCTGGCGCGAGTCACGCTGGAAGTCATATGTTTTCCCCAAATTTCCAAAGACTTCCATACAACTTGAGTTGTAAAATGGAAAGAAAGACGTGGCTGCTATAATTAATAATCTTTGCTCTAATCAATTGGCGACCCAGAGGAGACAACTAGCCCAAGAGTCCATTAACCGCACCTTAGCATGGTTTTTCTCCATTATCATCCTATTTCCGTACCGCAAGCCCGTCATGCCATAGAAATTCCACTAGTATTCCCTTACTAACTGGGAAATATTTAACTGCGCGACCCTAGGCCAGTCAATCCACAGAATTTCCGGCGTATCACGCTCATATACATACGCCCATTTTCCACTATGGACACATAAACGGTACCTACCAAGTTCCAACTTATTGATTCCATTCTATAATTTACTGATTTCCAACCATAAATACTGCCTTTTCAATCACAATACTTTTATACACCGCGGAATTTTAATATGGACTATGTTACAAAAAGGGACAGTCATTCGGCTTATACCCAAATTCACTACTAACGACCCCAGCATGGTTCAAATTCACTCACACTCGGCTCTGTGATGTTTGCTCCTACTAACTGGCTAACTATTTCGGGCTAGTAATGTTTCCATGGCACCGAAGACCAAATACTCGCACAAATTAAAAACGGGATGCTGTCAAATACACATACTCCAAATTTATTACAGTACAATAAAATTCAAAGTTTCTATCCGAGCCAATTCAATATTCCTGTCATTAAGTACAGTGAAATTTAAAGCTTCTATACGAGGCAATAAATGTTTCTTTTACAATGTACAATTAAATTCAGTCTCAACTTGACCCGATCCCAGTTTTCAGTGTGATTTATAGAATTCATTGATAACGGGAGTAACAAGTACTTAGAATAAAACATCACTTCATATGTTCGGGTCCAAACGGTGATCTTCCTTAGGCAGACACTAAATACGCTTGTGTCTTAATTATGACCAGGACACAATTTAAATTTATTCACTGAATTAGTTTGTCTGATGTGCAATAAAAACCTGTTTATAATATGATCAACGTGAAAGGAGAAAGACGAAATCAGCGGGAATGAAAGCCTGTGTATTGAATAAGATCAATACCTGAAGGGTCGTATAAAATCCGAAGATCAATATCGTGCAAATAGGTAACTTTTTTTGGTTACAATCTGGTTGGCTTTGTCATACCTTTAAAGATTAAACGGTCAGCGGTGATTTATTGGAATACATTTTTTTTCAGTAACCATTCGTTAATATGACAAGGACAAAATGAAAATTTAATATGTTGTATTAAATTCAAACAGTCCAATCATGTAGTGATTATTCTAGCTACGATGCTGTAGCCACGAGCACGTGATCTAGGCTATATCTTGCACTGAATCAAAACATAATTATTGTCAAAATTAAAACTATGACTTGGGTTAAACTCTTCTTCCTAAGTAGAGTTATGTTTTTTTGTATTTAAAAAAAGTTAATAAAGTAGACGCCTTTGTACACAACTATCTATATTATACACGCATTTCAAAACTGAAATGCCGCAACTTAACATCTCTAGATCCATTTTTAGTTTAGTACTACATGGCTACACAATTGGACAAGCTTGTATAATTTATGTAACAATGTGTATGAATATGCAATTATTTGGTGATACTATTGGATTGTGTCCCAGTTTGATGCATGCAAATACACTAGACATGTTCTTTCTTTAACTATAGAACATGTTTATACTGTTTAGGATACCTTAATGAAAATGGACAAACGACTCCAGGTCTTACATCGAAAGCCATTATGTTATTTGTAAACTGTAATTCTACTGTGATATATGAGAAGGTCTCGTAAGCCTGAAATGCATGTTCTTACTAATAATACTTACATAAACACAAATGATACTCTGACGCCAAAAGGTGCAAATATATATCATAAAACGTATGGTACACGGGAATGTTGGGGAAGAAAAAAACGAATATACCAAATTAAAATATCTGTATATTTTGACAAACATGGTTTTCAAGTAGTACTGGAATCGGGTGTTTTAGGCTTTTAATCAATTCTAAAAAATGAATATATATTATAACAAAAATGCACTACATCTCCACTACTTCACGTGCTTTAGATATATGGCCAAAACGTACTTAAATGATATATTTACGAAAAACGAGTAATAAAAATAAATATACTGAATCATGACACGAAATGAATCTTTATTGTTGTTGTTGTAGGGTTTAACGCCGTTTTTCAACACAAGATAGGCTATGCTAGGCGGTCAGAATCTAGAGAAAACCACGTAAAAATCCACAGCCCCACCTGAAGCTTCTGCCAAGTTTTCTCACATACCCACATTGCCCGAACCCGAGACTCGAATCCACGCAGACAGAAGCGAGATAGTATGACCCGTAACGGCGAGTGGTTTAGATCACTCCGTCACTCGGGGTCGGAAGAATCTGTAAAGATATTTTGATGAATATGGTTTTGAGGAAGTACTGGACTAGAGTGTGTTATGCTTCTATCATTTGTAATTTAAATGGAATTCAAACTTTTAAGTGAAACACTATGACTGTCACAGTGGAGATTATTGTACATATTACAACGGATACATGTTCAAAGTGTGTATTACTAAAGACGGTTCAAAGTGTGTATTACTAAAGAGTGTTCAAAATGTGTATTACTAAAGACGGTTCAAAGTGTGTATTACTAAAGACGGTTCAAAGTGTGTACTACTAAAGACGGTTCAAAGTGTGTACTACTAAAGACGGTTCAAAGTGTGTATTACTAAAGACGGTTCAAAGTGTGTACTACTAAAGACGGTTCAAAGTGTGTATTACTAAAGACGGTTCAAAGTGTGTATTACTAAAGACGGTTCAAAGTGTGTATTACTAAAAAGTGTTCAAAATGTGTATTACTAAAGACGGATCAAAGCGTGTATTACTAAAGACGGTTCAAAGTGTGTATTACTAAAGACGGTTCAAAGTGTGTACTACTAAAGACGGTTCAAAGTGTGTACTACTAAAGACGGTTCAAAGTGTGTACTACTAAAGACGGTTCAAAGTGTGTACTACTAAAGACGGTTCAAAGTGTGTATTACTAAAGACGGTTCAAAGTGGGTATTACTAAAGACGGTTCAAAGTGTGTATTACTAAAGACGGTTCAAAGTGGGTATTACTAAAGACGGTTCAAAGTGTGTATTACTAAAGACGGTGTAAACATAATTTAGCTTTGTTCAAAGATAATCGCTATAATTCAAATGAAATAGGAGACGTGTACACATAGAGCTGAATGTCATGTTTCATTAGAACATTTGTTCAAAGCTTGCAATATTCATCAGAACCTCACCCTTCAATTGGAATGAATCAGTAGAAAAATGTCTTCCTTAAAATTTTAAATTTCCAATTAGTGTGGTTTCATTATTTTGTTGCAGAATATCGAAATTTACTGATTTTATGAAAAATCATGAACTTAAATACACAACGAGCAATGATCCCAATTTAGAAACAACTGGATGCATTCAGTTCCCTATATTTAATTCCGTAGCACATAAATCTCTTTGCCTGTAGGTGTCAGTAATAATTCAGAATATATCAAAGTGTGATATTGTTTGCTTAATAATTTTATTTGCCTATATAAACTAGACCTGTCCACCACACAAAGTTACCAGAATGTGGACGGTTTGTTCTGGGATAAGGAAGAATCTAACAATATCGTGGTCAAAATGTCAAAGCTCGATGTCTTTGTGACTCAATGACGAATAATGGTTTTCTCGCAATATCTTCACCATCTTCAGTTACCAAACCTTATGAATGACTTACACTTCTTTATGAAGAATTCAGTCGATTTCGTCGTCAGAAGTTCAACAGTCAAGGTCACTTTTACTGAAAGAAGAAATATATTTTTTGCACATTATCTCGGGTTCCCTTCTATTTTCTAGACCAAAATTTGTGTATAATTTGCATAGGTGTAACGCAGTAACCAACTTATTAGGTCAAGGTCAATGTCATCGTGTCTCAGCACAATAATTTGACTTCTTCATAACCTATTGCTGCTAAAGGTTATTTATGAGTTTAGCTGGGGTAAGGAAGAACTCTGTCAATTTCGAAATCAAAACGTTAAAGGTCGGTGCAACTGTGGCTGGATAAATAAATATGGTTTCCACGCAAGAACATTAGCTTTAGATCACACATCTAGACCAACCATTATGAATACTTTATACTTTGGGTAAAGAAGAAGCCTATCGATTTGGGGGTCAAAGGTCAAAATGACTGAAACAATAAAAGTGGTTTCTGTACACAGATTTGCCTCATCAACGCACATAACTATTAAAGACAGACCGGACGTATAATGTGCCGTTTAGTACTTTATGCCATGTATTTATTTCTCCTTGTTTATTGAATCAGAGACTTAATATCAGTACACACATCTTTCGCCATACATACATCGATAGCTCTGCCAGCAAATACGAATCAACTGACTGAAAAAGTGCTTATTAGTAATATTTTTCACCTACCAAGTAAAAGCTGCATAATTGCTTCTATAACGTCCTTCCACGTCAAAGATGATAAATGCTTCTATAACGTCCTTCTACGTCAAAGATGATAAATGCTTCTATAACGTCCTTCCACGTCAAAGATGATAAATGCTTCTATAACGTCCTTCCACGTCAAAGATGATAAATGCTTCTATAACGTCCTTCCACGTCAAAGATGATAAATGCTTCTATAACGTCCTTCCACGTCAAAGATGATAAATGCTTCTATAACGTCCTTCCACGTCAAAGATGATAAATGCTTCTATAACGTCCTTCCACGTCAAAGATGATAAATGCTTCTATAACGTCCTTCCACGTCAAAGATGATAAATGCTTCTATAACGTCCTTCCACGTCAAAGATGATAAATGCTTCTATAACGTCCTTCCACGTCAAAGATGATAATTGCTTCTATAACATCCTTCCACGTCAAAGATGATAAATGCTTATATAACATCATCATGGACTTAAAAGATAATTGAAACATAAGTCCATTTTCCTTAGGTAAATGATCCCTTGTGTTAACTGACCAAGGAATGAATTCTCCATGCGGAAAAATTTGACCACAACTAATATTATTGGAGTAGGCATAGCATGTTCCACGTTTCACAATCTTCTCATTGTTTGCGGCGTTCACGTTTCATGAAACTGAAATGTGGAATGCAGTAGTACAATATATTCATTTGATTTCTCATGGCTCTTTCAATGGATAGTCAAAGACTCTTCTTACACACACACGCGCGCGCACGCACGCACGCGCTTTAAGGCAATCAGGCTAAAGTATTGTTATTATTGATATATTAGCAATAAAGATACACGTTCCAGTATGTAATACAACCCTATGTTAATTTATATGTACGATAGTCGATACTCTGAAATAGGTAAAATAATGAATAAATATTATGACAGAAATGCATAACATACATAGCAACGGGTAGTTGGACATAATCACGTGCTTTAGATATATGGGCAAATCGTATCTAAAAGATGTTTTTACGAACCAGAAACGTGATGTTATAGGCCTCAAATGAGAATGTTTTATAAAATTTACTAAGAATGCATCCAATATGATTACAGGACTTTGGTTCCTCGAATGTTTGCAAAGTGTGATTGACATTGAACATGATAATATTTTAATTTTGTCTGCGACCAGTCTGATTTGGTGCAGCTTAGCATTCTGTGGGAGCTGTAATGGTAATACATGTAGTAATAAAGCAAACTACTTTGAAATAGACAATATCATGTTTGCCAATACGCAAAACAATACATTGATGTTAAAACGCGCTTTGCAATACAATGATGTTGAAAACGCGCATAGCAAAACATTGATGTTAAAACATTCATGTTGATACATTGATGTTAAAAACGCGCTTATCAATACATTTATGCTAACAACGCGTGAAGCAATACATTGCTGTTAAAACATTGATATTGATAAATTGATGTTAAAAACGCGCATATCAATACATTGATGTTAAGAACGCGAAGCAATACATTGATGTGAAAGATCCAACGAGTTATAAGTATTAACATCTTTTAACATCAACAGTTTTCAGATGGACTGTAATGCAGTTTCATTAAGTACTTAATGCACAACGGTTAATAAATGCAGAAAATCCGCTAATGTTCACATTTCACCAAACTTCCAAGCGGAATGAATTTAAGTACAAGAAACAAACTTTTGGTTTAAACATATTTTATTGTCGTATTTACAGCACATGGGGTCGGGCTACAATTTCTCACGACTTAGCAACAGCCCTCTATCAAGTACACAAGCAGGCACATGAAATGGGGGAAGGACAAAGAGCATGTGCATATCTTTATACGTGGACCAGAACAATGCATTAATATAGATGAATATAAAAAAGTCATCGTACGCAAACGGTTAATGCAAAAAAATGTACAACCAAATTTAAAGACGAGAAAAAAAGAGAGATGAGTTGGGCCTTTAACGGGAGCCTAATAAAATTAATACAATTATTGATCAATAATATCTAAAGACCTTGGCTCCTTCTGATATCACGTGATAATCCTTTCTTACCTGAGCTCTTTGCGTTGTTGATTTTAACATTTTCATGTATTATGTATCTTCCGATGAAAACAATCTACTGCGCGGATCACAAACACATAATACGTCATCTAAGAATATTGAGCCGTCAAAAGCATGTGGGTTATATCAATATTATGGCTTAATAAACCAGGATGACCCATCATAGAACGTAATGACTTTAATTTTAATTAAATGCGTATGGAAATTGAAAAAATAAAACGGAAACATAGAATGGAAGGTAAGAAAAAAGGCCTGAAAAATATAATCATTCATGGAGCAAATTCGTTGTAGTATTGTGATGAACAATATGGGTTTCTTAATAAGAACTTATTTGAACTACGTAGAATATACTAATTGTCTGTAGTTTATCAGTAGATACATCGGAAGACGTTAATATGTTTAGCCTGGAATCATATGAAAATATTTGTTAAGGAAGAAGAAACTTCATTATTTCAGGTTAAAAGTATGTCGGCGATCCTTCTGTTTCTGTGGCTGTTTTCTTGCACATCGTTATGTGGGGGTAACGAAGAAGTGGAGATGGAGAATGGTACACGATACTACCAAGAACGAGTGTTTGAGGCGTTTAATGTCTCAGAGTCAAATATTTCCTTGATTATACACTCTGATTTTCAGGTGAGTCTCGTAGATAATTATTCCTTTTCTAGTTTATTTGACACATATTTTTATTCTGGTTTCTTGTTTATATAATGCACAGCAATTAGGGGAGAAAAACAAATGTTTGACAGACAAAAATATCCGAAATACAAAGCAAGCCATGTCAATTCAATTAACTGAAACAGCATGTATATATATATATATATATATATATATATATATATATATATATATATATATATATATATATATATTGTGGATCAGTCGTCTACAAAGAAACATTGGAAAAAGACAAATCCATTCTGAAGCTGGTGCAGAGAACTCAAATATGCGTACGAAATGTTATGTCTGTATCTGAGAAAGAAATACATGTACCTCCAGTCTAAATCGTTGTTGCATTACATAAAAACCCAGACCGTTTACAATAGTTCCCAATAGACCTATTGCCGTTTTATACGAGTGATGTCCCTTTACGTAAGGCCAGAGGTCATTAAGCGTTGAATTAGGTTATGCTCAGTAATGTTCAAAAAAAAGAATTATTTAAAAAAAAACAAAGGTAACACTCTGTTCAGTTTAAATTTATAGTCTTATCGTTTAATTACTTCTGCACTTTGGAATTATCAGTCGGTAGAAAGCAGCTTTGGCAGTCCTTTTTCCAATACGTTTGATCATAAGCATTATAACCATTTTATTTCTTCTTTAACATGCCCGTCTTCTTGCTTAGAATGAGAGCAATGGAATTAATCCATGACATTGACTTTTAAGAATCACAATTGTATTTACATCGTATTAAACAAAAAAAACACGATTCCAGTGTCTTTCTTTTTATCCGCACACTTTAACTGAGTGGAGATTTCATTGATAATTTTATCTTCATAATTTGAAAATATCCTAAAAAAAAAACAGCATCAATATACTTTTTTGATCAATATCTCTCGGGAATAGCACCGTAATGCAGTCGTACTTATTCAGTTCTCCAAAGTAATATAGCTTAATTGATATCACAAAGTGATGGAGGTTAATTGATGCCATATTGAAATGAAGTAAGCGTCTTAGAGGCGCAGATTCGGAACTGATTAAATATGTAGGAAACATCGGGCGCCCTTTTCACTTTAGCAAAAATTGTTTTATCTTATTTTAATACACAAAATATGTGCTGAGTGATTCCAATACGTGGCTGTCGTATTACGCCATATAAAACAAATACGTGGAGGCCATATTCCGCCATATAAAACGAATACGCAGAGGCCGTATTGTCCCATATAAGACGAATGCTTTTCATCACTTGCATCAAAAACTCGATCCGAGATTGAAGGTTCAATGGGTATGTAGTAAAAAGCTATTTAATTTGCTCAAAATTCACAAATGATCATTTTAATTATATGTACGAAGAACAAGATAAATTAAAGCATTTGCATCATATTGTCCTAAGTTTTCCTTCGCTCTTCAAAAATGTAGCTACACTGTGTTCGATGGAACCCATATTTCGTCTCGATATCAAAAACTCAGAACGCAACTGAATGGCTGTGTGACAAGTCAACAGTACAATATGGCCGAAAGCTAGAGTAAACGGCAAGAATAGACCTTAAGAAATTGATTTGGTACTGACATGTGCCAGGGTTGGTAGTCTGATAGACCTTTTCGAAAACATGCAAAATACATATTGGATTGACTATATATATATATATATATATATATATATATATATATATATATATATATATATATATATATATATATATATATATATATATATATATATACTGGTGCTATATGATGATAGCATAATGATAAACACAAACATGCAGATACAAATGCAGAGGATATCTACGTTTCTTTGTGAGTCGATTCAAGGAAATAATCCTCAAGTGAAGTGGAAGCATTATAAAGCTTCGAGTGGCGATGTCAAGGGTGCCGATACGAAGTGTTTCTAATTTAACAGTTACATATTTATATATTTCTGCTGAAAATAAAACAGAATTTTTTTTCATTATATATTTTTGAAGGAGAAAACCACTGATCTGTATGAATGTTTTCAATTATTTGCCCATGCGATTAACGACTGTAATACTTCATGAATAATAAGATGTTATAAATGTAGCAGTAGTTTCGGAGAACGACTTAACGCATATATATCTCCCACGTATAAATGCTTACAACTAGTCACCTGTCAAATCAATTAATGTTTTCATAAGAAGAATGAAACTGACTTATTTTGCCTAACACGTGTCTTGTGCGTATATGATATAGTGGACATTTATAAGTGTAGTTAGCATTACTGTAAAGATGTCGCATTAAGGATACAACTTATTTTGGGTAGGATACGTTACACCTATATGTCGATGGACTCCTAATTTCTGTTGCCAATCAGCTCTCAACTTTCCATATGTTATCTTTCATATTCAAAATACGAGTGTCAAGCGAGATAAAATGTATTATTAGAAAGACTTATCATTAATTCAGAGCTTTGCCTTAAAAGCATCTTCTCTTCCGCATAGAGTGTAACAGATCTTGGAGAGACAGGATATCAGATATAATCTGGTCATGTAAATTCAGTCAATGGCAATTTGTATCATTCATGCAGAAAACGTATATTGAAACTCGCTACAACTTCAGATCATGATGTAGCTTGGAGTTTGCTGTTAGGCATTTTGTGATTGCACCTCTTCTTTGCTTACATCAATGTACACTGTTGGCACTGTTTTAATTTAGCTCTATTCATCCTGACGAGAGAGAGAGAGAGAGAGAGAGAGAGAGAGAGAGAGAGAGAGAGAGAGAGAGAGAGAGAGAGAGAGAGAATATCAGAAGAAGGAACATATGAATCACGTATACATATTTAATTCTAACATATATTAGGGTAGATGTTTTTTTATGAATTGGGAGATACAGTCACTCCAAAGGTGATTTCGCCACTGTGGCGATATGTCGTTCTACCACATAGTGATAATGTTTATATCTATCTATCTATCTCTTCTCAAAACTTCCTTTTCCAACCGATTCCTTGATAAATGTTTACATCGAAATTGATACGAGGTGAGTTAGGACAACCTAAGCCAAAGATTAATACGAAAATAGCAGCCCACTTTCACGACAGGGTGATTGTAACGATTGTTTTGGAAATATTGCACATATAACACTAAGTCAGCTAAAATTTTCTGGTTGCAATAAATTCATTGATCAATTTTACAAGAATATTGATATCTCGCTTTACACGACACATCAGACTTTACCAAATATTAGGAATAGCAGCCTTATTCTACGAGGGGGTGAATGTGATAATATTTGGTTCAGTATTGTGCATTCATAATGCATCATATAATTTGTAAAAGGATTCCATTTGAAATGAATTCATTGATACTTTGTACATCAGAATTCATTTAAAGCGACAAATGACAACGTTTGTTTGCCAAATATTGAGACCAAATGCTATCTCTTTTATGATGTAAAGATGAAAGGGCGTAGAGTCGGTTTTCTGGGTTCCAAATGTTGTTGTCTGGTTGAACCCTATGGCACGAGTGGGAATATGACGATATTTTGTCCAATATCTCTTATATTTAAAAGAGGGGCAGGGTGACGATAGTTTGTGAAATAAATGTTTCTTAGATTACATCATCTGAACGTTATATCTGTAATTGATTCCTTGATCAAGTGTACATTGATACTAATGTATCGTTCATGACAATCCAGATTCGGACAAACATTAAACAGAACACCAACCATCTTCATACCAAATTCATACAAGATTGGTGAGAACAGCTGACTAGGCACTCATCATCAAGAGGTTAGTATTACGACTTGTCAGACTAGTTTCATGATATTGTGGCCGGGAGATACATGCATGACGTAGTTAGAGTGTTTGAAGCCCGGGGACAAGAAACGTTTTTACGCCCCCTACCCTCTCCAATTCCAGATCCAACCCATTTCAAGGCCCATTTTGGCGCCCCCACTAGTCTGGCGTCTGGGAAAATCTGTCCCCCCCCCTCCCCGCTACGTCTCTGGAGACATCATGCTATATGAAAGCTTAAACATCACTATCAACTGCCACAATGCAGACATCATAGCGATATGACTAAAACTTTGTTACAGCTACGTTAAAATTCAAATCACACACACACACACACACACACACTCTCTCTCTCTCTCTCTCTCTCTCTCTCTCTCTCTCTCTCTCTCTCTCTCTCTCTCACACACACACACACACACACACACACACACACACACACACACATCTTCTTTGAGGGGATGAGGCTGATAATTTATACAATATTTCTGACTGTCACCTTAAAAATTCCGTTTGCAATTGATTCCTTCAACAAAGTGGCTTAGCAGCCGCCCAACTAACCGTAAAAACTGGGAGTTGCAGCTACATTACCATCACGCAACCTTTTCTATTGTGGGGGCGGGGAGGGGTCCCTAGACTTAAGTTTAAGTGGAGTAATGTTAGAATTTCTTTCTATGCCACTACTTGTTTGTACTGATAATTTTTTTTACATGTACATAAATTATAATCATTGTGTGTTGTTAGGAAAAGCACGTTACTTGCCTCAACATGATATAAATTGTATTATGCTGCTGTGTTTTTCAATTAATTTTAAACTGATTAAATTTAATTAGTTAATTAAACATACAATAATATTAAAGTTCTAATTGATACCAGTGAATATTCAATTTTTCTAACTTAGCACCATGAAGCTTTGATTCCAAAGTTTGGCATGCTCGTGTAGTTTTATTTAATTATTATTGTTTTGCCCAGACAACCCCCTCCAGGTCCCTTTCCCCCATCCACCAGCATTGATAGAAGAGAAGGTAGTTTGGTCTTAATCTTTGGCAAGAGAAAGCTGCCATCTGTTGCCCTAAATCAAATTTGATGTAAAACGTATCAAGGGATTGATTGCAAATGGAATCTTTTACAAATTACGCGATGAAGTTTAAATGTACAATATAGGACCAAATATCGTCACATTCACCTAATCGTGGAATCGGGTCGCTATTTAAAATTTAATATTTGGCTAAGTTTGAGGTGTCATGTAAAACTAGCTATCAATATCAATATTACAATAATCAATGATGTTATTGCAGCTAGAATATATTAAATGACATAGTGTGAAGTGTGCAATATTTGCAAAGCAATCGATACCTTCACCCCCCTCTCCCCCCCCGTAAAAGATAGTTGATTATGTTTGTCATAATCTTTGGCTATATTTAGGCTGTCTTACATCACCTCATATCAATTTCGACGTAAACATTTATCAAGAAATTTATTTGGGAACGAATCTTTGAGATGACGCGGTGTAAAATGTGCAATAATATCATAATACCGTTGTGTGTACCCTTTTCCTTCATCTTCGACTACTAGTAAAAATATTTGTAAAACTAATTATATGACGAATTGGTGGTTAAGACTGAACACAATATAACGACTGCTATGGTTCAAATCAAAAGTATTTACGAGTTCATATTGTGTCATGAGGAAAGAGAGTATTAAAAAAATAAACGTGCTACGGTTACTCGATCTCTCCATGTGAGGAAATTTGTTTTGATCACGTGCCAATATGGCGTTGGCGTTCGCTGGATGTAGTATCCGTTGTATTCAAGTAAATCACAAAACATGTGTATTTCCATATCCGCTGTTTTGAGTCCCAAAACCCCCACTCCACCCCTAACTTTTTTTCTTCAAGTAAAATATTTTAATTTCAACCATCTTTGTTATTCATTAATAAACAAATAGATCGATCAATAAACAAACGCATAAACAAATAGATACACAAACAAGTAGAAACATGTTATGATTTTCAATTTTCATAGGCTTAAATCACTCATTCGGTTACCATTCAATTTCAAAAGTTAATTGTTAATATATTATTTCATATTTCTAAAAGCATGTCAGGAATACATCGTTTTAACATTCAACACAAAGTCAAGTTCCGTTAAACACTTGTTTCGTTTGAATACAATAAAGATGAAACTTCTTTAGACGGTTATCGCTTTCATTCAGTATCATCATACGTCCATCATCTCCACCACATATACACTATTTGACCATACTAATTAAGTAGATTTGTTACCTGTCTTTGGCACATACACATGTCGTAAAAACTATTTGTACATAAAAGTTCTAGCATTAAAATATATGTTATGACATTTGAATACGTGACTGATATTGTATCCCGAAATCATTATCTGGACATCCCCTTTCAAGATGACCAGCTTATGGATATGATACGAGTCATGTCTGTTTGGACAAAATAAAATAAGTTCATTTCTATTTGATAGCAGTACACATGATTGCGGTTCAACTTCACTATTCAGTTTTTCGATATAAGCAAGGGAACTTCCAGCTTTATTTTTACTTTTGTGCTAAAGGGCACACAGTTTCAAGTATTATCTCTGTATCGTTTCGACAAAGTAAATACCCTTATCAATAGTTAAATCAGATTATTATCTTGAATATACATGATGACTAATGTTGACAAAGGTTGGTTAGGGACTCGAATGTCGGCATAAGGTGTGCGCGTTGCATTGTGGGTATGTACGTACGCTATCGCGACGTCTGTGAAAACAACCCATAGCGGCGTGCAACACAAGGAGCATACTAAGCAGGGAACGAAACTATGACTATGGTCAATCACAGACATCGGTGAATGAGCCTAACGTGTTTTAGTCTGGTTCCCTGCCTTAGTATTGCGGAGTGCAACGCAGGGAGCATACTAAGCAAAGAACGAGACAAAATCTTTTAGGAGAAATTCTTCTGAATAAAGGTAGAGAGGCAAAAATGATACCCAAGTTGCAACTTGTTTAAGACAGATCTATGTTTAAAGCGATGTCTCCCTCCATGATGTACACTTTTCCTTGACAGAGGACATAATGTAAACAGTGGAACAAGATTTTTTTGTTAACGATCTGATTAACGAAACACACACACACACACACACACACACACACACACACACACACACACACATATATATATATATATATATATATATATTGTTTTGCTTTTCTTTCTTCAGAGTGATATTACGTGGAGCTATACGACCAATGATTTCCTGTTTGCGTTCGTGACTTTGATTGCCGATGACATTGTGGTGTTCAACAACATCCTGGTGGATATTTCAACTACTTCTGACAGTATCAACATTTCAATATCAGAGCGCGTGCTACCCCCTGCCTTTGCTGTCAGCCCTAACTCTGCTCAGAGGCCGTCAGGGTTCGCAATTGTGACCTTTCTGGCGGCTGGCTGTTTGATGATATTATCACGTGATTGGCGTTGCCTAGGTTGGCTTTGTTTAATGGTTTCTTTGATCCTGGCCATTGTAAAGGCAGACATACATGGAATGAGAAGAGTAAAAGTGGATATTAAATCTCCAAGGTATTTTGTATTAAAAAGTGACATAACATGTTATGAACGGTAAACGGTTAAACATATTTAGAACATGTATAACAAGAACATAATTCATAGTAACGAACATTCATGTTTTAAAATTACTAACGTTCATGGCTGTACAGCATATCAAGGGGCAAATGTATTGGTTACCTCATACTTATTAAATTTTTCTAACCGAACCATATCCAGAATCTCTGATAGGTAATTTTCCAATAATTAGTTTTTATCGTGCTCACGGCCGAAAAAGAGAATCATATTAAATTTTAGCTGTAGGTTCTTTTGCAAACTTAAAAATGTGGCTAAAATAATTCAAATAGTGTTAAGGTCAAAATACGAAGTCCGTGGTCATTGAGCATCATCTTGAAAGTGCAATACTTTTCAGAGAAGATTGGGATTTGTCAGCATTTATTGCAGGAATATTATATATCATATACACACTGTGGCTAATTGTACAAATAGTCCCCATGTATGATGTTTGAATTGATCCATAAAAAGACAACTGTAATGCAAAACAGTTTCATAGTTGCATTTAGAGGCGTACTTTATCTGACTTTGATGTTTTTGAAACTTTTGTTTTATTGAGTAGAGCTGTTTAAATTTCATCTGTTAACCTCGAACTCGTCGGTTGTTTTGTTTATTAATACTATGCAACAGCGTCATGAATTAAAAGAAACGATGGTTCTCTTATCACTTCTGAGATTAGAAATTTGTCAAGCATCAAGATGAGATATAAAATAAAACAAAAGTAGAACGCATCATATAAAGTTGGCTAGTACTCAACAAGCACATTAAAATCAAATGGAACTTTCATTTAGTACTTAGTTGATCGGTGTGAGTTTGAGATTTTATTTTACTGTTTTCTCATACGTTAGTGAATTGTCCGTCATGACTGCCTGTGAGTGCCATATGAACGTCTTCGCGAGAGCCTACTGGTTTCATTTCTTGGTACATGTAAATTAGTTAACTGTGTTTGGTTTGCGATAGCACTCCTGTTATTTATGGACGCCCTTGGTCATCGGAAGTGTCCTATTTCCAACAAAACGTTCTCGAACTCTGTCATGGTAATGGTCTTATCATCGATAGGAAAATGGTACATCTTAGTATTTGTATTACGACTGATTTGTGCCTGCAGCAAGATGTTTAAAAAAAACACACACGAGTTTCTATTCTGAAAGTAAAATATGTTTTATTAGCGATCTAATCTCACAGCTGATGCTTTGCTTTGATTATATTTTTCCCGCGTCGGCTCGTGTACCTTGCTTGTACGTCAGTGCCGTATAGTGAAACTGTCTTGGGTTTCGTCATTGTATACATTTATCGTGGTCATTAAACTGATTCGTTCAAACAATCGCGATACTTTGATTTCGGGAGGCAGAACATACTCAGGTCTAGGAAATCGTTTGTAAACATGTTGGGTGGCCTCTGCAAACATTTTTTCAAAACTCATCCCACAATAGGTCGACAAGACACCAGGTTCAGGGTATGTTTGCAAGACCGTGTGCGTCTATCGCACGGAATATCTTCAGCATGGTACAGTTGACACGGACAACTTTGGGTAATCGTGCGTACCGTTGTGTCACACATATCACCTTTGCGTTTTTGTGCCGGTCCGAAGAAAATATTCTTTCGGGGTAATCTTGTTCTTCAAACATCATATAGTCGCGTACGCCAAGATTATTTGCCTTCGCATATTGTTAAGGAGGTCGATCTTCATAGATGAAAAAAAATGAATTTTGTAACCCACAGACGACGCAAGAGATTCTGTGACATCACTGATCACGTCATAACAGAGTTGATCGACCGCAGATGGCGCAATCATGCACAATGATCTCACTTTAAAAATTGCATGATCATACGCAGCAACAGTTCAATTTGACCGGATCCGGATGCACCATTGATCTGCGCGTGATCCGAGATGTTAAAAACAGAATCATACTTGGATGGTTCAGGCTTTACTTGCGTATATCAGTCAATGGCGGTGAAAGGCGCAGCTTTTCAAACTTTCTGTTTGATTTCTTTGGCAATAATGCCATGTTAAATAATATTGTTGCATGGTTGGCATCATGTCTTCATACCGTGTGTGATGTGGCACATAAACACATAGTGCAAACTAAATCGTATTCGAATACGTAATAACAGCGTCGGAATCGGTACAATGTGCATCCGATGTGGATTAGAGAGGTTAGTAGTAATAGGGGGCACTATAGGGTCTATGGAAAACCCAGTCAAAAAGTGCTTGGGGCACTATAGGGTCAAGATTTATAGGGTCAATGGAAAATCCAGTCAAAAACAGCTTGGGGCACTATAGGGTCAAAACAGCTTGGGGCACTATAGGGTCAAGGGAAATGGAACAGGGTGGGCCTATATAGCGTCAAGGGAAATGGAACAGGGTGGGCCTATATAGCGTCAAGGGAAATGGAACAGGGTGGGCCTATATAGGGACAAGGGAAAAAATGGCGGCAAAGAAAGCTACTATCTTTTCGAGACCTATGAGTGGCCCTGAAAAGGGCCTTTGGATACTTCTTCTTCTTTTATTTTCTGTCGTTGTTCCACCACCTTTTAAGTTTACCAATGATTCCCGTTTTCTTCTTCTTCTTTTCGTCCTCGGGAATCCAGTCAGGATGTCCCATAGCTCGAAACTTTTCCTGAACTCTCATCCATCTTAGATTGAGTAGATCAAAGTCCTCTTTCTTCTTTTTGTTCTTTTTTTCCTTTCTCTCCTTAGACCAGTTTTCTTTAATCTGGATCACCTGTTCTTCCATCACCATTCTCATCATTGCTTCTGCTTTCTTTAGCCTGTCTAGACCCCACTGCACATATTCCCACTCTATGAGATGTAATGTTTCTTCTAGAAAGCACCTGACTTTGATGACATGATCAAGTGCCTGCTTCAAATCCCCTATTCTTATATATTTTCTTTTAATACGTCTTCTTAATTTCTGGTCTTCCTCCTCTATCATACCTTCTAATAGATCTCTTGCTAATTTCAGTTGGCTTACAAAGCCATGGTTACTTTGAAATTCTTCCTCAAGTCTTTCCACTTCATATTCTGCATCAAGGATCCCAAACCAGCTGTCTCGGAGTTGGATAAACAATTCAAAATTCATCTTGATGTGTTCAAAATTGAATGGCTCCAAGAACTGACGATTGCTTATATATATCTTAAGCACGGACGTGAAAGTAAACACCCCCCTACATTCACTTTTCATATTATATACTATCCACAAACCATATCATTTACTATCCCAAATCACACTATATACTATCCACACACACACGGGGAAGCAGCCAAAACACACCCTATTATTTACTATCCCAAATCACACTATATACTATCCACACACACACGGGGAAGCAGCCAAAACAAACCCTATTATTTACTATCCAAAATCACACCCTATACTAACCACACACACACACACACGGGGAAGTAGCCAAAACAAACCATACTATATACTATCCAAAATCACACCCTATACTAACCACACACACACGGGGAAGCAGCCAAAAACACACCCTATCATATACTATCCAAAATCACACCATATACTATCTAAATAGAGTCAGTGTTTATAATCACACTACTCCTCTCTCACACCCATTGGCAATTGACATAGTATTTCTTTTCTAGACATTTGGGTAGCCCTGAGAAGGACTGTTTTTTTTAAACTTCAAAATGCACCTGGTTAATGCTGGCATCTCCCAGGTCTAGCCCCACACACACATCTCCTACTCCAATCATTCTCCCAATTCACTCTTGTGATTGGGAGCGCAGAGGGAGAATGAGTGGCTTCACTATCCCAATCTTCTGTTTGAGGGATAGTGAAAGTCTCTTCATTTCTTCCTCTATTCCGCAACCGTGGATGAGGCTGTGATTGTTGCGGCTGAGACTGTGGTTGTTGCGGTGGGGGCTGTGCCTGTAGTGGACGAACTGGTTCTGGTGAAGGTGTCCTCACCATAGGTTTAACTTGACTAGTTTGCCTCAACATGGGGTGAGGCAAAATTGACATTTTCATTTCCTTCTCCTCTTCTTTCTTTTTCCTCTCCTCCTCTTCTTTAATTCTGGTCTCTTCTTCTTCGGCCTCCATTGCCAGCTCGTCCAGGAGACGTCTAGCATTCTCCAGATGCATTTGAAGCTCTCTTAACTTTTGAACTCTGCTCATCTTCTTTGATGCGCCAACGATGGGTAGCCAGACTGACGAGTGCTTCTTTATATATAGTTCAAGCGCGGACGTGATGGAAAACACCCCCTAGATCCAAAAAACTTACATTATCCCTATCATTACCAAAAAACACGCTGACGTGATGGAAAATACTCTCACTTTTATACTTGACTCATATTAATTATAAATTGAACAAGTTATTTTGAAAAAAAAAATACGTTGTGCTTATAGACGCACTTCAAAACAAAAGTAAAATGAGATAGTGATTATAGACTCACTTCTATTTTTTTCTAACTTCCTCACATACCATGAGCAAATTGAATGATTAATTCTTTTCGAGAATATTGGGTAGCCCTGAAAAGGGCTGTTTTTTTGTGTGTGTGTACGAGGAAGGATGGCAATCTTTTATCGTCTAAGATTGCGTCCTCGTTTGGCTACACGATAGGGTCTGCTTCTTCGGAAAGAGAAAGAGAACTCTTTCGTGTCCACACGACAGTCGACAAAACTTCTGTCTGGTTCCTGCTGCTGTTGTTGCTGTTGCTGCTGCTGCTGTTCTCTCTGCTCTCTCTGCTGCTTTTGAAGTCGATACTTCTCAGTCCATTCTTCTTTCTCTTTTTGAATTTCCTCTCTGAAGAGTTCTTCTATAAGGTCTTCCGTTTCTTGTAGCATTCTCACATTCTCAATCTCTTCAGGCTTTGGCATCAGATTGTGTCTGATACGATGCAGAGTGACGTAAGCTTCGTTCAGCTTAGCTAGTCTTGAGCACATCTTCGTAGGAGGATGAGTCAAACAATGGATGGCCAGACTGGAGACTACCCCTGCTTTATATGGTTCAAGCGCGGACGTGATGGAAAACACCCCTCGACGGTTTAGGGTTTTGAAACGTTTGGATAGTTTGATGTGAGGGATAGAAAGAAAAGTCAAAGAGCATTTATATCAATAGATTCAATACAAATGTAAAACAAACGACAGACGCATTGGTTTTCAAAACACAACATTTTTATTCAAATAACAAACACTATTTCAAATAACAAACACAATTTTTTCAACTAACAAACATTATTTTCAAATAACATACATGTTTTTCTTCCATAACACTAATTCATTCTCTTTTGACATGGTTGACAACGTTGTGAATTAAATTGAGATTTCCACTGTTGGAAATCATTGGGCCATTGATGTACACTACGTTTCCTAGCTAAAGACAACAGATAGCCATAATGGTCACAAAACCATCGATCTACTTTGTCATCGTTTCGAGACGAATGACGATCAAAATAAGTCACTAAATGTTCTAAAGAATATCCAAGACTGCGATGATGCAGATAATAGACACAATATTGTCCACACACCATAGAATCTGTGCTTTGTAATTTCACATTATTGAATCGTGTCGTCTGGGCATTTCTTCTCATAAAGTCAATGATATCATCTTCGAAAGGGGGTAATCCATACGAATCAAAATACTCCACACAACCCTCTTGAGGAAAGTAGACAGCTACCCAGTGAGTTCCTGGAAGATGACTATCATCTGTGTTGATGACATAAGCTTGATTCTCTTGAGGTTTGCGATGAGGTAGTTCATCTTTAGCACACACGACAGGATTCCAAGAAGCAGTGTACGAACTACGGTTCAAAAGATAATAAAGTTCCCAGGTATCCATTTGTTTCTTGTGTAGCCTTATTTTTTTTCCCCTTTCTTCACAGGTGATGATAAGTCATCAATTCAATCCAGACTTTTTGCTTGAAACGGTCTGACAAGTAACTAATGGTTTGCTTCGTCTCTTTACTTTTGGCCAAGAGAGCTTCGATGCGATCAATTTCTCGAGCAAACAATGGAGGAGAGGAATGATCACGTAAGCCTTTATACCACTGAAGTAACACGTCTTCTTCGGAGATGAGACTCCATGCTTCGTTCAGATAATCATCCAATTTTTCTTCTTGACTCATCTTCATACATTTATCGTGTTGAATTTGACTGGGATGATCGATTTGACATCCATAACAATCTTTTTTAATCATGTCTCTCATTTTATCTTCCAAGTGTTGTGCAAAACAAGCCACTAACTGTTGTTCCTGTTCTGGCCATCTGGATTGCATGATCACTACTTCTTCTTTTTGGTCTTCGGGAACTGCTTTCTCTGTAACCTCCCATTCCATGGATTCTCCACTATTCAAAGAAGGACAAGGGTTTTCCATAGTGTCTAATAGTCTAGAATGACTTCTCTCAAACTGTTGATTTCTATGGTATTATCGAATTCGGCATACAGAATGACATTCACCGTTTCGGGAAGAGATGAGTGATCTGCTGTTGCTGAAAACTGAAGTTCAACACGCAGTTGTCCTGATTTTATAGGGTGGAAATGTCCCTCGTCGCTGCCTTGGTCTGGAGTGAAATCAAAAGCCCACAATGTGTAACTTCCTGCATAATCGTCGTAGGAAATACCGTGACTAGTGTTGGTTCCTAACTGTCCTGTGGCTTCGTACAGTGACAAGTACGACCTCAAGTAATTCTTCTGGGCAAAGTTGGATTCGAAAGGTCGGGTACACAAAGTTTTGCCATCGCGACTGACTTCGATTTTGGATACATTGTAGTGATGAAACTGGAAAGGATTTTTATCGTGGACACCGTTGAAGGCTGCATTGCTGACGATACCGATGAATAAACGTTTGGGTAACTGTCCTTGGAACAGATGATCTTCGATCTTAGATCGGAGTCCAGTGGCAATGGTGAAAGTTTTGACTTTCACGCGTCGTATCGGATACTTGGCTGTCGTTCTGCTCAAAGTGTGACTGATATCATTTCCCACTTTAGGTAACACTTCCACACGACGCACGTATAACCTGGCTTTTTCGATTATGGTTTTGTAATCGTTGGCATTAGCGATCAAATGGAAAGCAGCACTGCTACGATTCAGTCTCAAGCGAATATCTACTCCGTTCAACAAATACTTCTCTTGAAACCACATGTCCAAATGCAAACGATCGAACAGTTCTAAACTACGTCCTTGCAAAATTTTCTTTCGACGCTCGTTAAAACCCACATTGTGAGGATCGGCAGGAGCGCTGCCATCAGCAGCTGCTGCTACGGACAAGGCTGTGTCGATAAACTTATCTGCGGTGTCAGGTTTCCATACCACGCAAGCATCTAAATGAGTGTTCTTGGCTTCTTTTCCGTACGTCAAGAGATTTTCGAGGTACGCTCGGTAAGGGTAAGTATCCGTGCTACTGCTGATCAGTTTGTTATTCATGTACAAATCCACTTCGCTGAACAAGGAATGCATGAAATTGTTGACAGGAGCTACTCTATCATTGGCTCCTGGATTGGTGTTGTCTGTTTTGGCTACTTTCACTTTCAAATACAAGTAACTGTTATTGAGATCGATGTAATCTTCGGGTTGTCCTTTGATTTCAAACTCGATGGGAGCTGAATCCGTCAAAGAGGAGACGGGATGAAATTCGACCCATTGGGCTTCTTGCATGGTCATCATCGTGGGTGGCATGGCAAAGAGATCTAGTTCCGACTTGGAACAGGCACAAGATTCTTGGTGCATCATTTTTTCTTTAGGTTTTTTTTCTTCACTTTTAATAATCAAAAATGTCTAAGTCTCGAGAGGTTCTTTTTTTCTTCGTCTTTCTAACTTTAGAGGTACGGAGACTTTTGAAAGGGTGCCTTCGTCGTCGCTTTCTACCTTGTCCTTGCTGTGTCGTCAGGGAAGCAGGAATGCCAGACTCGGTACCGTTCAGGGCATTTATAGGACTTTCTCGTCGACCCAAAATCTCTTTACCCGTTTGAAGCAAGACATTTTTGCCTGCTCTCAAAAAAGCTTCTTTAGGGCTTTGTTTGTCAATGAGAACATTGTGAAGAAAATCTTTGCCGTGAGTCAATGCGGCATCTTTTAAGGCGTGCAATCCTCGTGTCACCATCGGTTTCAAAACAGGGACCACGGAACGAAAGGCTGATTTAAACATATCTCCTAAACCATGTCCTCGTTGTCGAGTGACTCCTTGGTACACAGGATACATCACTTTTTCAGTTGTTCGAGAATCGTTTTTGAAAATGGAGTTTCACTGTGACTTTCCCTTTGGTAAATGGAATATTTTGTCCTAGTTCTCCTTTTATAGTAATGTTGACACTGTCGAAATACGACTTACTGACGGGTAAATAATGAGGATGTACAAATTCGCGGTGAACGTGATAGGTATTTCCACCTTCCTCGTCAGCGGTGACAGAATCCACTTTGAAAGGAATGACACGCAGTAACGGTGCAGAGGTGTGTCCTACCACGTTGTACTCTGCCACATCGGAGTACACAAACATCAAGTTGAGACCTTGGTTCAATTCTACAGGGGATCGAAAATATTTTGCAAAATCCAAGTTAGTGGTTATGTTTGGTAATTGCTTTTTGTTCTTGATCATCTCGACGTCTCCACCCAAAATATCAAACAATTAAGGACAAAAGGTAATGCCTATCATTTTATCCTTTGAAAATTTCATCAGGAGGCGACGAGCCACTTTATGGTACTCAAAGGTAACACTTTTTTCAGTTTTGTCCAGGGGTTTACCAAACAATGTATTGAACCTGTTTGCAATCGTAGTCACTAAATGTTGACCACTAAAATAATAGCCTGAAGGGATCTTGAAATGATAGATAGCCAGATTAGTTATGGCGTTCTGCTCTTTTATTATCCCCTCATCGATAAGGATTTTGTCTCGCTCGTTTAATGATTTTTGCAAATCCGTGTCATACACATGTACTGAAAAAGTGTTTTGATTTTCGACGATGTTTTTGATTTGTGTCGGGTGTATCATTTCCACTAAAGCTACTTCCCAATGAGCATCTTGATCCAAATGCATGGCTTGAGGTAATTTAGCCGTGTAACAGCACAACGTGTTCTTAGGAAACACCTTCATGGAACTGTCACTGGGTAACGTTAAGTAAAATTGGTTAATAGTGTTGTTCATAATTCCAATGTTGTTCTGTCCGAGGAGTCACTCGAGGTTAAAGGAGTGTCTAAAAGAGGATTGTGATTGGAAGGGTGACTGTCAGGAGAATGACTAACGTTGGACGCAAGGCTCCCAATATTGTTACTGTTGTTCCCGTTGTAAGAGTATTTCAGGGAAGGATTAGGAAGAAGATACCCGATGCAACTGCTGAGTAAAATGGTCCACAATTGTTTGTCTCCTTGCTGCAAACCCAAATTAGCAATGGCTGCACCGATAACACAATACACCACAAAGATTTGACAGAAAAAAACGATTTGCGTTTTAGGGACACGTTCTCCACACCACACCCACAAGGGCTGCTTTTGTAAATCTTGCAGAGATGATGTGGGTGAAGGAGTAGTCACTGTGGTTGCTGAAGCTGTATTGAAGGGCATGATGGTCACTTCTTTTTATAGTCGATGACTTGGGCAGCGTCAATCCAAGAATCAAAACTAGGAGGATATCCTTTCCAACGTACTTTGACTTCTTTGACACGACGTTTTCCTACTTTACGGGTTCTTCGTTCGAGAATGCTTTCAATGTCGTACACGTCGTCTTCTTTTTTGGTGACACGTTGTAACTCAGGCAAGTAAAACGTTCCTTTTAATACTTCTCCGTTCATGTCTTTCAATTTATAGACGGCAGGATGACGGCCACGCACTCGTTCAGTAACACGAAACAATTCGGTGGTCCAATTGGGTAAGTAACCTTTGTCGAAAGTGCGTTTGGTTTTACCAATGCGTACCCAATCTCCCGGGGTTAACACTTCTCCACCTTTCTTGGGGACAGCCCTCGTTCGGGACGTACCAAACAGACGCTCAAAAACAGTCACTTCGTTGTCGGGTGTCACCTCTTGTGGGGCACGTCCAATGCTTCTATGGTAAGATTGATTGTAGGCTTGGACTAAGTGCGGTAAGACGTCGATGTACTTGAGAGTGTGTTGATGCGTAAAATATTTCCACATGCGTTCTTTCAAGGTACGTTGAAAACGTTCCACGATACTGGCTTTGGTTTCAGGATTTTCGGTGGTGAAAAAATGAATGTCACGTTTCTTTAATTCTCGTTGGAAAGCTTGGTTTAGAAATTCGGTGCCTTTGTCGGTTTGCCATCGAAGAGGGTTACGACCACTTTGTTTCAACACCAGTTGCAAAGCTCGTACTAACTCTCCGCTCGATTTGGATGTCAATGGTACGACCCAGGCAAATTTAGAAAAGACGTCGATGACACAAAACAAATATTTGTAGCCACGATTGTAGGTGGCTAAATGAGAGACATCGGCTAAATCGGCTTGCCATTGATGATCGATGCCTTCCACTTGAGTGCGACTTCTGTGAAATTTTCGTCGAATGGGTTTGTGTAAAGTGTACGTCGCTTGTTCTTGTAACCATCGTTGTACTGTAGGTAAACGGAGCTTTTTCAAGCGAGTTTTGCAGCACGATACAATTTCTGAATGCCTCCGTAACCTGCAGGGTGAGCTGGATCGTAATAAATGCTGGCTAAGACCTTCTCCATGGTTTAGGTTAATAAGTGACCCACTCTTCGAGGATATTGCTTTGGGTGGGACGAAATGCGGGTTGTTTGGAAACGGTTTTACGTGTCCGATGTGCCACAGGAGTTGACGTCGAGGGTGCTGGTGGTGGTGGTGGTGGTGGCAGAGGTAATGAGATAGCTTTGGTCTTCTTTTCTTTTTTCACCTCTGGTTTCCTTTCTTTCTTTTTCACTTCTGTTGAAGCAGGAGTAGCCATCATCTTTTTAACCCAAGTTTTGAGTTCTTTTCATTGGGGCGTGGGAGAAGGGGTCAATAAGGAAGCGGCAATCTTACTCGGAATGGGAGTAGCAGTGGGTGTTTGAAAGAGATCATGGGGTTCTTTTTCTTCCTTGGGTAATGGTGGGGTGACGTCTGTTTTGGCTACTGTAGAGGGTAAAGGCGACGGATTATTCATTAGTGCCTTCAAATCGGAAAGTGTGGGTAGAGCTGTTTGTTCCACAGCTTTTCGATGAAAGAGTTGTAGTCGTTGCAGAAGTTGACCGTACTTTTGCGATTTTTCGGTTTCGGACAAATCGTGGCGATGCAGCAAGGATTGCAATTCGTGTTGTAATTGGGACATCTCGTTCAAATCAGGATTGGGTGGTAAATGGGGGGTACGTTGTTCTTGCCAACGATGGTATTCCATCCATCGTTTGTAAGGAACTAAAGTCAGTTTTCGTCCTTCCATGGGCTTCCAAAGGTTACGTCTGAGATCGTGGTGCTTCATGGATCCCTTTTATCTTCTGGAAGGATCATACATATTGCTACCCATACCTTGGGGCCATCCCTTGGTGCATCCCTGGAGCCATCCCTTGGTGCATCCCTGGGGACATCCCTTGTAAAAAACCTGGTAATATGCTGGATAGGATACCGGATTTCGCTAATCCTCCCAACACAGGAAGAAGAAAAGGTAAAAATCCTCCGCGTTGCACCAACATTTTTTTCTTTTGACGGACGGGTATTTTCTTTTGGACCATTTGACGAAGAACGTGTCGATGTTTGGCTAAGCATTTTTTCTGGTGTGAAGACAAAGGTATCGTGCCTTTCAAGACATTCAAACAACATTCGCACACGGTATCGATGACATCTTTGGAAGCCGTTTTAATGATTTGTTTTCGCATGGGTGGAGAGGCTTTGGACAGGACAGACAACACGTCTCCGTGTTTGACCAAACGAGGAGGTAGTCCTTTCTTTTTCTTTCCTTTGTGAGGTGTAGAAAAATATTTTCTGCGAGGTGACATCTTTGCTTGTTCGTTCCACAATACCACTGACGTCCATGACTTGAAACACACCCTCTTTTATCTTTTTTTTGTTGTGCCATCACTTGATTTATAAGTGGTATCACTTTTTCTGGAAAGAGATCATGGGGTAGGAAAAATCCTCCGCGTTGCACCAGCATCTTTTTCTTTTGACGGACGGATATTTTCTTTTGGGCCTTTGGACGATGAACGTGTCGATGTTTGGCTAAACGTCCTTTCCTTTTCTTTCCTTTGTGGGGTGAAGAAAAATGTTTTCTGCGAGGTGACATCTTTGCTTGTTCGTTTCACAATATTACTAGTGTCAATGACTTGGTACACACTCTCTTTTATCTACTTTTTGGGGAACTACCGCTTCGTCAAAAAGGTAACAATGTCTTTCACAAAATTACCAAAGGATCCTCCTTTTTGGTGACTCTTCTTTTTCTTTAAAAGACTACGTCTTTGGAGGAAAGGACGTCGATGTTTGGTTTTTAAGCCTTTGGTACGATGACGAGATTGTCTTTTTCCTTTTCCTTTTTGGGCAGCAGAACGACGAGGGTGGTGGTGGTGGTGTGCACGTTTTTGAGGAAGCATCCTTGAGTGTTCAGCAGTGGTACAGAAAAATACTGATTGACGTCGTGGTCTTCAAGTCATATTTTTATACTGGAATGCGTCGCCACTGATTATCTTTGCGTCGTATCAACTTCATGGCAGGTAACACACGTCGTGAAGGGGTTCGCAACGGACTCAATCGGGACAGTTCTTGTTTGGACAAATCTAGTAAACTCTTTAACATGCCAGATCTTTCTTGGACTTTCACTTTAGGGGCAGGTACTTTGTGAGCAGCTGCTACTGCCGCTAATGTGGACGAGGGTGTCACCGGTGGAGGAGACGTTTTGGGAGACGCAGATTTCCAATGTTTCATCAAATTAGGAAAAAGGGGTGTCAAATTGGGTTTGGCTGGCATCACCCGCAACGGAGAAGTGACAACCCCTGAGGCTACTGGCAACGTAGTCCCTGCCAAACGTCCTTGTAGATCTTTTCTTACAGGTCGTGGTTGACGAATGTAAGGTTGTGTCCTGGCCGAAGTGCCTTTCTTGCGGGTGACCGCTTTTTTCTGTGGACTTTTCTTTTTCTGTGTTTTGGTCTTGACACCCTTGTTCTTTTTCTTAGGGGCTTGTTTGGCTTTTTTTGTTTTCTTCTTGGGGTGAACTTTGGGAGTATTGGGATCCCATTTTAAAAGGGAACGAATGATGACACCTCCTAGAGAACCACTACCTCCAGGTTTCAATATGATTTGCTTTTTGGTGTGAGTGTCAATGCGAGGATTGGCCAGTTGCGTCAAGGCTACTTTGTTTCTGTCAAAAAAGCGTTTGGTTTGATGTGGAATGTGAATGATGCCTTGCAGTATTTGACGTGCTGTCACCGTAAACCATCGCAAGACTTCTTTGAGACTGGCTTCTAAGACGTGAGCACGTATTTGTGGATTTTTTTCGCGACTGATGCCGTACAAGGCACGAATCAATTTGATGGGAAGATGAGACTGAAGGGACGTCATGTTGACGATGTATGAGACAAGGTCAAAGTAACCCAAGGTTTTTATAGATTTTTTTTAGTGCTTCATAGTGTTATGTCGACGAGGAGGACGTGTACACGACAGGTCCTCCGTCTTGACACCAGTCGTGAAACAAATCGGTACGAAATCGCAAATAATCAGGGGTAGTGGGTTTTAAATCCACGAGTAAATAGGCGTGTGGCGTTTGAGTGGCATCATCGTACGCATGAGTTAGCCAAGGTGTTCCTAACTGTTTGGCTAAAACTTGCACTTGTGATTTATCTCGAGGACTTTTAAACAAGACCACGTAATGAGCATTAAGACTAATGGTACGATGGGCTTTACTTTGTTGAAATAAATTTTGTGTAATGTAAATGACACTGGCATTACGATGATGCCCTTTACGTGTAAACCACAGTTTAATTTCTTCTTCGTCTTCTCCTAACATGTCGTCAAAAATGACCCAATGAGTTTGACTAGGGTCAGACACGATCCCTTCGTCTTCTTTAGGAATGCCTGCTACAAACACAATGGAATCACCTTGACTTTCTTGCAAGAGGCTGTATGCCGATTGCCACTCTTTGTAACACCACACGATGCGTTGAGGTGGACGATCGATCAAATGATGTTTATGTTCGATCAAACGTTTGACAAATTCGGTTTTGCCTGAACCGCTCGGTCCAGCAATTAACATGTTAAAAGGATGACGAAGATACAAGGCTTTCCAACTAGCAGAATCTAAGTGTTCGTCAATGACTTTGAATGTGGAGGAGGAGGAAGGAGTAGTAGAAAGAGTAGAGTGAGCCATAGTCGTGTAGTGGTATGATACGATTGACACAAAAACAGACTAGACAAGAGGTTTTTATACTTTTTTCAAGACACGTTTTTTTGAATGCAAGTTTAAATTCGAACAACACGAAAGACAAAAATACATAAAAGCCAAAGAGATAAATACAGGAATAAACTACCTAGGGAAACGATCAAAGTGGCATATAAACAAGTCACTGTACAACATTCTTTGCGTAACAAACGTCTCCTAGAGGTAGTGTGTAATGTTCTTATAGTCTCCTCTACAGGGGGTACAGTCACATAGGTGTCTTCTTGAAAGGGTTTTTGTGGGGAAATGTCCATGACAGTTATGTCTTGAACAGAGGGATTGTCTTCGGTGACAGATTCTTTTTCTTCTTCTTCTGGTACTGTTACTAACACAGGATTAAAAGTGACTTTTTTCACACGACGATGAATTTTAGGAACACAACGCTTGGGCATAATGGGATGCTTCGTTTGTCCAAGCCTCAAAATCCCAACTTTTCCAGTCACGTACATCTGTCCAATGAGGGTGTAAATCACAAGCTACACACACATCTTCGTACACTGCTTCCGTACGTAAAAGTTGACGAATCTTTTTTTCTTGGAGAGGTCGAGACGTATCCAGATGAAAGCGTAAGGCTTTGAACAGAATAAGTCTCTCGTGGACATTTAAAGGAGTCACCATACTGTCTTATTTTTTTGATAGGTAGTGTTCGTAAAGTGTCCACAAGGAATCGACAGGTAAACGAAATCCTAGAAAGCAAGTCACTAAAACACACACGACACGTCGACCCCAATTCATAGGGTACAGTTCTTGCAATAAGTGTTCGTAATCTTTCACCGTGTGAATCTTCTCATTGATATCCTTCCACGGAATCTGTTGGATCACCAATGATAAAGGTTGTGGCATGGTCGTTCTCTTTTATACTTCTTTTTTAGGTCGAAGACTATCAGTGTAGATTCAACCCAGAATTAAACACAGAATTAAATTTGCACAAAAAGCAAAAGTGATTAATATAACGTGTAATTTCGTCCCACTGCCATTCAGGGTAACGGTCAAGAAGGATCAAAACATCTTCAGATGTAAACGTAGTAAATTGGTAACAGAGCAAAAAAATACCCTTAATCCAGAGAAATCTAATACGTTGGTTAATTTTTGTCACTTGCCTCTTGTGAATTTCACGACACAAATGTTCTACAGTCACCCATTGAGATTTTTCTTTAGCAAGACCTTGCCAAACGTCCTTGTAGATCTTCTCTTGCAATTCGTATGGTAATCCTTGAATATTATGTTTTAGAGAGGGCTTATATACTGGTATAGGTGTGTTACACGACATGGAGTAGTAGTGTCACTTCCAATCACTAGGTCCTACTAAAGGTAGGTATTGACAATTCGGAGACCATCGAGCATGTTCCAAGTAAGCGGAATCTTTCTGTTCCCACTCGTAAATGGATACACCACAACTGAAACACTTGACTTTACCTCCTTCGCCCAAGTAGAAAAATCCAGCTCTGGCTAATTCTTCAGGAGTTGGTCCAGGCAGATATTTTGGCCATTTATCTTTGAAGGTTTGGAATCGACTTTTAAAGTGACAGTATTCAGGCAAACTCGTCGGGAACGAATATTCGACTCTCCTCACTTCTGTTCGATGCAGGTACGGTGAAATTCCTAGGAGTCCACGATAACGTGTGGCACCGCTTTCGCATCCCTCAGGTTTGACACGCACAGCATCACTTTCCACGGTAGATATAGGGGTAGTAGTCATAGCAACGTTCCTACGATATCCAGCTGAATCGCTAACGTCACAGCGTCTGGCATCACTACAATCGTAAGGTTCACCATCGCACTCTGTAACGCAATTACAGTGCATACCGCAAGGACACTTACAGTTTCCTTCCGGACAACTTCCGTTGCAATGCATGGGTCTTATCCATCCAGTACTTTTCACACTCTGGAAAGGTACATTTGTTTTACAATCCCCAAACTTGAATGATGTATGTTTAAATGGATTCATCTTCTTTTCGCTTGGCTGTGTTAGTCACAATGAACTATTGGTCTTGGACAATGTCCCTTTTTATATGCTGCCCAATTTCGACGTGACCGTACGGGAGAGTGAAGTGTTTGGGAAGTCGTACTCTTTTTTGGTACACGATTTGATAGACTTTTTCCAAAGGTCGGCTAACGATTTGGTGTGTAGGTAAACGGACAATCTTGTGCGGTTCGTGGGTAGTCACTTGAAACGTTTCATCCTGTCCCGACTGTAAGGCTTCTTGTAGCACGTTAAAGTTCACCACTCGACTGGTGCGATAATTGAGAGTCAATCCTTTCACTTTACATTCGGTGTGCATTTCTCCTTGTGGGTCTCGGTATTCGTAACCGTAATTTTTAGGACCGCCACTTGCAAAACATAGAATCTTGTCGTTGGGATGTTCATCGGTCCAGGCTCCTAAACGGTCTCCTTCGATGACAGGGTTACACTGGTTCGGTCGGTGAATGTAGATGCAACTGTCCGTGTCAAAATACAACACACGATCTCCTAACAGTTCTAACACTTCGTACAATTTTAAACGAGCGTGGGCTGTCACGTAAGCCGCAATGATGACATTTCCAAATTTGTCAGCTTCTATAAAGTCTAGTTCTTCTTCGTAATTGACTAAGATCAAGTCCTCACGAATGACGTCCACGTGTTTCATGACTTTGGTTGGGTCGTGAATCATCTGGAAGTAGCGAGACGGCTCGGACAAATACTCCGTCTTGGGTAAAGACGGTCGTTGTGCCATTTTACCCCACAAGCAATTGAGCATCACTTTGGCAAACGACCGCCTTCCTTCGTTTTTCTCGATGTGGTCTAAAGTGATACCTTCCTGCTCCCTATATTTTTCTTTGAATATCTTTTGGTCTTCGGGAGTGTGACACCAGGAAGGATAGCCACTAGCTTCTTGTTTTAGTTTCAAAAAGGCATCCACGTAGTCTGCAAAAATACCTTTCTGTCTCTCGTCGTCCTTGCGGTATTGTTGTGTTTTGGGAAAGTGATAAATTTCGTACACTTCTAACAGTTGGTATCCCAGGTCCAGAGCTTTAAACAATTCCACGCTCACCCACGTTCCTGTCAAGGCGCGTTCTTCCTGAGTGTGCTGACAAGGTTGGTCTTGGTTGCACATTTCGGCACATGTGCGACACAAAGGAAACATCAGTTTTCCTTGGCAATGGTGAGGTAAAACGGGATGGTACAAGTCTGTGGGAGGTAAGACTTTACACTTGATCAATCCTTCGTACTGACGAATGTGGTCCAAGTCAATGTGTTCTGTCATCAATTCTGGATGCCCTACGGGAAAGTGACAATATTTGCACACGTAAGGATACAGCGAACACACGTCCAAGTATTTGATTTCTTCTCCCTTCTCATCGTCCGCTTGGTACAGCAAACAAGTGGCATTCGTTCGTCCTCCGTACAAACTATCCCGGGGGTTCTATGGGTCCACCCATTTGTAACTTTCTACGATGCGTTTAAACTCGGGATCGGTTTTCAAACGCAGATCGTACTCGTGTTCCCACATTTCCACTACCTGGTATCCTTGTTGTTCTAACTTCAAACGTCGTTGACAAGTGGTCTGGTACAAATCTTCCATGGTTCGTTGTAAAAACTGATTTTTGGTGTTACGCTGAGGGTAGCATAGGGGACATCCGTGAAATAAACATCCGTTAAACTCGTACACGATCTGAGGGTTTTCTAAGTCCCAACCATCTACCGAATACGTTCCGATGGTCTTTTCGCCTCCTCAGTTGCGAGCGTGTTGGATGCATTTGTCTTCCTTGTCGCACAAGTAATGGAGCCAGCGTAGGGCTTTAACCGAGTATTGACGTTTGACAAAATTTGTCGTTTGAGGACTGATGACCGCTAGAGTATTTTTGGGCATAAAGCGTTTTCGGTACACTAAGCAACATGCTTTGGCAATGGTACAAGCTTCTTTCAAAGGATCGATCCCTCCGTATTCCATGAACAATTCTCGAAATTTTCCACAACAGCGTCGTAAAATGTCCACGTCAGATCGACAATACTTTAAAATTTCTTCTTGAAAGTCAAAGGGGTCCGAGGCGTGAGTCTGGTACCAAGCATGGAAAGCTTCTCGTTGTTCGGTGCGCATGTTGTCGGGGTCGTAGTCGTCAACCTCAGGCAAATGGGGTAGAATGGCATGTTGATTGGCTTCGGTATTAAAAAAGTGTGGAAAATAACCTTTGGCCATTTCTGTCATTCCAAACGTTTTAGGCATGCGACTCAAAGGCATGGCCAAGTAACACATCGAATCTTTAAACTGTACTTGTCCTACTTGCATAGAAATGATTTTGGCTCCGTTCAAAGTCACTTGAGGCCGTTCGGTACTTTGTTCCGCATAGTATCTAAGCAGAAATTGCCCATCGTATACCGAGAAATTGTGAGCCATGACCGTGGCATGGCAATGACACTCTCCGTAACGTTCGATGTCTTCTGGACTCCACGTTTCGTCGATGGGGTTTAGGATCCATTGGGCAAAATCGGCTAGCGTGTTTGACCCTCGAAAGATTTTTTCACGTCCTCCAGGAATCTTGCTGCAGTAAGGGCAATGACTAAAGATAGGTTCTTGGATGCACTGCTCGCACGCACGGTGAGCCACGCAGAAATTAGGAATGTGAATACCAGTTTCTTGCATGCATTCGAAATCAAAAAAGATAAAATTCCCTTTCTTCTGGGTATCTTTTGGTTGGGGTTGATATTTTTGAATGAAGCATTCGTGCTCCAAGTCCACAATTTGGCGACAAATGTGACATCGTTTCTTCCCTCGACAAACGTGTAACTTAACACTATTGGTACGTATGCCTTGTCCACAAGTAGGACACAATCTCAGAAGCTGACAAGTACTTTTCTGCTGTGAACCTTGCATCTTCAAATGTTGTTGGTAACAGGTAAGACTGACAAAAGTGCGCTGGCACACAGGGCAATGCACTCGTACTTGTCCTTTGTCCAGACAAGGTTGAGAGGCCAAACATCCCTCACATTTCGATCCACAATGCTTGTGTTGTTCTCGATTGTTATAACCATAGTCACATTTTTCACAGTAGTAACTGAATTTCAGAAATCCAGTGATACTGGTAATGGTATCAAAATGACCATCGTGATGATAGACGTGAATGTATTTTCCGTCTTTGAAATCGTGGCCTCGAAACAAAAGAGGACCACGCACTTCTTGAGGGTGTACTTTCAAAGTGTAACGTGGAGCCAAGACGTCTTGCAATTTTTGCATTTCTGGAATACCGCAAGGGGTATCTTTGGATATCCCCGCTTGCTGTAACAGGAGTTCTGCTTCACTTCGTTGTTTGGCTCGGTCCGATTGTCGAATAGTTTCCCAGGCTCTTTTCCATTCTATCGTCTCGTTCTTGTTGACATACATTTGTCCCACGACGATGGCACGGGCTAAACACATCTGGTCTTGAGGATTGTTAATTCGGACGGGGCTTCGCTTCATGTTACGAAGGCTGTCCACCAATAACACTTTTTTGCGTCCGGTCCCCTCAGGAAGAGACACGTGGGTCATGAACAGTGTGGCTTTTCCATCGGTGATGTGAAACTTGTCGTTGGATTGTTGCACATGTTGAATTTTGTCAATGACTTTGGAAGGTGTTAATTGTGATGGGCTAGTAAACTCGATCCAAACGGGAGACTTTAAATTATCGTGATGAATAGAAAGTCTCAAGCGATCGTCTTCTTTGGCTTGACATTGCTGTTTCAATGCAGTTAACACAGAATCCCACACCTCGGTAATGAACCCTTCTGTATTCTCCAAAGGTACATTGGCCTTGAAATCTTTAAACTTTACGGCATACGTGTAAGCCGTTGTTCTAAATTTTCGAGAAGAACGCTTTTCCGTCTCTCGAATGTGATAGTAATTTTCAGGGTTTACTAAGGGTGGTGCACTTTGCTTGGACGTCGATTGCTTAGGCGTAGATTCGGGCTCACTCATGTCATCTTCAAAATCACTGGCATGAATTTGAGCCAAGACTTCAGCTACTGTGCTAGGCGATACATTACGTTTCTGTCTCTTACTATCTTTTCATTTCTCCACAACATGATGTGGTCTTTTCATCTTGTCTGCAAAAAGTCAAATGACTACCTTTTAAAGACCATAACCCCTATATATTCATGTCCGATCCGTGCATATATAAAGGGTTAGTGTCTAACCTTTCAGTATTCATTTCACTCTCACATTGACCAGAACGATGAAAGAACCTACAGAAGTGGAACTTCTCATTAGAGCTTTACGTGGGGTCATACGAAAGTTTTCGTCAGACCAGCCGACGGCCTACTCTTCCTCCTATCGAGATAAAAGTCAAGATACTTGCTATATCTGTAAGAAGAAAGGACATTGGGCTACAGAATGTTCAGATCGTGACAAAAATAAAAAAGGTACCAATAGAGACAAAAGTCAAGATACCTGTTATTATTGTAAAGAGAAAGGACATTGGTCTCCAAACTGCCCTAAGAAACAACAGGAGCAGGAGGAGGAGGAGGAGGAGGCGGAGGAAGAGGAGGAGGAGGAGGAGGAAAAAAATTCTGAACAGGAGGAGAAAGAGGTACCCTCCTCCAAGGAAGAACCCCGTCACGTTCACAAAAACAAGAAAAGAAGACGAAACGAAAGTGACGAAGAAAAAGAAAAAGCTGTGACAGTAAAGAAAATGAAAAAACAGAAAGAGTGAAACAGAAGAAACCTATGAACTTTTTAAAAATGGTATTGTGTTATGTTATGTTATGATATTGAATTGTAACGTTTGTACTAGAATACACCAGAGAGAAAAAAACGTAAGCGTCTCTTCGTTTTGATTTGATAGAATAAGAACCTACACTCACACATTCCTTCACTCACACGTACATCATGGGTTTTTAAAAAAATATAATAAAAGGACTTTTGAGTTTTCATTGAATTAGGCAATTGACATAGTATTTCTTTTCGAAATAATTGGAGTGGTCCTGAAAAGGACCGTTGGTGTTTTGATTGTTTAAAACAAAACAAACTCAGAAACGGGACGAAATCCTTTTGAGCTGTCTTAAGCCTTTGCCACGGCCAAGGCCTACTTCGGGACTGGTGGTTCCTGTCAATGATTTGGTAGAAATCACTAACGGTGGTAAGGTAGACGTAGTCACAGAGAGATCGGGTTGTTTCGCTCGAGAAGGTCTTTTTCTCTTCGGTCGTGATAAAGAAGTCTGATACATTTGTTTCAGACTCCTTAACTCAGCTAAAATATCTAAAAGTACCGTCGTGACCGTTTGATTTTCACTATTTTCTTTCTGTCCTTGGTCTTCATTCTTCTCTGTTGCTGTTGCTGCTGCTGCTGCTGCTACTGTTTCTTCCTGGTGTTTTCTTCTTGCTTCTTCTTCCTGCTGTTGCATAAGAAAAGCTTGTTCTTCTACTTTCTGTTGTTGTAAAAATTGCTCCAATTCTTCTTTTTGTCTTTGTTTAAAATCATCGACGTGTCCATAAGAAGATACAGAAGGCAACGAAGGTTCCGGAATAAATTCTTGCGATGTTAAAAAATCCACAATATCCCAGTTAAAATCAACTTCTTCTGGATGTAGATTTGTCATGACTTTAGTAGTCACTGTTGGCCCATGACTTGCTGTCTCTACTCCTGACTCACTCCAATTCATCGTCTTCTTACTGTCCGCCATGATTGACAACTCTGTCTCATCGATTGACTGCGCACATACGCTAGTACCTCTATATAGAAAAGGTGACGTCACAGACCGCTCTCTTCCGATTGGATGGCTGTGCCTGACTTTTGTAACGCGTGTTTGGATTGGTCGATACACTCAATCCGTTTCGATCCGCTCTTCCCCTATAAATAACCGCAGTTCACGGCATTCGCTTCACCTGTTCTCATCACAAGATGTGGACTAGCGTTGAATCGTCGACCCTTGTGTCTAGCATGCTGTTTAGGACTGACATACCCATGTATAGGGTATGTCCCTATATAGGCCCACCTTGTTCCATACCCATGTATGTCAGATCATCATGGAGTGTCATTCATAGGACGGAGACAACCTATTGGAAGAGAAGAGTCTATGTGGAAAGACAAGGTTGCTTGAAGAGAGTTCTCTTCTATGGGCCCACAGTAAGGAGAAGTTTAAGGAAAAGAAGAAGATCTGTGAGATGTCCTCTGTGTTAACAAGACAACGTTAACATTACACATAACGGTCCTTTTCAGGGCCACTCATAGGTCTCGAAAAGATAGTAGCTTTCTTTGCCGCCATTTTTTCCCTTGTCCCTATATAGGCCCACCCTGTTCCATTTCCCTTGACGCTATATAGGCCCACCCTGTTCCATTTCCCTTGACGCTATATAGGCCCACCCTGTTCCATTTCCCTTGACCCTATAGTGCCCCAAGCTGTTTTGACCCTATAGTGCCCCAAGCTGTTTTTGACTGGATTTTCCATTGACCCTATAAATCTTGACCCTATAGTGCCCCAAGCACTTTTTGACTGGGTTTTCCATAGACCCTATAGTGCCCCCTCTTACTACTGAGGTTTACTTTATGGCAGGCAAACCAGTTTGCAGATCGACTAAGTAGAAACAGAGTATTGGCGGTGTTATCGCTGTTGCGTCAACAAAACGAATTCATGTGCCTTGGATTAAATATTCTGGTGAAAAACTTACCTTTGGTACAATTACTGTGGGCCTAGAAAACGGCTAGACATACTACTGCGCAATAATTAGACCAAGCCCAAAGAAAAATCTGCAGATCGCGTTACTACTCTGTGCTACCATCACGATCTCGCAAGCAGAGCATTAGGCGACTCTTGTGCGCGTTAGAGCAACAATATGGATCTCATCCATGATTTATACACAATCACAGAACCGTGTGTCAAAGAAGGAAACGCTATATACATTGCCAAGGTAGGCATGAAAACTGACGTTGTAATTTCCCCTTCCATAGAAAACGTCAATTCACTAGATGCAACGTTCCATGCAACAGACATGACCTCTTGGAGAACCATGTCAGCTATATAATACAGTCCACGCTGTTATAGGAAGGGTGAAAACAGACATAGGAAAGTTAGCGCGTCAGAAGATATCGATGGGGTTATTTGTGCATGTCTTGCAACAAGACTCACGCGCAGTAAAAGTTATAGCTGAGAAGCAGCTGTTTCGTGCTAACTTAGTGCATGCAACGTCAACACGTAAGCTTTCTCAGATAGTACCTTCTGTGACGGTTAACCATGCTGGGAAAATCTTTTATCCACACATAGTGATGCCATGCCTCTAAATCATCGATGAACAACAAAATCAAAGTTGAACTGCCGACACCAATATTTGTTTTGTGTACACGGGATCATCGAATAGGTCGCAGGCTATTGTTCCACGGAAATACATTACCGCCGATATCAACGATAAGTCGTTCAAACTTGCCATTATCAGTAACCTTTTCAGAGAATTCTATGTTGCCCAGCTTGGCTTCACCTATGTGTTTTGTATTTTTGAGGTTGGCTTGTATTAGCGTGTGCGGGAAGCAGTGTAAACTAGATCATCATGTTAAAAAATCGGTTTCTGTTTTTCTTTTCTTCATGAAATGTAATCGATTTGTAGAACGGCCCATAATGATAAAAACTTAATCTGAATTTCCAATCTTCTGGAAAAAGTACACCTTGAAACCTTACGAAGTAATCATCAAATTTAAAGAGGATATTTGTAAACATTTTGTCGATTTTATCATTAATGTCATCGGTGTCTTTGCATCTAATGTCACGAAGGCACCTTTGGTAAGATACTTTCGTGAGAGATCCGACCATGTTGTTGGAACCTTTGGTAGAGGATGCATGGGGCGATGTTCACTTTCAGTCTGGACGTGATTGTTGTTAGACCTGAGAGTGGCAAAGCCTTTGAGTGCTGAGACTGATACGATTGCTGAACGCATACTCGTAAAAAGCTTCGCACCAACGTTTCCTGATTTGTTTATGTGCGAGATGACCGATCAGTGATATCTGAAATCAACCATGCGCTTGTGTAACTAAAACTCAGGGACTTGGAATCACTGACGAGTATACGCGGAAGCTCCAGCATAATTAGCTGAGACACGATGTCAATCTTGTTCAACAGCGATCATTCGAATAAATTGGCCCAGGGTGGCCGGTAAATGAATTTTAATATGTAACTTTGTGGTTGTTACAAGAAGCTGACTTACAGTCAAATGTGGTTTGTCCGGGGAAAAGTCCAAATAATACAAGTATGTCTGCTTTTTTAGACCTCCGTATTGACTTTTCACAGATGCGCAAATTACCGAGCTGAGTGCAGTGGTGTACGGATAATGAGCTCATAATCCAAACGATGGGTTGTGATTTTACGGAGTCTATCAACCAACGTACAATATTTTTGTGTGATGGAAGTTTGGAATCGTAAATTCGGTAATTTGCAGACAAATAGGTTTGTCGAGAGTCATTGTAAAGCTGAACATCAACTGTGTTGGATTGTTTTATACCTCACCTTTGGAGTTTGATTCATTGGACGTGGAAAAGACTTTGGGCAATTTGGCTGATTGTCTGTTCTGATCCGCTTCTGCTGCGTTGTACAACAAATCGTTTTGGCGGTTGGTTCGTGTAGATGCCGTGAATGAATAAATAAAAGGGAATTATGTATTTGATGTCCCCTTGGTGATCTTCGCTGTTTTCTCTGTATTTGCTATCTTCGCTACCGACAGTGTCTTCACTGGCTAGGTTTGGTGACTGTGAACGTCAATGACTTGATGTCTTCTTTCGGAATATCATACAATGACTTTGAACTAATCTTGTTGTTTTCATAGCCCAGATTCCGTCGTGCCTTGACGCGACCCCTTTCCTGATTTTCGATTCAGTGTGCTCCAATTATTTTAAATAATCACACAGCCTCTCTCAGAAACCTAGATGATGCATTAAAAAAATCAGCAATTTGACCTTTCCTGTGGCGTTGTAAATTCAACACTGCGTAGCTAATGAAATTTCTGCATCAGGTAGGCTCATGAATTTAGCACGAAACTGCTCGCTATATATGCTGGTACTTAGTACTTGCTGAAGTAAATATAATATTATCATTCAAAAGGGAACAATATGCGCTTGGATTGTACTTGTCGAAAGCATTTCTTTGAAATTTAAATTCGTCTTGCTATCTTAAGCTGTTGCACATTTTTGTACAAGCAAGAGACGTATTATGTTTCAGTGTTGACTACGGCGGTACATTTTTGTACAAGCAAGAGACGTATTATGTTTCAGTGTTGACTACGGCGGTACATTTTTGTACAAGCAAGAGACGTATTATGTATCAGTGTTGACTACGGCGGTACATTTTTGTACAAGCAAGAGACGTATTATGTTTCAGTGTTGACTACGGCGGTACATTTTTGTACAAGCAAGAGACGTATTATGTTTCAGTGTTGACTACGGCGGTACATTTTTGTACAAGCAAGAGACGTATTATGTATCAGTGTTGACTACGGCGGTACATTTTTGTACAAGCAAGAGACGTATTATGTATCAGTGTTGACTACGGCGGTACATTTTTGTACAAGCAAGAGACGTATTATGTTTCAGTGTTGACTACGGTGGTTGGAATTTGAAACCTAAACTAAGCTCCTCAACTTTCCAACGACCACCTAGACAGCTTAGCGGTTGTTTCAAACCATACTAAGCATCGGGAAATTTGCACGAGTCATCTACTAATGACTACTACATCGTGTGAATTGACTTTCATAATTCATTTGCAACTCGAGCAAAGCTCGACCGTTTCCTCAATAAAAATAATATTTCCTTGATGCGATCCCTGAATATTTCAATGAAAAGTGTAATACACTAAGGTTTTCATGGAAAGAAATTAAGCATACACTTTTGAAGATTATATTTTTGATGTCTCCTTTATCAATGTTAATATCGCATTATCCGTTATCAATGTTAATATCGCATTATTATATACTTTTGCGGGGCAGCCTCGAGGGTTAACATGGAGGTGACAAGTAGCGCCGGGCAATGCACTCGTGCGAACAAGACATCCATTAATATCGGATGGTGTAGAAAGCATGAACTCGGTTAAGCAATACAGATCTTAAAATTTTTGAGTTTTAAACTATTTTCAGATATAGTAAAGTAGGTTATAGACGAATCGGATATATATTTGACATGTTAATTGACAATGGAAAGTTCACTCTTGAGTGAATCAATTATCATTTTGATAATTGTAAAATCAAATTAAAGACACTATACAGTACTTAGAGTGTTTAACAAATTAAATTGTTCCCAGCATTTTCCGTAAACATTTTTTTTCTTCAATTTAGACTCCGACACTATTTGTTGTTATTGTTGTTGTTGTTGTTATAGGGTTTGACGCCATTTTCAGCACACGATAAGCTATACATGGCAGCCAGTATTATTGGTGGAGGAAGAACTCAGGAAAACCCCCGGAAAGAACGACCGACTCACGAGAAGTTACTGGCAAGCTTTCTCGCATAACTACATTAGCCGAATCTTAGATTCGAACGCGCGCAGACAGAGGTGAGATGGTAGTGATCCGTAACTGAGAGCGCCTTAGACCACTCGGCCACTCGGGGCCCCTCAGACACTTATTGTAACAACGGTAAAGGAATACAATAAAGAAATAAAACAGGATGTTTGGAAAGACTGCGTAGAAGTACAAAGAATAATGCAGTCTGGAGAGTTGTTTGGTTTGAATTCCATATGTTAAATACATCATATGTATATCCAGTAATTTATGTGGAGGAAACAAAAGCCACAATTCTTCACATGAATGGAATCCTGATAGTTTATGATATTTTATGAGACAACATTATTCTAAAACTAAATATGGCTGAGTTGAGTGTATAAACGATTCATTTTTGTTTACATGTTTTAAAATATAAAAAAATGAATAATGTATGTTTTTGAGTGGGATGACCTGCGTCAGTTTCCAATGTTGGGTGTCATTGTTCAGAGCATGATTCTTAACATCATTCTGCCTGTCATCGAAAACATCGTCTAATATGAACCGTTCGTTTAATGCTATTACATAATTATAATACACAACAGAAGACCTCTAGTGTCACCTTATTCATGTTCTTTTGCAACATTTTATTTCGTATTTGAACAATGCAAGCACACATGATGTTAATTCAACCTGTACTGTTATTTATGAACAGAGTTACAGGGACATGTATGATCTTTAGTTTCTGGAATTAACAAGTTTATGTTACATCAATAACCATTTCGACGAATCCTGATTATTTCAAAGGAGATGTAAAATTAACGAGTTGCGATACCTGCCTTTTAAGTAATTCTACGTTGGAAACCTTCAATGCAGCGTTGTTACGTTTGCTATAACGAACCATGTACACCAACGGAAATACCTCTACGTGAGTATGACAGCGGTGTGCACGTAACAGTCAAGCTTGTCATGGCATTTTTTCCCTTCTAGTTCTGTAAAGTATCCTAACATTTATGTTTTGTTTCATTTATCATATATCCCCTGAAGGAAAACATCAGTACAATTAATTCAGTCGTCATTTATGCTTCGTCACAGAATAAGTCTGCTGTCCAGCGATATTTCTTGTCTTTGACCAGCTCCGCAGCTAAACTTGTTGCAAAACAAAGATTTTTGTTGTTCATCCTTTCCCATATCTGACTTATCCTCTTTTGTAGCGTGTTAACTGATTCTAAATATTGCATCCTGAAGGTCGTATTAGGGTTTATCGTATACATTTTGTGTTCTATTAATGTAATGAAACTGACTAAAGGGATTTACCTATATCCATCAAAATGGACTTTAATGGAAGTTTAGTATAAACGAAAAAAAAAAAAACAACACAAAAGCAGCAAACACAAAACAAAGTAAATAAAGCAAACTAAACAAAAACTGAAAGGAAGAAAACAAATGTAAACATTTTACGTTTCTCATTACCAAGCATGCAAATTAATGACCGATTCAACCTGTTTTGACGTTTTTATTACTAACACATTAAATAAAGTTATATAAAAAGCTCACGCAAATAAGAGTAGCTTGCGTGATATGACAGAAAGATGATGTCTGAGTCGGTGATATTATGAAACAAATAGGTATGAAGGTAATAGACGCCAGACTCTAATGAATAAATAATTATTGCATACATTATATTACGCCACCGTTATCTAAGGTTAATTGTGTTTGAGAAAAGATATTAAAAGGAAAGTCGAACTGATTCGACTTTTTTCACTTTAGAATAATCCATGTCCAGATTTCTTTATGGTAAATTATCAACATGGAAAACTACAACTATCTGTGTATCAACAACTAATTAAATTTGAGAATTAGTATGAATTTCACAATGATCAAACTTTGAGAATTTTGACATAAAGTTGAATCCAAAGTAAATATATCATAGTACCAATAGTTTTTTCGGCTTGTGAACTGTTTCCGTTACACTAATATATATATATATATATATATATATATATATATATATATATATATATATATATATATATATATATATATATATATATATGTGTGTATATATATATATATATATATATATATATATATATATATATATATATATATGTGTGTATATATATATATATATATATATATATATATATATATATATATATATATATATATATATATATATAACGTATCTAAAGACAAATGGTTCCAAAATTTACGAGTATCTCATTGCAATGTTTTGTACATATACAGTTGAATGTAATTATTTAAAAAGCTTAATTGTATCCAGGCGTAGTAATTTTTTGCTGTTACATTCAGCTGTTCGTCCTATTCTTAACGCTTAATATAAGTAGTTTTCACTTTGTTTTCAATATTGCAGACATATGAATTTCTCTAACATCAACTTTGTTTTCAATGTTGCAGACATATGAATTTCTCTAACATCAACTTTGTTTTCAATGTTGCAGACATATGAATTTCTCTAACATCAACTTGCAAACCAATGGTGGGCAGATAGACATGCGGAATATTCTTAAGGAGACTTATGTGTCCATTACGTGCTCTACAAGTGGGCACCTGAATCAAGGTTAGACACATGATACAGCTTGAGTATGGGTAGCATGTTCACAACTGCAAGCTTTAAAACATTTATACCCACCTATTTATGTAGTTTAACTGCAAGCAACATAGACCTTCATCTACCGTCGCATAATACGCCAGAGGATCAGGGTCTGTGTTGTTTGTTCTAATTATTATCTCTTCCAATCCTCAGCGATCAGTTCACGGGGTATGCGACAGTAGATCTGGGCTTGTGTAATTTGCAATTTAACTCGATTTATAAACGGTATAAACCATTGCATTCTACATAACGTGATTAAGATCGTTATGTGAGGTTGAAGTGTATTGTCAGCATTTTAGTTTTGAAAAAAGATCTCATCCACAAAAAATTAAGATGTGTTTAGGGAATATTATATATATATATATATATATATATATATATATATATATATATATATATATATATATATATATATATATATATACAATAATTATAAACCAAATATAAACATTATTATTATTATTATTATTATTATTATTATTATTATTATTATTATTATTATTATTATTATAGCCAAAGCTACATTCCATTTTAGAAATATACAGTGATCTGCAAGTACCCACAACTTATTTCGTATTGTTCATGATGTCCATTACTACCAATGAAATTGCAGTTAAAATGTCTTTTTTTTACATAATGTGTCTAACATAAAGAAACAACTGATTCAGAAAACCTGACAACGGCATTTGTAACAACAGATTGAATGATGTATGAATACTCTATTTTTGTATTCACGGAATTTAATTTTACATCATTATTCTCATGAAAAATACTCTGAATTAGGAAATATTTTATACATTTGTACCAATTGTGATTTAGAGTGCACCAAAGTCATGTGTACTTGATCCAATTCTAACATCACTGCTGATTGAGTGCTTGGATCAAATATTTTCTTCACTGATGTTATTAATACCTCTCTCTCATCCAGGGAATTCTCATCATTTTTGAAAAATGCCATTGTAGAGCCTCTGTTGAAAAAAACCATCACTTGACCATAACGATTTAAAGAGCTACCGCCAAGTTCGTAATCTCCCATTCATACAAAAGATCTTAGACAAAGTTGTTCTAACCCAAATTGTGTCTCATCTGAATTCAAACAGTCTTTTTAGCAATTACAGTCTGATTATCGCCCTTGCCACAGTACTGAAACTACTCTTATGAAAGTAGTTAATGACATTCACTCAGCTTTGGATAGCGGAAAGTTTACAGTCCTCACCCTGCTTGATTTGTCTGCAGCATTTGACACAATAGACCATGCAATATTACTTCACCGTCTCCAGCATGTATTTGACATTCACAATACAGCCTCACCGTGGTTCAAGTCCTACTTAATCAACCGGACACCAAGTGTAAATGGAATACATTCCAGTCCAGTTGATCAATGTTGTGGTGTTGCACAGGGGTCTGTTCTTGGACCTGTTCCCTTCATTCTATACACTCAGCCACTCTCAAGTGTCATAGATCATCACCCAGTGTCTCACCAATTCTACGTTGATGACACCCAAATATACAAATCTAGCCACCCAACTGAAGTTGATACATGTACTACCATCCATGGAGTAGAGACGTGTATTTCTGATGTGAAATCGTGGTTGACATTTAACAAGCTGCAGACGATTGACGATACAACTGATGCCATTCTGATCACAACACAAAAACTTTATCATTCACATCCTTTACCTCAAACAATAAATATCAGCAACACCATCATTAAATTCACACAGTCAGTACGAAACTTAGGTGTAGCATAACTCGCTGATTTAGCAAGGTCTATTTGCTTGTTTGCGAGATTTCAAGTCTACAGCCATAATCCTTTTCAGTGGACACATTGCACAAAGGCTGAACAGAGTTTACGTTTTTCACAGTTTTGTCTGCGTTAAACACAATATAGATGGTATGAATGAATCGCGTGTAATATATATATATATATATATATATATATATATATATATATATATATATATATATATATATATATATATATATATATATATATATATATATATATATATATATATATATATATATATATATATATATATATATTAGTGATTATTATATTAAGATATTTTTATTTTCCTCACAGGATGCCCTTTCTGTTGTCATGGAAACGGTGTGTGTCGAGATAACACTTGCCACTGTAAGGGTAACTTTGACGACAAGACATATTGCGGTATGTAACTCAAAATCTAATTTAATTTTTTTGAATAGTTTTAGTTGTGTTCTAAAACCCGTTTCTAATGGAAAGTCTATTATTAAGTTTCGCAGTAGGCCGATAGAGTTAATCGGAAGCCATGAAAGTTTACAGAGGAACTGTTACAGATGCCTTGCAGATGAAAACATTTCATATATCTTTTCAATCTTTGACGATCATAAATTCTTCTTAACATTAAACATATTTGGACCGTTTTGTCTATTAGTTCATGATATTATTTATCAACGGCAAAATGAGGTCATTCAAAAAGTTAATTTTTGCTGTATATTTTTCACGATTTTGCTCTCAGTAAGCAAATTTAAACAGGAAGACAAAACTTTTCATCATTTGTTAAAACAACAGTTTCAACCTTACCTATGAACTATCAAAAAGATTTGAAAGGGACCAAGTCTTGTCAGTGGTACATTGATCTTCGTTTCACCACTGGTCGTCGATGATTCACATCGTTCCACGTCGATCGCTGTCCTTTGTGGTATGCAAAATCAGTGTTTCGAACAAGATAAAGATATTCTTGTGATAGCAAACTCAAATACGTTTTGCAAACATAGAGATTGTTACATGTGTTTCTTTTTATTATGACCATTTTCATAATATCCGCCTTAATTCAGAAGATAATGCTCTGTGTGAATGGTTTGCCTGAGACAAATTGACATAAAAGTTTGTATTTGTCTAGAGAGGCCGCGAGGTTTATTTCCAGATATCTTCCTAGGTTAAACCCACCCCACCCTAAAACCCCCAAACAAAACAAAACAATATAAACAACAACACATAAAAGGAAAGCAAAATCAACGATAAAAGCAACAGAAAAATGAGACGAAACTAAAGGAAACAAACATATTGACTGGGTTACGTTTGGCTAATACCATTTCGATAGCAGTTCAGTAGATACTGTTTACACAATAAGCTAAAGACCGATGATAAAGGAAGCGGATCGATGCTCCTTGGCTGGCAAAGATGAAATAGATTAGGATAAAACTGGACATATGGACATACTGGGTGCTTTGACTATAGAAATTTACCATCCTATATAGTCCATTGAAGAAGAAGTTGTGCAGCTCCCTTGCGTCACAAATGTTTTTTTTTTTACGTTCATCGATGCCTTGGAAAAGAACCTGAACGATAACCTATACAAGCGTATTTCAGAACAAAATCTTTAATGCCTGCAATACCGAACATGTTGATGGAACTATCCATACCAAGTCCGTCCTGATCAGGATAATCCTGTTTGACTTTGGTTCTAAAATGTCGTTTCAAGGATAACAAGTTTATATACCGAAATCTCAATATTCAGCTAGGAATTCCAAACCCAAAACTCCGGCATATTTTACTGAGCAGCCATCAGATTTAGATTGTGTGATTCTGTGAAATATTTCTTAAGGATAATGCTTAAGATCGCTCAGCCATCATATACGCTTTCCAATTGAACGGGAAGACACATAGTCGGTCTACCTCTTTATGAATATTTAAATATAAAGTACAAATGGGTGTAGAGTCATCTATTCAAAATGTATTGGGACTGAACAGATACAATCTTTGTCTAAAGAGTCTCTCTCTCTCTCTCTCTCTCTCTCTCTCTCTCTCTCTCTCTCTCTCTCTCTCTCTCTCGTCTTCCAAATTTTCTATCGTCCTGGCTTCAGAGATTTGAAAACGAATTATCTGCTGGTTTAACTCTAGTTCATTATATTTGTTATTCGATGATCTCATCGTTAATTTCTTGAATGGCCATCAAAGTAAATGAATTTATACTTTACAACTATTTAATTTTACTCAAAAGTCCCAATCTACACATTTATGTATTTAATCGACCGCATGTATTCTTCTCGCCTTGAATTTAAAGTTCATCTAAACTTATTCAGTTACTAACAATTATCCAGTCTACAAGAAACATGTTCTGAAAACTGTTATTAAAGCCCATATAACAATAAAGTACCGATCCTACAGGCGTTTCCAAGAAGATACCTTTCTGATCGATTTGAAATATATTCTAAATAGTGGCCTACGTAAGACTACTTAGCTATTTTAAAATCCATACCGTGTACATTTAATGTCACTTATTTCTATTGCAAACTAAATCGATATCTTGCAATTAAATGCAAAATAGTATAGAGAATATTGGAACCTGATTGGTATAACTCTGAAATAAGGAAAGTAATGAAACGGCGGCGTGATTTCTTTCATCAAGAGTGTGACAGAGGAAGTTACAATAAACATAGACATTAAGTAAAACAACATTAATCGCCAAAGCTACAGTGTTTACCTTGTCTAGATTAAAACTCGAGAAAAAAACCTGATTGCTTAATAATGTGAAAACATTTTCGTTGCTTTAATTCACGTTCAAATGTCAATTGATTTCACTTTTGTATTAAAAGCCGGTGGTCATTAGATATCGCAAACGACCTAAATATCTTTCATGACTTATTAACGGCAATAGCTGGAGATTATTCTTCCATATCACACATTTTTCACTCCTTATAGATTCAGAAAGTTCCATCTAATACATCGATCCAGATAAAGTACATTGGGATTCAAGAGGTCTTCGATATTTCAGAGAAATTTTTGGCATCGAAGCATGAAGACTAGATTATATCCTACCATAATAACTCGGACCATGTTCCATTTGCTTAATAAACACAAGTATTCCTACCATAATAATTCGGACCATGTTCCATTTGCTTAATAAACACAAGTATTCCTACCATAATAATTCGGACCATGTTCCATTTGCTTAATAAACACAAGTATTCCTACCATAATAATTCGGACCATGTTCCATTTGCTTAATAAACACAAGTATTCCTACCATAATAATTCGGACCATGTTCCATTTGCTTAATAAACACAAGTATTCCTACCATAATAATTCGGACCATGTTCCATTTGCTTAATAAACACAAGTATTCCTACCATAATAATTCGGACCATGTTCCATTTGCTTAATAAACACAAGTATTCCTACCATAATAACTCGGACCATGTTCCATTTGCTTAATAAACACAAGTATTCCTACCATATTAACTCGGACCATGTTCCATTTGCTTAATAAACACAAGTATTCCTACCATAAAAATTCGGACCATGTTCCATTTGCTTAATAAACACAAGTATTCCTACCATAATAACTCGGACCATGTTCGATTTGCTTAATAAACACAAGTATTCCTACCATAATAATTCGGACCATGTTCCATTTGCTTAATAAACACAAGTATTCCTACCATAATAACTCGGATCATGTTCCATTTGCTTAATAAACACAAGTATTCCTACCATAATAACTCGGACCATGTTCCATTTGCTTAATAAACACAAGTATTCCTACCATAATAACTCGGACCATGTTCCATTTGCTTAATAAACACAAGTATTCCTACCATAATAATTCGGACCATGTTCCATTTGCTTAATAAACACAAGTATTCCTACCATAATAATTCGGACCATGTTCCATTTGCTTAATAAACACAAGTATTCCTACCATAATAATTCGGACCATGTTCCATTTGCTTAATAAAACAAGTATTCCTACCATAATAACTCGGACCATGTTCCATTTGCTTAATAAACACAAGTATTCCTACCATAATAATTCGGACCATGTTCCATTTGCTTAATAAACACAAGTATTCCTACCATAATAACTCGGACCATGTTCCATTTGCTTAATAAACACAAGTATTCCTACCATAATAATTCGGACCATGTTCCATTTGCTTAATAAACACAAGTATTCCTACCATAATAATTCGGACCATGTTCCATTTGCTTAATAAACACAAGTATTCCTACCATAATAACTCGGACCATGTTCCATTTGCTTAATAAACACAGGTATTCCAATGGGTATCATTGCAAATGACCTGACTTGACCAGTGTTACCATTTTTATACGCATAGTTAGATCGTCAGCAATAAAAAGGCATCGATCCAAATGCTTTACTTATCTTATTAAATGCTTTACTTACCTTATCAAGTGCTTTACTTACTTTATCAAATGCTTTACTTACCTTATCAAGTGCTTTACTTACCTTATCAAACGCTTTACTTACCTTATCAAGCATTTTTGGAAAGGATATTGGCTTTCATCTTTGCCGATTTGCAAAGTAATGTCAGGTTTAAGAGAAACCTTTCATGAAAATGTTGATTGATACATTGCTAGCAGCTAAAGAGGACAGAAAAATAAGAAATCTTTCCATGTGTATTCAATCGGAACATTTCTGGAAATATATTCCCTCTGAATTGATCCGAAAATATTCTCTCTGAAATTAATCAATGTTTATGCATCTGTTATAAATTCCATACAAGAAGATGTTAATTATTCAGTTTATGCAGTTTATGCAAATATTTAGGTATCCTTTATTTGTTCGTTTTGAATATTTATGTTTATATTATTAGATGGTTTTTTTTTGAATAAATGTAGACCAAGCGATCGTAGGATATAAATTTCTAACAGGAACTGTTCTTATTGAAATACTGTTCACAATCGAACACTGATGCTACCACTCACCCACCCCTACCGCCACTAATGAAAACAACTCAAATACAGAAAAAAAGAAGATCAATTCACAAGTTTGTCAGTTTTTTTACATTCTATTTTGAAAGGAATTCACCACGTACGATGGTGTACATAATAATTTATCCGTCCTTATCTATTTCCATAAAAATTCTCTCTCTCTCTCTCTCTCTCTCTCTCTCTCTCTCTCTCTCTCTCTCTCTCTCTCTCTCTCTTTCTCTCTCTCTCTCTCTCTCTCTCTCTCTCTCTCTCTCTCTCTCTCTCTCTATATATATATATATATATATATATATATATATATATATATATATATATATATATATAGACACACACGCGCGCGTAGCAAGTAAGGGGATTATAATTTTAAATTCTCTCTCACTCTTTCATGAACATTTTAAAAACTACTATTACAGCTAATTTCTATGTCTGCAACCTGTTGATTAATCTCTCATTTGCTCATTCAGACACAGACCCTATTACACTGTATCAATTCAATTTCAATTTATCTCAAAATATTTATCAAGGACAACTTAAACTGGCGTTTCAGCTAGAGGGCAGACAAATTCATCATCATCATCGTCAGTCGCTTGACCTAATGTGGTCGTTGAGGCACTGTGTTGCTGAACATCTGACCAGTTTCCTCCACTTGTCTCGATCATATGCCAATGCCTGTGTCTCCGCTAAATCTTTTCTGGTCCAGTCTGTGATGTTGTCACTCCACTTTTATCTCTGTCTACCTCTCCTTCTGCCACCCTGAACGCTGCCCTGCAGTACTGTTGTGGATATACTGTTGGCTCTAGTGACATGGCCATGCCATTTCAGCTTTTTCTTCTTGACAATGGTGAGGAGATCTTCATAATGGCCTACTTTGTGCTTGATGGTGTTACGCACTTCTTCATTTGTGATGTGGTCCACGTAAGAGATGCCAAGGACGGTTCTGTAGCATCTCATTTCAAGTGCGTGGATTCTACGTTGCAATTCTGCAGTCAGTGTCCAGGCCACACATGAATACCGAAAAATTGAGATGTCTAGTGCTCTCAATAGTCTGATTTTAGTTTTCAGACATATAGTCGTGTCTCTCAAGATGGGTCTCAGCTTTGACACTGCTGCCGTTGTTTGTGCTGCTCGTGACAACAGTTCTGCTCTTGATACCTCTTTGGTGACTAAGGAACCAAGATATTTGAGTTGGCCCAATGTTTCAAGTTCCTGTCGTCTGACTTTAACATTGACTGAGATTTGTTTGCCACTATTTGTCATCAGCTTTGTCTTCTCGGCGCTTATCTCCATGTCAAATTTGGAAGATATTTCATCCAGGGTCTTCACTAAGGTGGCAAGTTCATCTTCACTGCCTGACAGCCCATCAATGTCGTCTGCAAAGTGTAGGTTGGTGATGTTATGCCTTCCAATGTTCACTGTCCCACAGTGGTTTTCCAGGGCTTCACTCATGATGCGCTCTAAGCAGATGTTGAAAAGCGTTAGTGACAGAAGACAACCTTGCCGTACTCCAACTGTTGTCTTGAACAAGTCCCCCACATAACCTTGAGCAATTACTGCATTAGTAGCATTAGCGTATAGCTGCTTGATGGTATTGGTCAACGTTTAACCTATGTTGTACTTCTTCACTGTGGCCCACAATGCCACATGCCACACTCTGTCAAAAGCCTATTTGAAATATATAAACACATGGTATATGTCGTGTTGATGTTTTGAGTACTTTTCATACAGAACCCTGAGATTGAATATTTGTTCTTATGTGCTTCTTCCACAAATTCATTCTTGCCGCCAAAAACATGTCATGCTACATTGTTACATTTCCTGATAGACTCACCACACACGAAAAACTGATAGAGATATTACGTATTAATACATATTAAAAGGTATAATTATAGCCATAATCGCCCTCTCCATTTACTGATGGTCAAGTGGGCGGGGCTTAATACAAAAGCTGATTTAGACAAAATGGTGTTGACTTGCTTTTATTTCACACAAATACACTAACACTTACAGATTCTCTCTTTCTTTGTTTCATTCTTTTTCCTTTCTTTCTTTCTTTCTTTCTTTCTTTCTTTCTCTCTCTCTCTCTCTCTCTCACACACACACACACACACACACACACACACACACACACACACACACACAGACAAACACACACAGATATACCCCCCCACTTTAAGACAAACCAATCTGATGTACGTTTATATCAGAAGAGTTTTCAAGCAAATATAAATTTTGCCTTTAAGGGCAGACAAATTCATATTTCCCGCTCAACACATATAATGTTACGAAACAGAAGAATATGTAATGTGAAACATATCACGTAGTATTCATTTTAGTTAGAGGTTCTACGAAATCATACACATTACTTACTTTCCTCGCCGAACAAATGCAATACGCTACAACGCTACACTGTGCAATGCAGGCTTATCCAGTGTGGAAAGATTGAACTAATATGGCGGCCTACTGTTAAAATCAATGTGGCCTTAAAAAGTTTTGACCCTGTTTAAATGTTAAGTGTGTGTGTGTGTGTGTCTGTGTGTGTGTGTCTGTGTGTGTGTGTGTTATATTATGGTTGTACAATGTAGGGGAATTGCAAGTAAGCTTGCAATCTTAATGAAAATTATTAATTTTCAAAAACTAGCTGATCGAGTTACAATAATAAAAAGAATATCGATCCTCACATTTATTCGTGAATATATTGTAAACAACGTTGAATTAGACAGTCAAGTACTTTACAGTTTGTTAGGATACAAGTATTTTCATAATACCAAACACACAATTTATCAATTATCTCCAAATTATAGCTTCTGATCATGCAACCCACGGCTTAATACGAACTCTAAGCTTCAGTTGCCTAAAATCGAAACCACTGTCCATATTTTACTTATTCCCCAGCAGTGATTGTGGAATGTCATTCCCAAAGATATGGAATGAGCACAGACACTTTCTTCTTTTAAACGCGCGCTCCAGAAGTTTCTTCTTTCTGATTATGCTATATCTCAAAATCGAGATACGTTACTCGGATGCTAACACTAACTTTACACTACCAAACTCGTACATATATCTTGTACATGTTTTGATCTCATGTTGGGTTTTATGTGTGTATATTTGTTTTGTGATTTTACGTTAATGTATGAGGCACTGTAAAAAGCGTTCCCTTTACTCTGTAGCTAAGGTGTTAGTTGTATAATTACATTGCATTTATTGTTTTTATATTCTATTATTTGAAGACTAAATTTAAGATTGGTTGATTCTGAACCAAATGTTTTATCCTCCGAAAGTAATGTATTTATTATTATTATTATTATTATTATTATTATTATTATTATTATTATTATTATTATTATTATTAACTTTAGTATTATTATTATTAGTAGTAGTATTATTATTAATTTGTATTATAAATTTATCTATTTATGTATGTATTACTTATTATCATTATTGTTATTATTATTATTATTACTACTACTATTATAATTATTACTTTTATTATTGTTATTATTATTATTATTATTATTATAATTATTATTATTATTATTATTATTACTACTATTATAATTATTACTATTATTATTATTATTATTATTATTATTATTATTTCAATTATTTCAGGTTATGTGGGGTTTATAAATCTGTGTCAAATTTATTTAAAATTATTATCAATACATCTAGTAATCCGAACGAAAGCTATTGAATAAAGCACGTTTTAATGAATAATTTTAGTACTACGAAATTAACCTTACTTACCACATCCGAGCTGATTAATTATGACCAATAGAATGGACATCAGCTAGTTGCCTAAAGCGACCAGTTACTCAGAGTTATGTAACACAAGTTAATGTGTAGGAACAAAATATTAGGTCATGTCTGACAAGGTGGGGGATATATAGGTTTTTTGTGTGCTTAAATAATGATGGGTTTCAATTTTTAGCTAACTTTCTTTCCCGAAAGGTAAGTTTGTAAAATTATTAGGTTTCTCTTTTTTAATATTAAATCTTGAAAAATATTTACTGATTTGAATGTTGATATTATGGAATAGAAACAATAGTGAAAGTATTAAATCTGTTAATGCAATGAATGTTTCAATACAGTCATTTTTTTCTTTAAATCAAATACGAATTTCGAATAAGAAATTAAATTATAACAAATTCTCTTTATTTTCAGATACCAAGAAGCCTATATCAACTTTATTTGTGAGCACTAGCGATCCTCGTCTCATGCAATCGGTTCTTCAAAACGGTGATATTGTGGATATCTATGGCACAAAGAAAGCGGATTCCTCTAACGTCCGCTTCCAGAGCTACCGTCTCAGGACCGTTCCCGATTTCCGGTCACTGGAGATGGACCTTGATCAGGATTCTAATGTTCGAAAAATAAGCTCTCCGAATGGCTACGAGTTGATATTTGAATGGGTGTCCAATTGTACACTCGATGGTCATATATGGACGGAAGACGGCGTGAAGAAAAATCTTAGACGCATCTCACTATGTCAGTCAATGAGGACGAGCTTGGATGACATAAAGACCGCAAGGAATGTTATCAAGAGAAATAAAATGGGTACACATGAATACTTCAACCGACCGATGAGAAGTGTAAACAGAATGCGAATTCCTATGAAAAACGACGATCCTAGATTGGTGTATATACCAATCATTGTGCGGCAGTGTGGACAATCTCACAAAAACGCAGAAGTGTCCGCAATATTTGAACCAGTAGGATATGAGGACAATATAACGGCGCAGTTTGAGATTAGAGCGCAGAGGTATGAATATAGTGATGAGGTCTTTATACAGGTTCCAAATACTCTTGTGCACCAAGATCATATCAACACCAAAAAACTTTGCAAGAGTGTGCTAAGGCATGCTAAAGGGGTATGCAGAAGGGCAATAGATATACCTAGCAAAGTGTTGTGTTCAAGTATTCAGGTAGAGGAGATTTCAAATGACAGAATTAGTTCTCCCATTGAAACATTTAGAAGAACTTGTAACATTTTGTATGAATCCGTCAACTATTTTTGTGAAACTATTTTCCGTATGATCGAGAAAGATTCAATCGGTCCATGTGAGGCTTCCTTTGAAAACATTCTGAACATTTTTGATTATCATCAGTTTAATGTTATTCCAGTTGCAAAATTGACAGAAAATAGAATTTTGAGAGGTGTTCCTAGGCACGTGTTTTTAAATAGATCAGATGGAGTGGAAGTAAGTCCATTATTAATAGAGGACAATAAACCATTGTTTAAAATTACATCGGTATCAGTGAATCCCAAGGATCCGGCTCCTTTAGACGTTTACCAAGTACGCGTTGATTATATGTGTGCCACGAATTTCACAGCTGTAAAAATGGACGTTACAGGAAGTGATAAATACTGGAATTCAGCCACGTGTTTTGGAATCAACCCGTGCAGCTGTTGTACGTTACACGCGGCAGGAGCATCAAACGCTGTGATAGACCGAGTCACTATTCACGTTACAGACACGTTGACCAATGTAAATCTCACAAAGGAACTTATCATCGTTTTCTGATTCTGAGAAGGACCTCTGCCGTTTTAAAGTTGGTGCTATACATTACATTCAAAAATGGGTCTTGGCATGGCACTTTGATTAGCCTCACTGAAGAAGATTGAATGTCTGCTTTTTGCAGGTCTAAATCTTATATTGTATACTAATTTTGGATTTTATTAGTTTTTGCTTAGAGTCATGATTTAGCGCTTCTTGAGCATTTCAGTAGGTTTAATATTGCATCAATATAGAACCTGCAGTCAAGAATTCTAATTGAGGTCGTCTTTAATGAATATTAGAAGTTCCTTGATAATTTACAAGAAACAATTATGTGTAAAAGACGTTGAAGTATGACTTGGGTAAACGTGACAGAGACATGTGTTTATCTGTATGTAACTTTGATATTAAATGTAAGCTATATATATATATATATATATATATATATATATATATATATATATATATATATATATATATATATATATATATATATATATATGCTGTCTGTTGCCACAAATACATGTAACATGATGATACTCACATGATGCAACTAGTTAATCTTGGATTAATGTATTGTTACATAAATACATTTATGAAATATTGTTGACGAAGACGAGGAAATATAGGAAAAAGGGCATCGTGACCTGCACGGCTAAGATAGGTGCAGGACATTTCACATAGTAAACCGTAAAGTACTGTTAACACACACACACACACACACACACACACACACACACACACACACAAATATATATATTTTCTGCAATATGTAGCTGTTCATGGTTTAAATACAGCAGTATTGTTGCGTTCACCTCGTTACTTACGAGTGGATATAGAAATGTAATGTAGAAACAACCCAACAAATTGTATTCTCATTTTATATCTGGATTGTTTGTCCTAAAGTGTATTCTCATTTTATATCTGGATGTTTTGTCCTAAATTGTATTCTCATTTTATATCTGGATTGTTTGTCCTAAAGCTTTCTTTTCATAAGATCCATGAATCTGAGCATTTTGTAATATGGTCTAAAAAGTTAAACAACGTCAGTTAATGAGATAAGTTTGGGTATTCTCCATTAGTATGTTACTTAACGTGAAATAATTTCTTTGAATAATCATGTAAGTACGTCAGATGTTTCGTAATATGCATTGAATAATATTTTACTTCTGCTAATAGTATAAATCTGTGAAGTTTCATGCTTAAACAGCTCTAACCTACACAGCCTTCAACTAGCTGGAAAGAAAATAAACTATCCGGTATAGTAGATAACTTACTCGTGCACCCAGATCCTTGCATGAGTAGAGAGTTAATTAAAAAAACTTATTTTTTAACGAATCTTTTTTCAATTGTATTTTTTATTATTATATGTTCATTTATTTCTCCGTTAACTGTGCATTGTCAGAATTGTGCAATATTTTACGATATTGCAGTCGCACACTTCGTATTGAATTCCATGCATATAGCATAACTGTACATTGTCAGAATCGTGCAATATTTTACGATATTGCAGTCGCACACTTCGTATTGAATACATGAATATAGCAACTACTTTAAATTTGTAAACAACAATGGATGCAGACGCCATACATTTTTATGTTCACGTTCATTTCATTTTGAATGCAGTAAGTAGAATGCATCGTAGTCTAATTTACAGTACAATTTCGATAAATGTGAATGCAAACTTTACAAACCATAACATTAACCATGCATTACTGGTTTAAAACATAGCACGGCATGGTATTTAATTTATTCTGGGGGACGGAATTGGAGCCATATCCACCAGGATTTATGTACTCAAGGATTACTATTTAATTTGATCGTCAGGTCGGAGGTACTAATAAGTCCTATCGACCTGAATGTTAGACCCTGGGCTGAGTGGGAATGGACCCAACACACTAGACTCAGTCTATACTGCTGTTAAGGTGTCGTGCACTGCACGTATGGCTATGGTTGTCTGGGAGTGGCAAGGGAGGTCAGGTGGCTTGATGTGGGGATACGCCTGGATAGTCAGTTTGCTTCCATACTCCAAAGTATCACGTCTAAAATTTTGAAAATACTGTGTACTGTTTCTGTTTGTTCTTATAAGAGTACACAACCTGGGGACGGGGCGCAGCTTATGTTATTTAGGATTTGGCATCTTGTTCAATTTTTTACAGCCTTGTGCCGTCGGCCCTGATGGTGTGGGGTTTCATAACCATCTTATATCTCCTAAATTTTTGTGTTTCCTAAATTCTATTATTAAGTTTGCTTGCGGCTTTGTGCCGCTGGGTCTGATGGTCTGGGTTTTAACCACCATATATACGCTAATTTGGGACCCTATCGCATAATTATTAGTTATTCGTGCAGCCTTGTGCTACTGGGCCTGATAGTCATGCAATTCAGATTTGCAGAAGGAAGAAACTTCTTTTCGAGGATATTCAAGATGCAGAAATGTAAGTATGGTTTTGCCATTCTTATTACCAGCTAACGAATAAATGTTTATGCGTGGTCACTTGCATACTTCCCGACTTATGTTATGACCTGTACTAAGTATCATGGCGTCTATCGCAAGCCGAAATCCGAGACACTGTATCAATTAAGTTTAACGAGGAAAATTTGCAAAGCTGCTGGTGTATCGCAATACATTCACTAAGCCGAAATAACAATTCTTCGTCGTCTTATCATATTGGCTCTGAGGCGTTTAATTTCCTAGCAAGACTTTCCTTTCCTTTCTTCAACACGAATTTAGTTATTTCGCAGACAAATGGTTCGTATCAGACAAATATGCGACAACCGTTGCCATCATTATACCTTTTTATGCTATTTTCATATACTTCCAGAGTTCACTGGTCATAGTCGGGACCATTCAATTAACGAATGTTACGAAGACTTCTCCTAAAATACTGTTTAAATGATCCGAATGGTAATTTCAATACTGCGTCTCTCAAGTTTTTTGTGAACATTCTGCATATCACAATCATTCGTGTGCTTGCTTTACTTTCAAATACACGAAACAGCGGCTTTAGTTAATCCACCAACAAATCTTATAAACTGAGACCTGAAGTGTAATATATGGTTTGTTCACAAAGCGGTTCCTTTAGGCACGAGTATCGTGCACGTACGTGCAATGTGAGTGTTCAGGATCGTATAATACTGCACCATTCTGACAATGTAAAGTAACGAAGAAAAGAGTATATAAAATGGCCACTTAACATGAATGGTCCATCTAAACATGATTATTCATATTGAACCTAAGGGTAGAAGAGATTTCAAAATTATTATTCATCTAAGTCTCATGAATCGAATTTTAAAAAAATTGAACAATTTTACTGTCAGCGTTTTCATGTATGGATATATTAATGCTGCACTTCACACACGAAATATTTGGTTTCATTGAGCAAATTGAACTTACAAAAGAGAAACGAACAGCCATTTTTTTTTTTATCAAGATGAGTTTCAATACCATTCTTATAGAGAAAAGAACATCCATTTCTAACTAAATCATTGATACAAGTCAATGATTATGTTATAACTACAAAACAAGTTTACTAAGAAAAAAAAGAAAAGCTATATTGGTTACGTCATCTTGTGGACTTAAAATCAATAATCTATTACAAGCAGAAATACATTTCATCCAAATTTGTTGTAAACTGGACTCACGTTGTGCCCGAAACGAAGTGTGGCCATTAGACCATGATTTGCATATACTCAAAAAGGAGTTTTTGCCAATTCCTACATTTCGTTCTTGTTTGTAATGTAAAAGAAAACGGACTCAATCAATACGTTCTCTTGACTTCGAATAGACGAGACATAATCAATTTTCAAGGGCCAGTATTGTTTTCTTAAAATAATAGATTGTGTGGATATATTTTGTTGTGTTATGTCAATTTGTGTTTCTACACGTTGGACTCGCAATGGTCTAGGTGTTTGGCACATCCTTGAAAACAAATGACCAGCAAGTTAAACAAGTATTACAAATCACTCTCGAGTCATGACGTAAGTAAAAAAACAATAGGGTAACGCAACTCTTGACAAACAGGACACCGAGACCGAAAGTAAAAAAGCACATTCTACGTTGGTCGCTTGCCAAAACATTACCCAGAGGCGTAGCTAGTGTTTGGATGCCGAGAACAAGATTCATTTTTATGCCCCTACCCTCAACTCTGAAACCCATTATTTTCATCAATAAAATCACCATTACCCAATGTAACGCCAAAGGCTATTAAAAAGAAGACAACACTAAAGCATAGTTGCATATTTGCAGCACAAATTCCACATACAACCTTTATCAAAGCCCATTTTGACTTCATATTTATTAAAGCATGTATGTTAAAGAATATTAAACGTTAAAATTGTCCGTTAATTTAGCACATTTCACCGTTTCCTCCTTAATCGCTGATTTATTCTAAATCATTCATACATTTGAGCAAGATCTAAATCGATTATTAAACTTTATGAACGTGAATTAAAGCAAGATATTTAATTTCATGCCTATATTTGATATAGTATTTAAATTGGGTAGTCAAAGTTATAAATGAGCGTTTAAAATTTTAAAATTCCATCCCGTTCAATTTTATTGCATACATGACTCTGAAATGTCTTTTGGATTCCAGACACTTGATTTATATGACTTAAATTTTATCACACGTTGTGCAGCATATCTTATCGCACTCAAGTCTAAACTTACATCCGATGGGAATTAACTTCAACGTAAACGGATATTTTCTCAAATGATTGTGTGTTTGCTCCATTTGTTTCTCCCTTGTAGGTTTACACTTTAGCCTCCTGGTGATTCTTGATTTTCTTAAGATATGTCCAATCTGGATTCACTTCAGATATTTGAATTGTCATTAGAATTATTTTATTCTGCTTTCTTAATCGATGGATTCTTAAACACATGTTGTTAAAATCTTGGATTTTCTCGTTTATTGTCATTGTTTCTCTATATATTACTGCTTAATTTTAAAGTTGAGTTTTCACATTGGCACTGAAAGTTGTAAAGCTTGTCTTGTTATAAAGTTTACTTGATTTCGATATTTATTCAGTGCTAATGATGCTTTTTCCATTCAATCTTTTACATACATCCCTTGCTTCCATCATCACCAATTATGTCAAGGTAGGTACATTTGTTAACATCTTAAGGGGCCGTACGATCGACCTCTACAGTGTCTCCATTATTCATATTTTTGTTATCTTATGCACCACCCATCCTTCTATGTTATGTTAATTTTCCCATTTTATCCTTGATCAGAACTTTTACAGCTTTCTGCCTCCTGAAAATTTCCTTGTGACGTTATTCACATCTTTCATGTCGCTGTGTCCTGCATGCTCTTCCATCCCGTTAAATAATTTTTCAAAGTACATTCTTTTCATGTCTCTGCATGAATCTGATATCGTTTGTTTGGTGTGTCTGCTTTTGGATGTTACTGTGCTGTTTTTGGTTAGAAACATTTTCTTTTCTTTTCACTTTAGGGATGTTTTCTGTAACGGCTGTTGAGTGATCCTCTTTTTGTTTAAGTACTTCTATGTGAATTATGTCGTTAATTCTTTTATATCCCAAAGATGGACTAATGTCCTGAATTTATCAGAGAGATTTATCGGGCACGTATGTGATCCGGATGAGTGAAATGTTCCTCTGGTCCTCGAGAAACAACTTGAACTTAGTCGTAGCAAATTACAGTCTGAAGCTTCAACATCCCTTTTTCTTCGCCCTTATATAAAGGAAGAAGCTGCTAAATTTCTGCCTGTAACAACTTTGGTTAATTTTACTTTCTGTGTTTGGATCCAGTGATATCTATTTTGTTTCATGCACCTTTTCGTGAGAGCTCACACTTCCACCATTAACCAAGTTAAAGAAGTCGCACACGTTGCTCAAGAATTATTTATTCATGTTCCTTTCATCGCTTCCATATCACATTATTACTTAAGCTAGATACATGCTGAACTATCCAGTATGTTCTAGAACAAAACGTTTTTATAGTGTAATGTTTTGCATATTGACAGTATGTCACAATGAGTTGTAATATATGACTTTCTCCCGTCTTGTTTTAACGTTATTGACTGCTTCATAATACGGTATTGCAATTGTAGTCCGAGTGGTCTAAAGAGCTTTACGTTACGGACCACTGCAATCTCATCTCTGTCCGCTTGGGTTCGAGCTGATTCAGCCACTGTGGGTAGGTGAGAAAGATTGCCAGTAGCTTCTCGTGGGTCAGTGGTTCTTTTCAAGGATTTGCCGGAGTTATTCCTCCACCATTAATACTGGCCGCCATGTATAGCCTATCGTGTGCTGAAATATGGCGTTAAACTCTACAACAACAACAACAACAACAACAATTGTATTGCATAACTTTGCGCAAACTCTAGCCGCGAAAAGTCTTGAACCAAATGTTTTCAATTCTCAAGGGATTTGTTTGTTTGTTTCATCTCTAGAGAGATCAAATCATATGATTATTTTCCTTGAATATGAAGCTTGGCTCAGTCACATTTGTTCTAAATATCGAATGCCTGTGCAATTTATATTATATCACATTATAATTATACTGTATTAATGTGAGATATTTATCTCTTCTGATTTAGCTTATGTCTTACAGTGTGCGTTATGAAACGTTTGTATTTAGCGGGATTCGACAAAAATACGTTCACTAATCGTTTATAATTGCATTATTAATGAAGAGTTCAACTGTTTTACTGTAGCTTTAGTTTTCTGGAGGTCATATTACTTTTAGTCATCTTTCGCTTTAGGCAGTATTAGAAGTCTTTATATTGTAAAAGTTGAGTTAATAAAGGTGATTAAATAATGATTAAGTATTTGTCACTTTTTGCCAATGTTTATGACTTATTTTAAGTGGTCCCTGATTGGGTAGTCTAAATCACTCGTCTTTACCAATTATTTCCGTCTCACTTCTGTCGATGTGTGTTCGAATCTCGGGCTTAGCCAATGTGGTTATGTTAAAAGGCTTGTATTTGTTATCATTTGTAGGTGTTTTTTTTTACCGTTTTTTCCAGTGATTCTTCCGCCATCGATTGTACTGACCCCTATCTATAGCCTGCTATTGTGTACTGAAGAAAGGCCCGACTTTGCTTTCCCCCTCCACTTCTTTGCTTTCTGTTATGTTTTTGTCCCACGGAAGAATTTTATTCTTGCTTTTATTTCTTTTATTATGTTGTACATATTTATTATATATCTTTTTCTTTTCATTGATTTCTTCCAGAATGTGTTTGTTGTTTCGATTAGAATACACTATCAGTAATCTGGTACATTCAAAATTTCAAAATGCATCCCAGAAACACTCCATAGTTGTATGACGTAATTACCTATTTTATATATATATATATATATATATATATATATATATATATATATATATATATATATATATATATATATATATATATATATATATATATATATTCATTGTTCATGAATTATAAGTGGTTAGAATAAGATGCAGTAGGCTATGCGTTCGTTGGTTTGTTTTCGTGACAGACATGAATGAATACGCACGTAAAGTAATCATTCAAAATATATCTTGTAATTATCTAGAATAAATGTAGTAATAATATAGAATAATGACTGAAACACCGATGCACTGAGATATAAATTTGTGAAACGTGTAATATTCAAATTAAATTGTTTTTATCAGCATTTACGCTTGAAGGATGGAAAAGGGTGCACCAAGAAACCTGATGTTGACTCTATCAGCGAAAGTGAAAAATGATGTTGAAATTAGTACCAACGTCTGAGAACTTGCAATAATTCCGAATATCAATATCGTGCAATCACGCAACTTGTTACAATATTGATTCGATTGTTCACACGATGCGAATTTTAAAATCAGACAGTAATACATTTACTTTATTATATTTTTCCATTAAACTTTGATCATTTTTCAATACGATCAGTGGTTCGTAGGAAATCATAAAAGTTAAAATAAACTTTTAGTTCCAGATATTAATTTCATAAGCCCTTCACGCGCTCGTAGTCAGCAAAAAAAAATCGGCTCATAAAATACAGCTGATGTGTGGATCTTGCTTAATAAAGCGTGCTTCTCCTTAAATACCAAGACATCTAAATAAAACTTTTGCACAGAAACCTATATTTCGAGAATCACGGACATGGGTAATATAAGTTGTAAATTTAAGATTTATCTGCATTAGTATTTCAGACACATGATATAGTTTTGATATGCTTCTTTGACAAAACTGCCAAATATCACAAAATGCAAGATCACATTGTTTAAGTTTGATATTTGATCTAAAGTTCGACGTTGTTATACTAGTAATACTGTATATCATTTACACACACGAGTCAAGCACAAGCAGCATGAATAAAAGACTGACACAGGAACACAGATAGAGACAGAAAAGTTGATTACATTAAATATATCACTAATGATAAAGGAATGTCCTCATCTGATACTGTGAGCGTTTAAATACATAAAAAATTAACTCTGTCAACAAACTCTAAATTAATCAAGTGGCAGTTTAGGGGAATTTAGTACATCTTTTAAAATTCAGAATGATTAAATTAATGTATGTGTTTTTTCCTGTATATATTCAACCTCAGTATGATTTTAAAGGTTCGGTTAGTGATAATGTCGAGCTAAAAGTAACACTAGCACAAACTTTCAAAAGGTCTATAGGCAACTATTCGCACTGCAAGTCAAGTTCATTGGTTTCCAGTGTAAGTTGGCAGGATTTTAACATTATGCATACACTTGATGGATGACTCAGTGGTATGTATATGTAGTTATTATGTGATTGACCTTTGTCCACATTTGAGGATTTGGGCCTAATATCTTTTAAAAAATAAAACAGAACAACATTATATTACATTACAATTTTCGTCTATGATTATATATTGAATTTTAAACTTATATTATTTGTAGATAAACACATTAACTTGGATTTTATATGTTCTTTGCTAAACTTGTATTAATAAACCTGACCTTATTTACAACCTAGAGTGTTCTGCACATTGTTTTGGGTAACCCTCTTTCTAGTCCTAGGGTCTTCTCTTAAGTTTTATATAAGGAGGTGGTAAACATGTAATCTTTCTTTTTATCTTAATGACTATAGATGAATCAGTCAGTTCAGTATTAGTTGAGAGGGTTTACTTTTATAATTATACATTGGATTTGCAAAGTGCTCGTTAAAACTTTTTTGGATTATTGTGAATTCATTTAGAGACATTTTTGATTATAGTATTGTGTTACATCAAGACATAGAACAACAACACTATTCCAGGCCACTGAGCGCTAGTGACAAATTGCTGGTGTTTTTAACAATTGTTTAATCGTCTCTTATAAACTAATTAAATGTTGTTCCATTCGCAAAATTTTACGCAACATCACTGAGTATATGTATCGTCATCACGGATGACAGATGAGCCTGGTTTCAGATGTCGTACTCATTTGGTGAACAAACGAATAGCGATTTTATATTAGAATATTTATTGGAAACGTTTAATTCGAATATTCCTTTGATCATTTCAACTGTACTAAATTGAAAGTAGTTATGTATTCAAAATATGACTGTCCAGCTATCAACGTATCATGCAAAGTTTGAATATCTCCAGAAATACAATGTTCACGTCCATCTACATTTAGCTATATTAACGATGTCTTGTTACATTTTCCAATTGTGCCTATATGAAGTTATAGTCAACCATTTCTCTACATTTCTAATTATGATTAGATGCTATTACATAGTTTAAAGTCAAATGTTCAAGATAGTTATTAACCTCGTGTGTTTGACTGGTAGCTACTTTTATGTTTCAAAGGGACAGAACTATCCTAAATTCAGCAATGAAAACAGAAACTGGTTTTAATAGTAACAACTCGTGCGCGAGTCTGAAGATACCGTCGGTTATTGTGTCAGCAAAAGCCTTGTAATTAGACTTCATCATCATCGTCATCATCGGTCGTTTGACCCAGTGTGGTCTTTGAGTCACTGTGCTGCTGAACATCTGACCAGTTCCCTCCACTTGTCTCAATCATGTGCCAATGCCCGTGTCTCCGCAAATCTTTTCCTGGTCCATTCTGTGATGTCAGTCCACTTTTTTCTCTGTCTACCTCGCCTTCTGCCTCTCTGGACGCTGCCCTGCAGTACTGTTGTGGATATACTGTTGGCTCTAGCGACATGGCCATACCATTTCAGCTTTCTCTTTTTGACAGTGGTGAGGAGGTCTTCCTAATGGCTTACGTTGTGTCTGACGGTGTTACGCACTTCTTCATTTGCGACGTGGTCCATGTAATAGATGCCAAGGATGGTTCTGTAGCATCTCAATTCAAGTGCCTGCATTCTTCGTTTTACTTCTGCTGTCAGGATCCAGGCCTCACATGAATACAAAAAGATTGTGATGACTAGTGCTCTAAATAGTCTGATTTTAGTTTTCAGACATATTCTTGTCTCTCCAGTTTGGTCTTAGCTTTGATATAGCTGCCGTTATTTATGCTGCTCGTGACAAAATTTCTGCTCCTGATCCGTCTTCGGTGATTATGGAACCGAGCTATTTGAACTGGCCCACTGTTTTCAGTTCCTATTCTCTGAATTTAATCTTGGCTGCGATTTGTTTGCCACTATTGTTTCTTCCAGGTTCTTCACTAAGGTATGAAGCTCATCTTCACTGCCTGAGAGCCAATGAATGTCGTCTGCAAAGCGGATATTGGTGATGTTACGCACTCCAATGCTGACTGTTCCACAATGGTTTTCGAGGGCTGCACTTATGATGCGCTCTAAGTAGATGTTGAAAAGCGTGGGTGACAGGAGAGAGCCTTGCCGTACTCCGACTGTTATCTGGAACCTGTCTCCCACAGAAATGTGAGCAATTACTGCACTGGTAGCCTTGGCATACAGCTGCTAGATGGTATTGGTCAACTTTCGACCCATGCTATACTTCTTTTTGTGGCCCACAATGCCCCATGGCACACTCGGTCAAAAGCCCTTTGGAACCTATGAACACATGAGATGTCTCGTTGATGTTGCGAGTACATTACAGACATAACCCTGAGATTGAATATTTGTTCTGTAGTGCTTCTTCCAATCCGAGCCAGACATGTTCTTCTGCATGATTATGTCTTCTGCTTTTGGTTTCAGTCTGTTCAAGATGATCCTCAGCATCACCTTACTAGCCTGGATGATCAAACTGACAGTTCTGTAATTTTGGCACAGCTGGAGATTACCTCTTTTAGGGGGAGTGTTATAATCAGTGACTGGGTCCACTGTACTGGACATTCACCTGTCTGCCAGATCTTGTTGCAGAATTTTGTTAGTAGTTCAATCACCTATTCCCTGCCCCCATTCTTGATAAGTTCAGCTGGGATGTTATCTACTCCAGCTTTTTTCCCATTCTTCAGTACTCTTATTGCTGACTCGACCTCTTCTGTGAGAATGGGAAAATCGTCATTAGTCCAAACTCCACAACAGTTAGACTTGCTGCCTTACAAAACGAGTGAAAATAGAATGTTGTGATGATAATCGCTCTCGAAGCTCATCTTAATCTCTTAATCTTACTGAGTTTCTTAATGATTCTGTGTTTGATGACGTTGAACACTACAGAAGTAGAACTAGCGTACGAATACTGTTTCCCTGCACGGAAAGGAATCAGAACCGAAGAAATTGCTCTGCGTCATGCTGTACCAATTTAGGTTGACGTCCCTCTTTTTAGACTTTGTGTAATCTGATTGAAGCCCACATACCTCAAAAGCCCGATCCATAATTGCCAAGTTTATCTCAAACAAAAAAACAGTGGGGATGTGAAAAGGAACACTTTACTCTGATAATGTAATTTCCGTGCATTGTAAATCCATGGGTTTATCAGAAAATATATAAACAAGCTAAATGCTTGGACAGTTTAGCAGGTATGTGAATTTTATGAGTGGATAAAATGTATCAGCAAATCGGAAGATAAAAACAAGACAAAGAATGTAGCAATATGCGTGGAATGCTTAGTATTTATATAATGTTGTATGAGTGGATCAAATGAATCAGTAAATCGGAAAAAGAAAAAGAGATAAAGAATGTATGGACCAAGGATAAAAAGTTTTCATTAAATTTTAAGATGATCTGATTCAGCGTATTTTCGAAAAGGAGAAATTGGAAGATACTGAAGGCATTTTTAAACTAAATATTGCATCCAAGCAATTTTTCCCAACCTCTGCTGGCTCATAATGAAAACAACTCGTCCAAACACGTATAAATATACTGTATTAGGGCTCATTTAACAAGATGTAAGTGTTACCTTTTGTTTTAATGGTACAGAAATATTGAGTTCAGTTGAAAGTAATCGCAATCATTTAGTTAGTATCCACGATGAAATAAGTATTATATTTACCTTATTAATATAGTCTTCAACGGAAAATATGCCCATAGTCATACAAAAAGATTATGCGTTTCTTATGAAAGATTTATTTACGTTATTACGCATATCTGCATGTGTGGTTGTATGCGTATATATATATGTATATATATATATATATATATATATATATATATATATGTTTCATTAATGTATATATTCCAATGCTGCGTTTACCAGTCGAACACTCATGTAATGTATAGAAAAATAGCAGGCAAATGCAATATTATTATATTTGTGTTTTACCACTTCTTGCTTTGTTTACGTTTCTTTCCACGAAGAGTACATGTACATAATTTTCAGAGCATTGGCCATACTGGCATGTCGGTAACTAGCCAGAGCAAAACATAGAGGTAATTCTCTTTAAGCGTTTCGTACACATAAGCTCAAGACCCGACGTATTTACATGAATTATCGTAATCTGCATCCAGAAATACACCTAATTACATAGATTATGGTAATCTGCATCCAGCAATACACCTATTTACATGAATTTTCGTAATCTGCATCCAACAATAGACCTATTTACATGGATTATCGTAATCTGCATCCAGCAATACACCTATTTGCATAGATTATCGTAATCTGCATTCAGCAATACACCTATTTACATAGATTATGGTAATCTGCATCCAGCAATACACCTATTTACATGAATTTTCGTAATCTGCATCCAGTAATAGACCTATTTACATGGATTATCGTAATCTGCATCCAGCAATACACCTATTTACATGAATTATCGTAATCTGCTTCCACCAGCAATACACATATTTAAATGAATTATCGTAATCTGTATCAAGCAATACACCTATTTACATGGATTATCGTAATCTGCATCAAGCAATATACCTATTTACATGGATTATCGTAATCTGCATCAAGCAATATACCTATTTACATGAATTATCGTAATCTGTATCAAGCAATACACCTATTTACATGGATTATCGTAATCTGCATCAAGCAATACACTTATTCACATGGATTATTGTAATCAGCAGCCAGCAAAAGAAACCATGGTCTCAATGATGTTTTGTGATCTATGAACACTGATTAGAGCATTATAAAGTTCTGAATGAATGTTACCATGTGCCTCCAGAATTACAAGAAAAATAGGATCATATGCGATTAATTAATCTGTATTTCGCTAGCAAGCCATTCTTATTATAAAGTAATTCAGGTATTCTATTGCGACGTGTAGCAGGGAATTATTTTCTGAGTACTGTTCACCAATAGAACTCAGATATACACATGTAAACGTAACATAAAACTGGTGACGGTCTTTTGTTCCCCATTTAGGCTTTAGAACCCCATAAGGCTGAAACTAATGTGCGTGCACGCATCGCCCCTACTTTTTAAAGAGGATTTTCCTTGTGTAGTGTCAACATCCAAAGTATTGACTATAATACTGGCCATATAAGCACATGGGTCAACAAGTTCGATACTATTGACTTAGCGAGACGTGGTTAGAAGGATCAATACCAACATAACTCGTCTTAATAAAAAACTGTCTCCCACTAATCCATCTCATCAGCAATAGATATGTGAGTGGCATGGAAATGCATTTCAAAACAGAAGTCGCATGTTTTGAGAAGATCGCTTTATTAAGAAAAAAGAATTTAAAACCTTGCGACTCAACTAATTCTTAAAGGAAGTAGACACATTTTTGATCGATAATTTGTATTTACATCCAAGATTCGACAAGTGGACCTTGAACAAGGACAACAATATTGTTATGATAAATAATCGTAGGGAAAATGCATAATGCTATTGAGTCGTTGTTGTTTAAGTTTTTGTTCTTCTTTTTGTTCATCGTCATCATCATCATCATCATCGTCTTCTTCTTCTTCTTCTTCTTCTTCTTATTATTATTATTATTATTATTATTATTATTATTATTATTACTATCTCCGAAGATTAAATATTAGAAATAGTATGAATACCTCTTTTAGTACATGAACCGATCAAACAAACCACAATGAATACTAACAATAGCTTTTATTAAAAAATGGATCTGACATATTTTTGTAGTTAACATAACTCTGCATATGTTTCCCAAACAGCCAATTATGTAATTTCCGGAGACATGCTGTACACAGCTAATTGTCTTTTTCTAAAAAATATTTTGATGTATGAACATGTTTGACAATACTTTATAGGTAAGCACTTGGGCTATTATCAACATAACAATGGAAAATCCTTCGATTTATCCTTATTGGTTTCATGAATAGTAGAAACCAATCCAGAAACGAAGCACATTTATCAGAGTTGCTACAGGAAATATATGTTTCTTAATTTTAGTACAGATTCAGAGACATTTGAAATCAAGCTATAAGGTCTGTATAAGCAGTTCCACACGTGAGTATTTAAACAAATGAGCTAAGAAACGTAAAGACGGCAATATTGGTTGACACGTTTGGTGGAAAAAGATCTGCACATGTTTGAAACAAAATAATAAATCAACGTACCCACCAATGACACGTGATAATCAATATTTGCACTCAGGTCTTAATAATATAGGAAAGAATGATGATGGGTTATTTCAACTATTTCAGATGTTCTGGTCCAAAGTCATATTTTGCATTTGATTGCAACATGATTCTTTCCTCTCCATAGCCATCTGAAATTAGTCTAATCAGCTACGAAAACAACTCTTTTGAGGCAACAGCGTCTATTTTATAACAGATTACCCACACAAGAACCTGTCATTTAATCGTCGTCGTCGAACAAAAAAGTGCTTGATCCAGAAACTACCGATTTAAAAGACTACTCATATATTTCTCACGAAATGTCTAGAGAATATTATATAATATTTCACACAAAATGGCTAGAGATTTCTCCAGATATTTTTAACATATCAGTTTTTTCAATAATATAACTCTCATCGTCATGACAGAACAAGCACAAAGTAGTTTTGCCGCTGATAAGACAATAAGATTCTAACATTTGGATTAAGTTTTCATGAGAAACTATTGTCTTATTAATGTAACAGTATTTTTGTTGCTCATTATGCACTGTATCTGGATGTATTTGTTTTGCGATATTCGATTATAAAGATTTTCAGTAGTTTCAACGAACTCTATTGTGATCATACCAAGTTTTTTCAAACTATTCCGAATAATCATTACAAACAACAGACAACTCTATCTTGTTTCTGTTTTTGAAGTACGTGTTATAGGTCACGTTGATAAGAATAACCGTCACATACTTATCCTGGAATATAATTCTCTTCATCATTAACGTGGCATATTCTGTAATATCTTCCACAGTATTTGAAATTCATTGAAAATTTAGCGAATACTGATTTTTCATATTTCACAACTCTATTTGGTATTAAATAAACAAGTAAATCGTCTTTAACTCGTAGTTTTTGTATCAGAAAAACACCATCAACGTTTCATCTCTGAGATAATGTTATGAGTCCATGCTCTTAAAATGAGTAACTGAAAAAAGTGAAGCCATCAAGCTAATAAAATTTGAAATTTATTTCCTTGATTCAAGAACGTATGGTACTGTGAATTAAATCCAAAACTAATCCAAGAATTATAAATATAAATCCTATCAATGAAAAGTTAAGTGAATCTTAGTTAAGATCCCAGTGAAATTCAAGATGGAAGGCGATGACGCCTGTAATGCCTTCAAAGTGCAGACGTGTCGAAAGTCTAGTTTTGAATCACAGAAAATGTTATTCCAGCATTGCAATCAGTATTTGTTCCAGTAAATGTCTTTATCCAAGATGTTTGTTGAAGCGCTTTTGTATTTCCAAGGAAAATAATCACGTGAATTAAAAAATATGAAGGAGCCAAATTAAGCCCAAACTAGTCAAAACTAATATAAATTAACAAATCAAGTGTTTTAAGCCCAACTGACAGTACTTTATCATAACATCAGTTATATGGCTAAGATGCAAAACGGATTCCAGAATTGTGGCCAAGCGTTCATTTTTGAAGCAAAAACAATTGTTGCTAGTTGTCATACGATCATAATAACAAAATCCAGGTGGTGGGCACTGATTGCTGGATTGATGGACTGTGTAACTGCATACTTGTGATCTTTTAGCGGTGGGCTAATAGTTGGTGTTCGTAATACCCCGTGTGCTTTTTGCATTGGACTAACAATTTCTATATATGTCCCTTTTGTGTACATAATTTTACTATTTGAGTGAATGTTACTAAATAAGTAAAATACATTTGTTTTTATTAGAGTTAAAAAAAATCATTCAGTTTGTTATGCATCTACTGAATAATTCACCTCTTGACCTATTTTGGTCATATACACGCACATATTAATCTTGTTGAATTGTTCAGTCAAATAATTCTCCATTATACATTGTATATGTATCACCATCAAATGTGTTCTGCTGTTATTCAGAAATGCCACCCTGTTATCGTGCTACAAATGGTGTCAGAAGTGGGATAATTTCGGATTTAAAGGAACATTACAATTGGTTCATTATTATTGTATGGTACTTGACAAAAAAGTGAGGTTAATATTACTTATTAACATTATTTTTTGTATCCATTTTGCTGACGTCTTAAAAGGAAAATACTGGTTGATGAATTTATAGTCATTACGCATTTTTGCATATCCTGCACTTTCATTTGGATATATCAGATTTCTTGAAATGTCATCAATGAAAGAACTTTATGGAACATGCGAAACATTTTGAATATGAGGGGGAGTCACTTAGAAATTTTGTTGACAAAATTAGATCAGAAGGCCGAAATGGAGACATTATGAGATAGAAAAAGAAGCCGAAGAAAGGAAGAAGGGTTTTAAGAAGGAAATAATAGACTTAGAGAAGGAGAATATAGAATTGGAAAAACAGGCCGAAAGGGAAAGGGTAGGATGGGAAATACAAGCAGAAAAGGAAATGATGTTAGAAGATTTGGGATACAAGAGAGAGAGAGAGAGAGAGAGAGAGAGAGAGAGAGAGAGAGAGAGAGAGAGAGAGAGAGAGAGAGAGAGGGAGAGTACCAACCAAAATATGAGCTAATGTAAACTAAAAGGGAGGGTGAACACGATTTTAAACTGAGAGGTCCGAAATTACCCCATTTGAAGACGACAAAGATAACATGGGTAGTTATCTAAACTGGTTTGAAAGGTACGCCACTGTACAAAAATGGAAAAAGGAAGATTGATTCCATCATCGCGTTATTGAAGGGTAAAGCATTAGACGCGCATTCGCGTTTATCCGCTATTATTCGCTGCATTACCTCGCATTGGAAGACGCACTTCTGAAGAAATACGAGCTAACCGAGCAGGTTTATAGCACGACCTTTAAACATGAAAAACCCGAGAGAGGCGAGACATTCACCCAGTTCGTCAGTGGGATGTGCAATTACTTGTAGCGATGGGTGGAATGTGGTAAAGTAGTTATATTTGAGCATCATATCGATTTATTGCTTCAGGACCAACTATTGACAACTTGTGGCAAAGAGTTATATTTGTTCTTGTTGGAAAAGTCCGTCACGAATATATATGATAAGGCCATATAGGCGGATGTATTCACTGAGGCTCCGGGATGTACTCAGAATGTTATCTCGTGAGACAGCAAAGGTGGAAATCAGGTCAAGGACCAAAAACCCAGAGCACTTGAGAACATCTGGAAAAGATAAACAAGGAAAGCATAAGGACAAACAATGTTGCACTTGCAAGGAGTGGGGCCATATCTCCGCCAATTGTCCTAATAAAAAGGGACTAGTCCAAAGAGTTGCGGTGGCCATTTAAGGCAGACGCTCAGTAGATCGAAACCCGATGTTTCCCAGCAGGCTAAACGTGATGCAGTGTACGAGTCACGTGTAATTTCCTCGAGACGAGGGTACCGAAGGCAAAGGTCACTGGCAGTGACAATTATACGAGATACGGGGTGTACTAGCGTAGTCGTGAGTGGGAGTTTCGTTCGCGATGTGAAATTGCTTGGGTTTAAATTTGCCTTGTATGCTACTGGACCAAACAATCGACCACATTCCTGTCGCAAGGATAGTTATTAAAACACCTTTCGTGACCGCAGCCATGGAAGCCTTGTGCATAGCCAACCCGATCTATGAACTTACGATTGGCAATATACAGGGATCTAGATTCCCAAATATGTCCGACTTTCATATCCCGATCATTCAAGAAGTGCAAACCAGAGCTCAAGTTAAAGAAAATAACAAACCTCTACGTGAGTTAAAAGTACCGGGAGCCTTTACTGACATATCCTCGAAGGATTTCTGAATGAGCGCCAACATGACGCGTCTTTACTTTCAACCTCAAAGAAATAATTATCAGGTACCATGATGAAGTGAAAGAGCGGTGGTTTCTCTAACTTTCTACTTCGAAGAGCTTTACTGTAATAAATAGTACTCTACAATTGACACTAAGGACTTGCAATTAGTATTTCCCCAGAAATTATTTGTTCGCACGTACAGAGCTGATCAAGGCGATTGTTAGATTAGAAACGTTTTTAGAGTTGTCGGTGCTGATAACCATAATGACATGAATAGTAATTTTAATGTTATGATTTCTAAGCTTGCGCTGTTGATTCTACGAGTTGTCATATCCGTCTGAAAACTAATAAAGCTTGAAACAATGTTAGCCGCGTACAGCAGAAAAATATATTTCGAACATCACAACGTTTATCAAACAGCCGTACGAAATTAAAAAGATACACATGGCGGATAACAAGAGCACCCAGCGAACAGTTATCGCGTCATGTATTCATTGTTTTTCGACGGCACGATCAGTATACTATTCAGCTGCAAAATAATTCTGTTTTCGATAACATTTACGCAAGACGAATACTTGTTAGAATCAGTTCTAAGTATCGAATGTATTATAGCTGACGATGCTAACATAACTTTATCTCGTGTTTATATATATATATATATATATATATATATATATATATATATATATATATATATATATATATATATATATATATATATATATATATATATATATATATCTAATAGAGGCGACACAAAAATATAAGGACGGTGACAGTGGATCTCAGATATTAGTCGAAGAATTTCGATTTATTTACGAAATATATTTTGCTTTGATTTTAGTAAGTATAGCGAAATAGCTATTGGATCAACATCGAAGTAACATGGATGTTAAAAGAGGTCCAGAAGTTGAAACACCTAATCAGTATAACGCTTGTGTACTTGTAACATCTGACAGATATATAACACTTGACGCTGTACGAGAAAGAATGATTGCCAAGTGTAATGTAAAAGCACTTATCTTGCATATCAATATCCTTTTGCTAGTAATAAATTACGAAACAGATGGTGTCGCCTCAACACAGTTGTTATCGTAGTTGCTTAGACTAAATTGAAAGGGTGATGACATTGAAGGGGGGACGAATCATGATATCATGTTTACAATATTGGTTTTGGTCCAGAACACCCTAATATAAAATTATTCCATAATCCCCAGATTTCACTAGCAGACGTTAAATCGGTTATTTAGTTTGATAGAACATTTTCTGCTGATAATCAATATACAGATCTAAGTTGTGTGTTCACGACCCGTTTTAGCTGTGGATATTATTGTATTCAGGCCATTGGATAACTTGCCATTCCTGTGTATCATCAGACCTAATAAATAGTAGCGATAGCATTTACCCTTGTCTTACTCACCCAACAATTTATTATTTACATTTATGTTATAATTCAAATGTCCATTAATATTGCAGCAATGAGGCATTTCATATATTCCTTAAATGTATTATCTACTGAGCCTGTTTTATTAATTGTTAGATTGTGAACAACTTTTAATATATTATTCCAGCAGTACTTTATTAATTGTTAGATTGTGAACAACTTTTAATATATTATTCCAGCAGTACTTTATTAATTTAAAGAGAAGTTATTTAGTACATTGCACTATTTGAACCGCTCTAGTCTTGCTCATATTAGTGTTACACGCACAGGGGTATTCACTTGACCGAGCGGTGTCAAAACCCTGGCGCGAGTCACGCTGGAAGTAATAAGTTTTCCCCAAATTTCCAAAGACTTCCATACAACTTGAGTTGTAAAATGGAAAGAAAGACGTGGCTGCTATAATTATTAATCTTTGCTGTAATCAATGGGCGGCCCAGAGGAGACAACTTGCCCAAGAGTCCATTAACCGCACTTTAGCATGGTTTATCTTCATTATCATTCTATTTCCGTACCGCAAGCCCGTCATGCCATAGAAATTCCACTAGTATTCCCTTACTAACTGGGAAATATTTAACTGCGCGACCCTAGGCCAGTCAATCCACAGAATTTCCGGCGTATCACGCTCATATACATACGCCCATTTTCCACTATGGCCACATAAACGGTACCTACCAAGTTCCAACTTATTGATTCCATTATTTTCCCCCCCCCATAAATACTGCCATTTCAATCACATCACTTTTATACACCGCGGAATTTTAATAATGACTATGTTACAACCAGGGACAGTCATTCGGCTTGTACCCAAATTCACTACTAACGACCCAAGCATGGTTCAAATTCACTAACACTTACTCCAAATTTATTACATTAGGTACCATATTGTAATTTCTCTTTCTCTTGAAATGATTTTTAAAGCCAAAGCAATGATTTGAAAGAATTTTCTTATGCTATCTACTAGTAGTTATCGTATTAGCTGTACACTTTGCAGTTTGTTTACGTTGGTACATTTTCCAATACAAGTGGTATTATTTCCGGTCTATATGGATGCTCACGGCCAAACCATGCGTTCAATTGCAATTTGTTTTAGCTTCATGAACTTTTTGAGGAAAGGTTTCGCAACGGTATAAAGGGACGTAAGAGGGTGTAATTAAACTGGAATTTAGCTACGAAAATTTAATTTAAATTTAAATACATCTGGAAAAAGTGAAGCACTGTGTGATGATTCTTTAATATCATTTGCTCTTACCTTACATATAAAATTTTTGTGATCGGCTTTTAATTTGAAACATAGGTTTTCTGCTACATTGTGTGACAGTTTACCGTTTCTATTCGTACAAGTAATTCTTCAGTAAGTGCATTGAAACCCAATACTGATGGTCTTTCAGTCTAAATTTTATAAACATTAATCGTTTTGAATGTCAGTGCAAAACTGTAGCTGATAAAGCTCATCTAATAAAATATACAAAATCCAACTGTTCTGTGCTTTGTTCTCAAAGTGTGACACTACCATGATACTTCCGGAAATGCTGTGGAACAGGCGATATTTTCTGTGGTAACTCTATCTTCATGTTGTATTAGGCTTCCTAGTTAATGACTTGATGGAAACCAACTTTTGATGTTGAATTATTAAGACTAATTACAATTTTGGCGATCGAGTGTTTGTCATTCATGCCATTCATTGCCGAACGTTAATGACCATTACATACTTCTGGTTTTCTGGTGTCTTCTTCTTGGGTGTGTCGTCAAGGTTTTATTAATTATCTAGCTTAATTTTAGACTCAATATGACTTGGCGCGAGTAAGCACTATCATGTCAATAGAATGTATTCACCTTTGGTTTCCAATTTGTTTTGTTCTTCCACACATGTATTGTACTTCCTGTTTGCATATCCTACTTGCCTGTGTGATCACTTCCTTGGTCAGAGCTGTTTCCACATGTTGTAACTATTGTTATTGGAATAACCTACCAGTCTTGAGATGCTTTACAGTTTTGAGATACGATTAATCTCATATTATTATGTTGCACGTATATATGATTGAGAAATCTTCTATGTTGGGAGATCGCAAACAAAACGCTATGGTTTTAAATCTTCGAAGGATTGGCAAGAAAAAGCCTAACTAACAGTGGCTTTGGTGATAGATGTCGTCTATGAGACATTATTATACATTAGCTCATATACATTTAGTCTGGTATCACATATGAGTACGCAATTATCCTTTCTCCTCACGTCATTTCCTCTGAATGTATTAAATGGAGGTGGAGGGGGGGGGGGGTACCAGATATTATACAACTTTGAGAGAGTGACGTGTGTAAGGTAAAGCTGTTTAAATTTTCCAACATGCACAATAGGCAGAATGTTGACATACCTCTCTGTAACATTCACGTACTGTGGCGGAAAATGTCTTTCGAAATTGTATTTTTGGGAGACTGTAAATGATTTAAGCCAACATTTAACCAAAATGTCTGTTCCATTGTGTTCGAAAACTCAGCGTGACCTAATAAACAGTAAAAGGACAAATTTTCTTAAAGGAAATTACATGCGGATAAGAATGAAACTCGAATGATGGTTTAGAAACTATGGAAACCATATTCCACTAACCAATACAAATATGTTATAAATTTAAATGCATGTTGTATAGCATGCAGTATATTATTCTGTAATATGTTTTTGTAATGTTACTTTATACTTTATTTACTATTATGATTTAACTCCCTCTCCCCAATTGGAGTGATATCTCATAGCTTAAAACTTAAAAATACTCTGTTCCGACTCATTATGAATATAATGGAGATCCACATCTATTATAATCACCTGACTATAAATAAAAGCAATACAAAATCTGATTCATAAAAAACTAACGAAAACTATATTCCCTAATTAAATTGTAAAAATAAGTCGTGATAAATTAGGAGTCCATTGGTGGCGTTTTTGTAATAAATATATGAAGCACACAAATTGTGTTATAGCCAATATTGAATAAAACATTAATGCGCTTAATATTAGATTGATTGAAATTAGATTATCTCAAGAAGGAACTATTTGTGCACTAAATGCACTAGAACTGAGCTCATTTTATCGAAAGTGTACAAATGTGATGAAAATATAAACAACGTCTGAGAGCTTACAGTAGTAAGATCAATATGTTGAAACGTGTACAAAAGCTAACTGGATGTTTAATACAGCTTCAAAGTAGGACCATAATACATTAGATATTTTCCTGTTCTCATCAGTAGTCATTATGAAAGCACTAAATCACAAAAAAGTTTGATTTTTTGCATATTACAAATGAATGTATCCACTCAAGTTCATAGTGCAAAACTCCAAATGTTGAAATATAAGACGTCACAGCTAGTTAGAATTTATTAAAGGTCACTAATATAAAAAAAAGAAACAATTATTCGGATTTGATTAGTAACTGTCATACAAAGGATGGTATGTTGCTTAATGAAATAGGGAACGTACATGTTGATTTCATATTATCTCATTGCCTGTCGTGCAAAATTATATTTTATCTTACTCCCTTACACCGTTCTCGGGCCCTTTAGTTACTACAAGGAAATATTTGGTTATCCGCGCAAGTGCCTTGAGAGATAATTAGATACGTATCACGTGGTCGGTAGTGACGTCATGGGATCTATTGCTAACAGCCAACCGAGCTAACTACGATGGTTGCTAGCGTGATTCAGATAATTTATTTTCCCTTTTGTATCTTTGAAAATTGCGAGAACGACTTCCCATACTTCTCTGTAAGCGTGAACAATTTACCGTATCAGCTTGAGTCACTATTGAAGACTAACAGCAAAGAAGGTGGTGATGACACGTCGTCATGTTCTTCGAATGTCAGAATGATGAGGATATTTTGCAGAGTGAAGAAGGACGACTCGAGAACACACAATAGTTTGTACCGATTTATACTTGTAGCATGCATTTCATATATATTGCAGAAGGATGCATTCCATCATGATCAAGCTGTATGGTCTTAAACTGAAAAGAATGCAGTTTTGTTTTAGAAGAAAATGTAGTTTTAACTTTTAAAGACTTGACCCTTTTTCTTGTCTTTTTTTTGGGATGATATCTAAACCTTTTTAACAATATATAGCCTCGATAAATAAAACTGCTTGGCTTGAGAAAGAAATAGCAGGTTTGTTATAATTTCTAATAAATACTATGTTGACAATGTTTTATACATTTTTTGTTTATCAACTAGGTTTAAAGAGTCTTCAAGAACACAATAAACAAACAACACATAATAGAACAATTTTATAATTATATGGGTCATTTCACATGTATGTTTATGTATTAAAAGATTAATAATTTGATAAAATGATAAATATATCAAACATAATTCACCCTATGTACTAAATGTACAATTCATCATAATTTACCAAAAAAGAAATATCTAACTCTTGTTTGAATTTACTCTTACATGTATTCTATATTTATTTTCAGAACATAAAGGCATATAGCATATCTGTTTTTTGTCAAATGGATTTGGCATAGACTAGGCAGACACAGCCATAAAGTGCTTCCATCCTGTGTTTTGTCAAAACTAAAAGAATCTTTTCCCTTAGAGGAATATGTTGGCTTCAGACATGCCGCACCAAAAAAAGATTATTGGATTTCAAAAAGCATGATTTTTGCTTTATGATGAGTTCATCTTTTTGAAAACTGTTTGTATGATGCTGTGAGTGGTGGTGGATACTGAGATTCCCCTTTCATGAACATGTATGCCTCTGTGTGTGTAAGCAAATCCTGCCTCAAGTCCAGCAATGCCTGCTTCAGTAGTGCAATGTAACCTTAAAGAATAAAAATGCACCAAGATATGAAATCAATAAACTTTTTTTTTTAATTTCAAACTTTTATATTTTCTTAATGATTGGTATATCCCAACATAATGAACTTTAATAAAAATTTATTTCATGAACTATAAATGTATTTAATTATTTTATTTATAGTTCAGATTTTACTTTAGATTACTTTATTTCTTCTAATTACTTGCAGTGCTGGATTACCAATTAAGCGCATCTGCCTAACAACAGCTTTTGTATCACTATGAGGGAGCACTTTCAAGGATACAAAAGACAGGTGGCATGGCTTGCCTTTGCGGGTATTAAAATTTGCTGATCAGTCTAAATACTTATCTCTGACAATTTCAAAACAACAAGTCTAGTTCCCAGTAACAGAACAATTACTTGTGCTAACATTTAATTGATCTAATTCATTATCTTGAAGTAGTTCAATTTGATAAAATTGGATACAGCTTTACTATCAAATTACAGACTATAATTTTGTGCTAGCTATACACAATTGAAATTTAGTATGCTAGTGGAAAAACCAATGTTACAAAGACCTTTACAATTCAGTAATTCTACTCAAAGTTAAATGCTGACTCCCTCTTTCGTATGCCAATTTAAAAGTTGTATACCATATAATAATGAAATTCACATAACGCTTTAATGACACCATATATTGTACCTGCATTAGCTGCATGTCAAGTACTTTCTTGGCCTCCAAATCAATCAACGTATAAGCACATATTTGGCTGAAAACCCAGGGGAATCGCAACGAGCATCACTTCCACATATTATTTTTTGTCAGTGTGCTCTTCAATTAAGGAAGCTTGTTTCTCCCATACCTCTTCAACTACAGGTACAATATAAGATGCTTGCAACTTTGTAAATGTACGTTTAGTGAAACTTTGCATATTGATTCCCTCAAAAAATATTGCTCCTGCAGTAAACATATTACTTCATGGGATTCTTCCATCATATGGTTGACTTTTCCATTATGAAATGTGCCCACTGATACAAACTGTGATCATTGTTTCTCGAGAAAGTTTCAAAAATTTCTGGAAGGGCAAACAACATGATCTACGTACATTCGTCATTTCTGCCAAAGTAGACTCAGACACCAGAACATGTTGCTGATTTTCTGGTTTTATATTTTATCAAGCTTAAAGTTCATATGCATATCTTCAAAGTTACTTTTATCATCACTGTCATCTCCATCATCAGTATCTGAATGTGGTTCATATTCTGAATCATGGTGTGTATCAGGGTCAATGTCATCTTCACTGCTTGGTTCATTTTCATTATCTGAATCCTCTCTTGGTTTTAGGAGCTCAGACTGAATTGCCATTGATCTTGCAGCTCGAACATGATTTTTGTGAGTCCTGGTGGGATCAAATTTAGCTTGAACGTTCACACTTCGTTTTATTTTTTTGTGGTTGGGCCTGAGGAATCTGTACAAACGCTGGTATACTGAGTTCAGCATCATCTACCTCTACCAGAGCACATGTATCAAGCACATAATTTGCATTGTAACTTTGCATTGCTTGATGCAGAACCTGAAGGAAAAACAACTATTATTGACAAGAAGAAGCATTTGCAGTATTATGTAGTATCTTTGAAACATTTGAGTAGTCACAACAACTGATTAATTACAATGATGGCCACACAAAACGGGAAAAGGAAGTGGAGGGGGAGGCAAGAAGTGTTTATCCTATGTCATAGCCTATGCTCATATTTCTCAGGTGATACTAGTAGTGAAAAAAAACGAAATTATGCATTCCACTATATTTTAAATACACATTAGTGTTACTCTAACGTTAGCGTCATGAACAACTCTGTCCGAGATAAATATGTTCCAGGAATATATACTATAGTATACGCAATAATTCAATTTCCGTAGCACATGGGGTGGGGTGGGGTGGGGTGAGGTGGGGTGTGATAATGTTTGAGAATCTGAGATGAACAAAGTTCTATTTTATGCAAGTATTATTGTTTAAATACTTCAATTTCATTATGCTCACGACATTGATAGAAATTGGAGTGCATACAACATACTTATTTAACAATGCATTCCGCCGTTTGTGATAGGTTCCTCTTACTCGTTTCGGTTTGACAATTGTGGTTCTGTTACCACTCGGATCTGTCGGTACATCTTTCCCCAGGCCTACGGTTAGAATAGTATCTGGTACCGCTGTCGGCTTCAGTCTCGACTAGCATTTAAATATCCCAATTCTGCACGTCTTTCTGGATCAAATTTTATACTGTTCGTTTGAAAATAAAGACTGCAAAGTCTATGAGTTAGCGGCTCAAAGTTCTCACGGAGTCATGGCGACAGTAATGGATCGAAGCCGTTCGTCGGATTTTGTCTTTCGGAAATCGGAAAAATTTACTAGTCGAATTGTTGTTACATTCAAACGCTGCACAGTGGGGTATTTTGGAAGATTCTTGGAAAATAAACTCGAATATAAACTCTACTAATCTGCCTACTCTCAAGCACAGTGGATCAACATGATGCTGAGCAATTGCCGATAGCTGCTAAAGATCCTGTGACGTCACGTATTTTCAGCCTCGTTTCTACTCGGCAAATATGCATATCGGAACGCTCACGCAATTCATACCCTATAATGTACTGTACATTTTTTTCGGTGCAACTGGGTCGCCCCAAACTATTATTTAATTTAACATGGACATCAAAATGGGTAATATAGCCACAACATTAACTTTAAGTTCCCTATTCCTTTAACGTGTCCCACCTTTCAAAATAAGCAAAAAGAACCTTAAGTCGATTGTTGTACGGATAAGGTTGTTATTTCTTGAGATCTTTGTTTGGAACATAACTTACCGGGGAAAATTGCATCGTTCTATATGGAAAGGCCAATGTTTGGATCACAAAATAGATTTACATGCATGTATGGATGGATGATGGTATTATTTATGTATCTATCTAGGGATTTCATAGTTTAGAGTGAATATAATTTGGTATTAACCATAAATCTGCAATCATTCCCTAGAGATGCCCGTGGATTTGAGCACAAGGAAAATACAAAAATCAACGTCTAAGTTTTCTTTACTCCGCATATTCCACTCCCTAGCATAAAGAGTAAACACTACTGGCTGTTAAAAATAAATTATTGGAATGTAACTCTTTTACAAAATATTTACAAAATTGACTTATTCTAGCTGGCAACATTTAACTTTTTGATTTTACTTAGTGCAGTTGGCGATGATAAAATATGTATAGTAATAACATTATAAAAGAAACGTTGTTTGTTAAAGTTCTTCCTAGCATTGCTAATTAAATTCCGTTATTATCCTCTACTGGAGCAATAAATTCTATATTGGTGTATGGGGTGTCCTGGGAGAGGTAACACCTCTGGATAGCTAAGCATTCGTACTTCGTCGGGAATAGCTCAGATATCACCTGTGGCATTAAGAAATTAAGGCATGAACACAGGCTCGAATCCGGACTAGCTGGCTAAACCTTGGTTTACGGTAATTGACTGGTCTTAAACCCTCGCTGATATATACTTTGTTGACCTAGACTGTAAAGAATGGATTCATCAGAGGAACCACCTGCTGGTCAATGGACATAAAGACGACTCTCAGCAAAGCGCCTTGGAGCGCTAAGTACGCTTTTTCGTTGGATGTCCTAATCATCCACTACACTCAGCTCTTTCTTTGGCTCTCATGGTTTTGGGCGAGTGCCTGAGGTCGACGAACTGCACAACTCTTCCTCAATTAGAACATAGTCAACGCGCAAGTCATTCCTGTCATCCACCCATCTCATTTCATCACCCACTAAAGTCCTGTGGAGACAGGCAAGCGACGAAGTGACATGTGGGTACACTGACAGCCGTAGTCAAAGACCTACACACATGCGGCGCAGTTCATTATGGCCGTTCACCACTGACATGGAGCAGCAGTAGATTTTGGCAGTCCCTTGAACGACTTAGCAGCCCTCTTCAGGAATGCACTGCTCACCTCCCTGGTATGAGGAAGGGGGATATAAAGGTGCAATAAACATTGCATGCTCTAAATATCCCCAGCCAGCATAAAACGGCTGACGGGGACCCTACTCCAGAAGTCAAAATACAAAAATAAAATCAGGATTGTTCCTCTCACACTTGACGCATGAAGTGTGTGCACCTTACTGGACAGAGACGACAAGGACATACCCCAGAGGAGAAAGGCCCTAATAGGAAATTAACTCGTGAGAATCAAAGTGGACTTTACTGCTTTGATCGAGAACCGGCTTGCATGAGAGAGCGAATTCTGTAAAAATGGGCTGCGAATACACTTTCTTTTCGAGCGGCCGAGGCAGTGAAGGGAGCCGTGAATTTGGTGTCGGCTTTACAGTGAAGACATCAGTGAGTGGCAAATTGGCTTGACCTCCCAAGGGAGTAAACGATATAGTCATGACCAAGAAACTCCACATATTGTCTGGATGAATGCAACTTACCTTCATCAGTTGCTATACTCCAACCATGACCAGCTTAGTTAAGATCAAGTTCTATATGATGATCTTAATTCCGACATTGCTTACGTTCCAATGGCAGATGCGATCGTCTTTCTTGAGAATTTGAATCCAAGAGTAAGCTGTGATTACTTTGTCTGTGATGGAGTGCTAGGAAAACATGGAGTAGGTCATTGTAACTGCAACGGTCTCCTGTTGTTCAAGACTTGATCTTTGTATAAACTGCTGACGATTAATACAGCCGTTCGTCTCCCTACCCGTAACCGGACGCTAAGGATGCACCCACGCTCTAAGCACTGGTACCTACCTCATCGACTACTGCATTGTGAGGAAGAGGGACAAGCCATATGTGTGTGTGTTACAAGTCCTTGACATCACCAAGCTCAACATCCGCATTCAGTAAGCTGTCATGCACCAGTACTAAACAGTCTCTAATGGAATCCCCAGAACCACGTCTGTAATCCAACCCTATTGAAAATCCAGATTGTGGTAACTAGGCAGCACGTTGAGAGCTGGTCTACAGTATAGCATCAGAAATCATAGGACCTTCACCCTGAAATCATCGAGACTGGTTTGATGAAAATTGATACGATATGAAGCAAGTGCTGGAAAAGAAAAACCGTCACCTTTAAACCTACCTCAACATCCCCAAGTCTACATCTAAGAAAGATGAGTACAACAGCATACACATAAATGTACATCAGAAGCGCCGTCATATGCAATGCAGATATCCGAGCAACAAAGCTGATGCGATCCAGTGTTAGTTTGACCAGCATGACATGAAGAACGTATAAAATGCACTGAAAGAAATGTAAGGATATAATTTCAATAGATTACCCCGCCACCCCATTTCTTAATGCAGACGGAAAGACACTAATTACTGAGAGAGAGAGAGAAGTGTTTTCTACGATGAGCTGAAGACTGACAGAGTCGTAAATCGCTCTTAATCCATCAATGATATAGCCATGAGTCTTCTCCCTCAAACACCGATCAAGGAAACACTGGATGACCATCCAACCTTGCTGCAAATACAGAAATTGATACGTCTACTATCCAGCGGCACACCATCTTGTTCAGAATAATCCCATCTGCAGTCTACAAGGAAAGAGGCACAGACATAATAGAAAGGCTCCACCTACTGTTTCTTATGAAACCTCAGGAATTCAAAGACGTTCCATAAACCACCTGTATCAGTGCAAATGGAATCGCCAAGCCTGCATCAACCATCCGGGTATATGCTTACTCTCAATTGCAGGAAAGATACTCGTCAGAATACTACTGAACCGCCTCACTATGTAGCTGTACCTGGAACTACTGCCAGAAAGCCAGTGTGGATTCCGAAACGAACGTCGACATAGTGTTTGCTGTTAGTAAGCTAACAGAGAAATGTCAAGAGCAAAACACCAATCTTTTCTCCATATACGTCGTCTTGACAAACGCCTTTGATAATTTCAGCAGAGAGGGCTTGTAGAAGATAATGGCAAGCACGGATGCCCAAGAAAATGTATATCAATTGATGTATCATTGTCACTAGCAAGCAGGCACGAGTCCAGGGCAATATAAGGACATACCCAGAAACCAATGGCGTCAAGCGGGGTTGTGTTCTGGCACAGACGCTATTCAGTCTTCTTTTCTCCGCCATGCTAATCAATGCTTTCAGACACTGAGATGATGGAGTCGGTATCAGGTACGATACAGATGAAAAACTATTCAATCTCAAGAGGCTTCAAGCGAAAACAAAGGTTATGACATACGCGATTTTGTTTTATTTGCTGATGACTGTGTCCGTAATGCTGGCTCAGAAGCCGAATTGCAATGCAGCGTTGACAGCTCCTGAACAAGCTTTGGTCTCACCATCAGTGCAAAGAAAACTGAATTGCTGAATCATCCGCCTGGATAGCCCTATATTGAGCCCAGAATCACCGTTCAAGATCACAAACTAATAAAACCATATCACCTACTTTGGCTGCGGATTGTCACAGAGCGTTATTTGTGACAACGAAGTGAACCGTAGCATTACCAGAACCAGCGCAACTTTCGGCAAAATGTATACCAACGTCTGGAGTAGTAGAGTCATCAGCATCCAGACCAAACTAATGGTATACAGGGGAGTTGTGTTCCCCACACTACTTTACGCATGCGAAACTTAAACGGTGTGCCAACGCCACGCCAGGAATCTGAATCACTTTCACACCACCGACACGGGAAAATCCACAACATCTAGTGCCAGGACAAGGTTCCAGGTACTGATGTACTCGCCCAAGCAGGTCCCTCTAGCATCCACACCATCCTGATGCAGTGCCAGCTATGCTGGGCTGGACATGTTGCCAGACCACACGCTTCCTAAGAGACTGCTCTATGGCGAGAGACAGCCAGGACAGAGATCCAACGGAGGTCAGAAGAAACGCTTAAAACAAAATGTGAAACCTGCATTGAAAGCGTTCAACATTAGCCCTGATTTATGAAAGCAAGCAGCAAGCGATCGAGTCACTTGGCGTTCCTCTGTACACAAAGGCGCCAAGTTGTGTGAATCTAGAAGGACAGCAGCTGACGAGGCAAGCCATTAAAACACGTGCCATCAACTCTACTGGAGATGTCCCACTAACCCCTTATACCTTATGCAAACAATCATTTCATGTAAGGGTTAGCCTCATCAGCCACCGTCGCACGCATAGAACAGAACCATCCCCTCAAAATCTCGGATGACTAAAGAGGTCCTTGTCGAATCGACGGACGGACATCATTTTATATACAATACGGCAAACCTTACACATACACACACACACACGCACACACACAATATCCATCTTTTCTTTCAATACATGCAAAGTAACTTTTATCGCATATTCCACGTAAATTAAAACACGTGCCATCAACTCTACTGGAGATGTCCCACTAACCCCTTATACCTTATGCAAACGATCATTTCATGTAAGGGTTAGCCTCATCAGCCACCGTCGCACGCATAGAACAGAACCATCCCCTCAAAATCTCGGATGACTAAAGAGGTCCTCGCCGAATCGACGGACGGACATCATTTTATATACAATACGGCAAACCTTACACATACACACACACACGCACACACGCACACACACAATATCCATCTTTTCTTTCAATACTTGCAAAGTAACTTTTATCGCATATTCCATGTAAATGTATGTCGAATTCGGATGTGTGTTTTATAAAGTATTTATTATGATTTGTTATGAATAATACAAATCATGAAATATTGTATGGGTGACTATTTAGTTAGATAAAACGCCAATTTCCTTTCTTGATGATAACATTTTTTTTAGCATTTTAAAACAAAAAATCAAAGAAATATTTTCTAACTTATCAACGTGAATGGGTTTCTCTGTAAGTGTTCTGATATTTCATTTTGATAGTCACTACTGTCGCAATGGTGACGTGTTTTGTCCGGTTTTTATTTTATTTTCATAATTTCGTGCACAATAATTAATATAATAACTACATTATTATAGTAATGAAACTGTGTTCTGATATTTCATTTTGATAGTCACTACTGTCGCAATGGTGGCGTGTTTTGTCCGGTTTTTATTTTATTTTCATAATTTCGTGCACAATAATTAATATAATAACTACATTATTATAGTAATGAAACTGAATCAAATTTCATTCAATAAACTCAGTTTCTATGCAAAATTGGATCACGTTTCTATATTCAAGTTAATCCAAAATGTTCTTTTAAGTATAAAATGTGAACCAATTTCTATTATAAACTGTACAAAACATGTCAAGTCAAATTGACGGATCTTTGAAATATGTCTGCTTTATCATATTTAAATATTTAATGTATAATGCTAACATTTGATATGCGACTTTATATTACCTTTGTTATTGCTGTCAATAAAATGCCAAACCTGATTTATACATTATGGACCTCAATCACCTTGTTGGCATTATTGTTGTAAGAATTGTTTAAAACAATTATTTTAATTGAATTTTTCTTCTTTAAAGAGCAGTGTACTTTTACAATTACAAGCATTAATCAGAAACCTGATTTTGCCTTTAAACCGAGTTCGTTTAGTAAAGGTCGCCTAAATGTTGATGTTTTATGAAACAGTCAAATGAGTGGAAGTGAATTATTATTTAATTACCTTTAATTAAAATAAGCTAATGGAGTGTTTCGTTTAACCGTATAAATCCTACCACCCAAAATAAACTGGAAAAAGGTGTAATTAGTTAATTTTCTATATGTGGCGGAGTATTTGAAGGAGCTTGACAAAGATAAATAAATGTAGGCAAAATCAATGATAATAAGACGGTGTCATTTTTTCAACAATAAGAGACCCTTCTTCTTTTCCAACTAAGCATGCGCTTTCCTTCAATCAACTTCGCCGAATAATTTATTTATACAATGTCCTTCGCGTTCAATGAAAATTTTATTCCCAGTAATCACTGACTGTTAAAATAAGATTCTGGTTATATTTTTTCTTTGAATTATTTTATTTTCTTCCAATACAAATAGTTTTTAAATTTTCATTGCAAACCTGATACACAAGTAAATTATAGTTTAAATCTGATTGATTGAATAAAAGTAATCTACAAGATATTAAATTCATGACACTAACAGAATTCCTTTGACATATAATCCACAATTACTCTTTGATTACGATTAATTTTAACATTTAGATCCACTATAGTGTAATACATATATTTATATGTAGATATAAAGGCATTTGCCTGGTGCAATATTTATATCACGTAACAGTCTACCATTAATTATTAAGTTCAATTTTGACAATTAACTAGGGGCACACCAATCCTGTTTTACAGACAGACAGACAGAAACAGAGCAGAGAGAGAGAGAGAGAGAGAGAGAGAGAGAGAGTAAATTCTTGTGTACTTCCGTGAAAATTTAAGAGAGAGAGAGAGAGAGAGAGAGAGAGTGAGAGAGAGAGAGAGAGAGAGAGAGAGAGAGAGAGAGAGAGAGAGAGAGAGAGAGAGAGAGAGAGAGAGAGAGTCTATGCTTGTATATTTGGTCTGTATTCATAAATCTACCGTCTTGCAATAATATCCCGTGACAGCTGCTTGCATTCCTGTGACCTTGATGAATACACTCTCTCTTCACTTTCATTAGTATTAGCTTTAATAAAATTACCTACTATAATTTAGAACTAGTACATTGATGCTTAGATCAATTTACAGCAATACATCCATCCACGCATTGGTGCATATAAACAGTGTACAATTAAAATTGCAATAACCAACAAACTTTTACAAAATTCAACAAAAAATGTATTTTCCTTGAACATGCTAACTGAAAGTGTAACATGAATTTACATTATTGTGCATTAAAACGCAAAAAGTAAAAAACATTCTATCGCAAATACAACAGTATGAATTTCCATAAAAAAGCTGCTGAGACAATAAAAGATCCAGAATGAAGGTCAAAAGTTTATTTCTAGAACAATCTCAGTTTGCAAACAGAATGTTTATTTATAAAATTACATTAAATAGACAGCACACAAATACCGTTAGGGAATACCAGTGTCCTAGATTCAGATCAAGATAAACATATTTGCATTTTGGATAATGATCTTAATTTTTCAATCTATACTCAGAGAAATATTAGCTATGTATTATGTTGTACACCAAATCAGTGTCAGATACACGGTGACATTGATTTTGGAGATGGTCAAGTTCAAAATACAAATGTACATAAAAAATAAAATAATTAAGATAAGACAACCAATACAACAAATTAAATATACATAACCACATGACCTTCGTTTGGTATGCATTGAGATCTTTAACCATGCATATTAAATTACAATCATTTGTACCTTTATACCCACCTACCAACCAATCTACATTCATACATACATACATACATACATACATACATACATACATACATACATACATACATACATACATACATACATACATACATACATCCTGAGATCTTCCGTTTATTTCAACGGGCCATTAGAAAAACTGAGGCCACTCATGTCCCTGTCTGTTACTTCAATAAAAAGATAAATTTTATGAGAAAATGGAGACCTCATGAGGTACCTGGTGGTCACGAGTGGTCAGTGAACTACCAAATTGTAGTTTGAAAATCGTACAGACAAGAAATACCTAGCTCAAGTAACTCCTTTGGCTCGTCATTTAGTGACTAACAAGACTCATAACAAGATTTTGACTCACTTTTATTGGCCACAAATCAAGCGTGATGTTTGTAAATACTGTAGATCTTATGGTACTTGTCCAATGGTAGCAAAACCCAATCAGAGAATAGGCATATCTGCAGCTTTTTCCTGCATTTGGCGAACCATTTAATAGACTTAAGGCAGATTGTGTTGGTCCCTTATCTAACACCAAGTCAGGTAACCAATACTTGTTGACAATTATGTTTGCGTCAATAAGGTTTTTAAGAGGCAATTCCTTTGAGAAATATTAATTGTAACATAAAAGTAAAAAGATTCAATAAATTACTTTCACTCTATTTGGCCTGGCCATATATGTCAAATCTCATCAAGGCTCGAAAGCATGTATGGAATTTTCCAGCACGTTATGTAAAAATTAGGCATTCAACAACTGAGATCTTCTGCCTATCATCCTGAGAGCAAGGGTATTCACAAGATATCATCAGATATATGAATCGATCATATTGTTTTGATACGGGTAACGTTTGGGATGTGAGCATTCATTTACTATTGATTGCTGTTAGGGAACAGATACACAAATTAGGCTTCAGTCCCTTCGACCTGGTTTTTGGACATACTCTGCGTCGACCATTGAAGTTGTAGAAAGAGAAACGTTTTGCTATTGAAGATACTGAACTTAATATTCTCAATTATGTTAACAATTGTAAGTATAAGTTGTCAAAGGTTTGTGAGGTTACAAACAACTAATATGCGCTCTACTCAATCGAAAATGAAGTAAAGATTTAATTAAAAACTTGAAAGAAAATATTTTCAGCCTGGTGATAGCACATTGGCTCTCTTGCCCATACCATATAGTCCTCTTCGTTATTGTCTCTATACAGTTGACAGGAAAATACATGATTTAAATTACATCATAAATATGGGAGGTGAAAACAAAAGCAACGTTGGCATATAAACATGTTTAAGGAGTAAATATAGCCAGGTTAAACATACAACTGATTTACCTGTACCTGTCCCACTCAGTGCAGATTTAAGGGAAGGAATATCGCGAATTCTACTGAAATAAGAATGACAAAACTTCCGGAATTTGGAAATTATGAAGGATTTGGACCAGGAATTTTCTAATTTGCAAGAGCAAGAACGAAATGAACTTAAACAGAAATTATTTGAACACGAGCACTTTTTTCCAGATGTTCCTACAAGAACAAACACAATTTTCCATGACGTTGAAATGTAGATTCCAAACCTGCGAAACAACATTCATACAAGATGAACTATCACAAACAGGTATATAGGAAAAACGAAATTCAGTGTTTTCTGGATAATGATTTCATAGAGCTCAGTAAAAGTGAACAGAGTTCGCCATGCGTACTTTTTGGTCCGAAACTAGATAAAACCTTCCGTATGTGCACTGACTATAGAAAAGTGAACAGTATAAAAACAACAGATCAATTTCCATTACCAATAATCGATGACGGTATATTTAAGATCGGATATGTTAAGTATTCACTAAATTTGACCTTCGGAATGAATTTTGGCGAATTCAGCTAACGAAAAGAGCAAAGCGAATTTCGGAATTCGTGATTCCAGATGGACTTTACCAATAAAGCGTAATGCCATTTGGGGTGAAATGGTCGCCAAGTACTTTTCAATATCTCATGAATTTGATCACCTCTGGTCTTGATAAGTGTTATGCTTACATCGATGATGTATCATCTACAGCGATACCTGGAAAAACATTTAGAAACAATTGTTCTACAGACTCGCAAATGCAAGTTTGACAATTAATTTATCCAAAAGTGGGTTCTGCCGTGTTAGATTAGCTTTGCAGGACATATCATGGGATATGGGCAAAGTTAAACCTTTACACGCTAAGGTCAAGGTGACCTCTGCATTCCTTGTGCATGTTAATAAAAAAACAAGGAATGCGACTCTTAGATATGGCTGTGTACTAGCGCAGATTTTGTTCCACTTTTTCTATCATTGCTGAATCGATGACAAATGTATTGAACAAGAAAAACTTCAGGAGGCTTTTGAGAAGTTAAAAACCATACTTGAAAGCGCGTCAGTTCTTACAGCTTTAAATTATAGACAATCATGGAAACTATTTGTGTACGCAAGTTACGTTGCGGTTGGAGCAGTATTGTTTCCTTCATTAATCATTCAGTGTGTTATTTTTCTAAAACATTTTAAAAAAAACATAAATGAAATTATTCATATTCCGAGAAGGAATGTCTGGCTTTAATACTGTCATTAAAACATTTTGACGTTTACATTAGTTCAGCTCCTTTATCGAGTATTGCATTAGTTACCACAACCCCCTTACTTTCATTGGCAAGATAAAAAATCAAAATCAAATACTACTAAAGTAGAGTTTGTTGTTACATGAATATTATCTGGACCTCAGACACATCAAGGGAAAATATTATTTAATAGCATATGCGCTTTTCCATGTTTAGAAATGCATTGATTGATTGATTAATTGGATTTAAGACGTTTTCGCCCATTGGGCATTTACGTCTGTTTAATGCCCCAAAAGGGCTAATTAATTGTTTCGGGGGACGGAATAGTGCCACGTCCCCATTCATTAGAAATGCATTATTTCTTTTACACTGTTTAGAATTCATGAGTACATCTTATGTTTTTCTTAAACCTAATGCATTATTAAATTATGGTAAAAAAAAATCTCATATAAATTTTTCGTTTTTTACCGGGGAACTGTTAATTAAATCTGATTTTATTTATACATATTTTAATTTAATTTTGTTTGCTTGTCAATTTTTTAATTATTTTATTCCATTACATGTTATTATATTGTAATCTTGTTTTCGTGGTTTAGAAGATTTTTCTTCAGAAAATCAGTTTTTCCTAACTTTGTATAAACCTATTACTGACCTAGATCCCGACCTTAATTTAAAATTAGTAAGAGTGAAGTAAACAACTTTTTTATTCTTAGAGTAAAATGTTTGGTTTTTCTCAAGGTTATATTGCGACATAGAGGATGAAATGATGTAAACATGATCACGTCATCCTCTATGTCGTAATCTAGATTTGTCTGTAATTGCTCAGAATTTAGATTTAAAAGAGATGTTTAGAGGGAGATCTTACAATTTGGGCGAAAAGACAATTTATCCCAAATTGTTTTCTTCTGTTGTGTCTGGTTGAGTTTAATTTTATTTATTCTTCAGATTATTTGGATTTTAAGAGATTCGTTTCCCTGGAAACATTTGAATGCTCATACAGAATTCTTGTAGAAAAAACATTTCCTGAAATTGAATACCAGAGTGTTATTACAAGGAACTTTAGACATTAATACTATAATGGTTATCTCATATGTCATCGCTTTACGTCTTGGATTTTCGTCAGGACTCAAGTTTGAATTCATTACAATATTTCAGTTTTTAGGACTTCTAGCATTTTATTCGTGAATTGATATTGGATATATGTAGATTTGAAACTGTAAGTCTTTTTTCTTCCATTTTGACTGTATTTACAGAAAAAGTAATTATTTGTTCAATTTTACCTAGCTTGTTGTTTTCATTATATGTATGTATGTATGTATGTATGTATGTATGTATGTATGTATGTATGTATGTATGTATGTGTGTGTGTGTGTGTGTGTGTGTGTGTGTGTGTGTGTGTGTGTGTGTGTGTAAAGAAATTATGTATTAGCTGTCACGAATGTTTCCGCTAGGTACTCTAGATTGGTGATACTATTATTGCTTTGGTTTAAGTCACAGATCAATGGTTCACCTATTCTAGAATTTAATTTCATGTTTCTGTTACAAGGCAAGAACTCATGAAACCTCACAAAGCTTCTTCTGAGGTTATCTAAGTACGCCACATTGTCATACTTCAATGATGAAGGTTGAAGAACTCTTGACTCAGCATTTAATTATCAAGTGTTTTTCCCAATAAAAGTCTTAGATTGTACCACTACTAACGGCAGTCCTATATATGTATGCTTACATGCATGGTGGTGTGTTTAACAGGGCGTCACTAAGGCGCTCATCTTTATTCCATCTTAAGCTTTCGCATCATCGTCATCGATATTCTGCAGGTATGACAATTATATTTAAGAAGAAATCAATTTGAAGTTATTGTTTTAGTACTTGTTATAACCAACTTAACTACATTGAACCAGAACACGTGCGCACGAAAATACCTGTGTAAGACTCGCTAAATCAATAAAATCAATAAACATCCTTATATGCATACCTACCAGCATCCCATAAATCCAACGATGTTATGTTATGCATTAAATACACCAGGGTTAATAGGGTTTAAACAGTCTTCGTGCACGTAACCTAGCCTGGTGCACGGGTCCTAATACAGATTTCAATTTATAGATTATAAAAGTAGATATGATATCAAGTAGTATTGGTCAATGATTCAAAGAATACTTCAGAACAGTACTAAATAACGTGTTTTAATATACTGATTTTTGCATCTAAGGTTCCGTGTATTGCGCCATACTATTGAATAGGATGTATATGTGTGGATATATGTGTGTTATACCGTTTCATATGAGCCTCTGCACAAACACTGCTATATGGGGCCATTTTATGGTTAAAGTTCTAGCCGCAATTACGAAGGTTTTGTAAGGTGCGCGCCGGTACAGAAACAACATAAATCATAACGTTGATGTATGTGTGATATATATATATATATATATATATATATATATATATATATATATATATGTATATATATATATATATATATATATAGAGAGAGAGAGAGAGAGAGAGAGAGAGAGAGAGACAGAGACAGAGACAGGCAGGCAGACAGACATAGAGACAGAGACAGAGACATTGACAGGCAAACACAGAAAGACAGACAGACAGTACATGGTCTGTATACATATATTGTATCGCCATATCAATATTGCAGCAAAGTTTGGAACCCAAGAGATTCCATCAGGCTCAGAATGCTAATGAGCCAAGAAACAGATGATCTAGATATAATGCTGAAATTATTTTCTTTTTAAAATTCAACCTTCAGAATGTTGTTTGTGAAGTATTGTTGTTATTCCTTTACGTTTATGTTAGCTAATACAAAATTATGAATTAAAACCTGAACACACTGTGCATTGATTTTCGCTTGATTAGTGACATTTTGGCAACATGAGTAACGAGATATATATATATATATATATATATATATATATATATATATATATATATATATAATAATAATAATAATAATAACATACTAGCAAATGAAAAACTTGCTGTTACTTTCCGATTCAAATGTCGACACTCGGTACCAAAGAATGTTTTAAAACTGCCATATCACAGACATTTTATCGTAGTGAAGTTGCGTGATCAAAATGTCTGTTCGGATAGACAATCATAATTAAAACATAAAAGACTTTCGTTGTGTAGATCGATATTAATTCCCAATGAGGTCAAATTTACCTTCTATTCATCTAATGAGGCTTTGTCTTGACTCATCCTTAACTTGAAACTACACTAGTGTTAAATTGACAAGAATTGTATTATTAAGACAGAAAATATTCATAACACGCAAGACGTTTCTATAATATTATACATTTTTAAAGACATTATATAAATTGAAACTTGAAAATATTTGCCTGGACCGTAATGCAATCGTCGTGTCTGGATATTTCATTATTTTGTAACGAAGAGACAAAATGCATCTTTAAAGACGGTATTGATTTGGAGAAACAAGTATCAAAGTTTGAAATAAGCGACTTTGATCTAATAAGCCGATGCACGCAGCCTGATATAATTTACTTCTAAACGTCTTAATCGAAAAAAGGTGGCGGGAGAGTATCACTGTACAGCTCAAAGGCATCAGCTATATGACATTACTATTATCCGCTGTATCATTGTTTATACATATAAACTTAATTTTCTTATCATTACATAGACGGATAGTTTCTAAATAATGAAGCATCCTTAAGGTCATGCAAGAATTACTAGACAGATATAAAAGAGAATAAAAAGACAAGATATGAAATCAAATAAAAATGAAACAGAGAGAGAAAAAAAGAAATTTATGCAGGCAAGCAAAGGTAAAACCCAGCTGAGTTAAATGCATTCAAGCAGTTGTCCAACTAATCTACTGTTAACAGATAACAAATACTCAAAATAAACAGCATTAGTATATATATATATATATATATATATATATATATATATATATATATATATATATATATATATATATATATATATATATATATATATATATATATATATATATATATATATCCTAATTAGACTTATAATACCAGCCCCCTTATCCATTACATGGTATACATATAAAACTTGTACCCATTTACACAGCTATCCCTGTCATTATCCATTACATAGTATACATATATAACCTGTCCCCATTTCCAGTTATCCGTATCCTTATACATTACATAAATACATAACACGTACCCATTTCCACAGTTATCGCTATGATTATCCATTACATATAAGGCACACATAACCTGTCCCCATTTCCAAAGTTATACCTATCCGTATCCATTAAATATAAGACATACATAACATGTCCCCATTTACACAGTTATCATTATCCTTATCCATTAAATATAAGACATACGTAACATGTCCCCATTTCAACAGTAATCCCTATATTTATTTATTCCATATAAGACATACATAACATGTCCCCATTTCCAAAGTTACCCCTATTCTTATTTACTCCAGATAAGACATACATAACATGTCCTCATTTCCACAGTAATCCCTATCCGTATCCATTAAATATAAGACAAACATAGCATGTCCCCATTTACACAGCTACCCTTATCCTTCTTTATTACATATAAGACATACATAACATGTCCCCATTTCAACAGTTACCCCCTATCCTTATTTACTACATGTAAGACATAAATAACATGTCCCTATTTACACAGTTACACTATCCTTATTTATTAAATATAAGACATACATAACATGTCCGCATTTCCACAATAATCCCTATCCGTATCCATTAAATATAATACATACATAACATGTTCACATTTCAACAGTTACCCCTATCCTTATTTATTACATATAAGACATACATAACATGTCCCCATTTCAACAGTAATCCTTATCCGTATCCATTAAATATAAGACATACATAACATGTCCCCATTTCAACAGTTAACCCTATCCTTATTTATTACATATAAGACATACATAACATGTCCCCATTTCAACAGTAATCCTTATCCGTATCCATTAAATATAAGACATACATAACATGTCCACATTTCAACACTAACCCTATCCGTATCCATTAAATATAAGACAAACATAACATGTCCCCATTTACACAGCTACCCTTATCCTTCTTTATTACATATAAGACATACATAACATGTCCCCTTTTCAACAGTTACCCCCTATCCTTATTTATTACATATAAGATATACATAACATGTCCCCATTTACACAGTTACACTATCCTTATTTATTAAATATAAGACATACATAACATGTCCCCATTTCCACAATAATCCCTATCCGTATCCATTAAATATAATACATACATAACATGTTCACATTTCAACAGTTACCCCTATCCTTATTTATTACATATAAGACATACATAACATGTCCCCATTTCAACAGTAATCCTTATCCGTATCCATCAAATATAAGACATACATAACATGTCCACATTTCAACAGTTACCTCTTATAATAATTATAATTATAATTAATTATAATAAATAAATAAAAAAAATAAAAATAAAAAATTTAAAAAAAAATTATATTTAATGGATACGGATAAGGATAACTGTTGAAAAGGGGACATGTTATGTATGTCTTATATGTAATAATAAATAATAATTATAGTGTAATTATCCTTATTTATTACATATAAGACATACATAACATGTCCCCATTTCAACAGTAATCCTTATCCGTATCCATTAAATATAAGACATACATAACATGTCCACATTTCAACAGTTACCCCTATCCTTATTTATTACATATAAGACATATATAATTTGTCCCCATTTCAACAGTAATCTTAATCCTTATCCATGAAAAATATAAAAGAATACATAACATGTCCCCATTTCAAAAGTTACCCCTATCCTTATTTATTAAATATAAGACATACGTAACATGTCCCTATTTCCACAGTAATCTCTATCCGTATCCATTAAATATAAGACATACATAACATGTCCCCATTTCTACAGTTACCCCTATCCTTATTTATTAAATATAAGACATACGTAACATGACCCCATTTCAACAATAATCCATAATGTTACCTTGTACATATGAAGTTTATATTGCCTATATATAGACTTGGCCAGAGGATAAAATAAAATATTATTCAGACGCTCACATTTAAAGAATGCCATCATATTTGAAGTCTATATCTTCAACTTTATATGAAGTGAATTTCATGTGTATCTTCAGACGACCGTATTGATATAACCTTACTTTCTTTCCAAAAGATGGTGGGCAAACGTTCGCAAACAGGCATTGTTCTTTTGAGACTTCTGCCTTTATATTTCTGGAATGTATTTACATTTTTCTATCCCTACTTCTTACTTCCCAGAATAATTCATCATTGAAGTTTTTTCTTAACCCAGACAAAAATCGTATAAAACTTTAACTGATTCTATAATAACTTTTTGCTTAAGTTGTTGGTTAATCGAGTGGGGTTTTTGTTGATTTTTCGGGTAGCAAGCACAAAGAAGACTGACATCGAAACTGAACAAATCGTTCTAGTGATGCCAAGTATTTTCAAATGATGCGGATTGTTCGAGTGATGTTGAGTACTCGAGAATTCAAAAGTCTTTGGTCGATGACAAGTATTACTGTATTCGAGTAAAAACAAATATCCGTAATTTTATTGATGTTAAGTATTCGAGCGACGCCGACTATTCGAGTTACTGATGCTTGAATTATAGAAGGTTTTTCTTCATTTTGTTTCTGTGAACGTCAACCGATTTGCACGGCAAGAAAAATATTTATGTTACCAGACATCAAGTTGTAAAGCATTACTACCTTTAAACAAAAAGCGTTTTGCATACATCACATAACTAAATGTATGAAATCAACGGATGACGACATTTTTTGTTTCAGACCATTGAATAAAGGCATCTTTTAGCTCTATTATATCTACAACATTTTTAGAAGAACTCTTTTATTGGTTTTACTCCGACTTGCACATAAACATTTTTCTAAATATATATTGCTGCAGTGGACTATTTTTTTATTATTAAATTCAAGGTTTGAATCATCTGTTTCATTGAAGAGAATTCACTAGAATAAAACCAGCTGGATGGAGATAAACGCATGACAAAAAAAAAACCAACAAAAAACTGAAAATGCAGATTAAATGAATTTAAAATTTTCAGAAGTGACGAAAATTATAAAAAAAAAATCAATTGATTCATAATGAAAAAGCAACTAAATGATCGAAGCAGAATATTCAAATAAGAGAAGGCGAAGAATTGCCGACTGGAATCTCAGCTGACGCAAAACCTTAATTGCTGTGCCAAACTGCAACTCATCACAGAACTAGAAATTAAACAAGACGACCTAGCCGTTTCATAATGCGTTGCTATTGCTTGCACGCATGCAAACCCAGAAGAACCGGAAAACGTGTTAACTTTAATTTGAAAGCTGTTTGAATATTTTACGCAGCTCTGTAAATCAAATTGAGATGTATTATGTGACAATCTCAGCATGAACAAGGGCCTTAACTGACGAAAACTGACTTTTGACTCGTGGGTGTGGATGCCTTTATCGTAAATCATTTCTTGCTGATTGGAAAGAGTTATTCTTAATCACACGTTTATAATTTAAAGCTCGAAGTGAATGCTAATCAAGAAATCTCTGTTGGTACTTTTAGCATCGTTGTTTTGAAAATCCAATATATATGCCTAGATGTTGTTATCTCCTTCGTAATAATATCATTGATTAAGTTTGTATTTGCATTTGTCATAATTATATATTAAAGATACATTTACCTTTCCACAAGCATATAATATGATCCACACATTGCAAACTGAGTACACACGAGCACCCGAATGTAACTAAGAAGCGTAACGTCAACCATAGCGGTCATATATGTAATACATATACAATAACGCCAGTTATTCCCTCTTAACAAAAGATGAAAGGATGAAATCTAAATGCTGATGGGTCGTTTTCTAAAGCAAAGTCAATATATCTTTGTAGGCGCAGTCCACCCTTATTTCGTCAGAAGAAATAATTGTTTGGAGCTCTATTTTTAATAAATGTTTGTTATTTCTTATCTTTGATATAGTCATCTCATTTTTTATATATTGTAATATAGTATCTATAACAATGTATCCCACGTGTTTAATGTTGTCCGTGGTGACAATTCATAATAGGGACACACGAAGTTATTTCCCCTCGCATAGTTCGCAATTACCAATGTAAAACGAGCAGTAACACAATCTATGATCATGATATACAAACCGCCTATGCCATTGTTGTACACTAAAATTTTTTATAGTAGAGGTCTTGAAAACGAAACATTTTATGGTGCAGAATTACTTGGAAAGTAGAGCGGTGACGTCACACAGACGTATACCTTTCAGATAGTATATTACTGTTATATTTTTTATGCACTGTTTGACGCACGACATCAATACTATCAACAGTTCAATTCGAAGGCACACAACTGAATAGATTATCTAACAACTTTTTTCTGTGAGATTAAAAACTAATTTAGTTTGCAGAATAAAATTATATATGTTAGATTATAAGATATTTGGAAATGTCATTGATTTTTAAAGAGTTGCTGGGTCTTCGGTTGGTTTCAAACAATCATACCTCTTCTAAACGTTGTTAGTACTAGTATTTCAGGTACCGTATGCTACTAAGGTAAGAAACGTAAAGTAAAAGAATGTCAGTGTAATACTCTCTCTCTCTCTCTCTCTCTCTCTCTCTCTCTCTCTCTCTCTCTCTCTCTCTCTATATATATATATATATATATATATATATATATATATATATACACACACACACACACACACACACACACACACACACACACACACATACATACATACATACATACATACATACATACATACATACATACATACATACATACATACATACATACATACATACATACATACATACATACACGTGCTCTTATGTATGCTAAATCGGTCTCAGTTGACTCAAGTGGTCGCGTGTTCCAAATTGCTCACCTTTACCGATCGATGCCATTTCACCTTCCTCTGCGTGGGTTCAAGTCTCTGGCTGGGCCAGTATGTATCTATGGAAAATCTTGCCATAAGCTCATGTGGGTCGGTGGATCGTCCCAGAGATTTACCAGGTTTTACTTCTGGCCATGCATAGCCTATATTGAACTGAGATAGGCGTTAAACCCCAAAACAATACAAGAACGTATTGAACGTAATAGATTGAGATTAATGGTTTCAATAATATCGACAAATCAGACAAAATTCCAATAAGACATAGACTTTTATTTGTTTAACGCACAGTCTCCAGTAACGAGTGACCAGTAAATACATTTGCTCACGAGGCTTATTTGACAATTTAATTACATAATTATTTAACCGGCGTCGTATTTAACACAATATGTCAATATATTTGTTTTCTAGAGTGATAGAAAATAATTAAAACAGCAAGCACATATCAGGAATTAAAATGAGAATCTGGATAGATGTTAAAGGAGCGGTGTCTTTGATCCAAGGGCAATGTCCATTGGATACTCTCGTAAAAGAAAATTGGCTTTTCTGAGATTTATTATGCCAAACTTGCACTTAACATCGCTTGATGTATTTGACGTCAGAGTTATAAAAATTAGTTTGTGTCGTAAGTTTTATTCTCGGAACCAAATGTCAGATTGTTCTGATATTTTTGTTGTCGGCTTACAGTGATGTTTGGCTGAGGAAATAGGAGTTAAATATCTTTTCCAAGGACATATCAAGGCAGCCAACCCGTTTTGATATGGGCTGATATCCTCGACTCTTAATTTACTGATACGGCGCTGTACCAGCTGGTATAACTGTACCAAATTGTTTAACCCCGGGTGGGCGGAGCTTAAGGTTCATTCGGCGAATATTGCATTCAGCAATAACCAACACTAGCTGTGATTGGTGCATTAAGTATTGGTTGTACGTTTTGTCATTCTTAGCCTCTTAGCAAAATGTAAGATTATGTTAATTCATGTCTAGATCATATTTTGTATTTTTTTAAATTAGTTTTTAAAAAATGTGACACACGTGTGTAACTATGTATTTTGACTAGATAACTCTTACTCACTGTCAATTTACAGCAGAGTTATTTTTCTTAAATGCAACTGAGTACCTGGTTTTGTCCTTGTCAACTTGACAATATAAGATTGTTTTCTATGACAGTGTGTGACATATATGCTGAAATAGGATAGAAAGTATATTTATTTCACAAACCCTTAGCATTGAGGTCTCTGGAAAAAACAATCGGTACAATGATACCAGCTAAAATATCAGGACTCACACCTTTTCAGCGGCCGGCTGGCGTATATAATCGCACGTTCGTGGTACTGTCCGGCATGAGCATGCTTAGTGATGTCTTTGATCCATTCCATTATTATAGCAGATGTACTGCTAATGGTAAAAGCCAATCTAATATCTAACTGGAAGGTGATTCATTATTTAAGATAAAGTAGTCTTGAGAATTAGCACACTAGTCAATATCTGAAAGAGAAACAAGGCTGCAATCACCATTAAATCCATAGAAACGGTTCCATGGAATGTTAGAAAGTATGTTCGTTATAATCACTCTCATCAATGTATTCTGATACGAAAACTAGAACACAAATTATTATTGAGGGACCTTAAACGTCAGTAACAAATGCTGACAAAATAATTAACTAATACAATACCCATCTATCTTAGCAAAACGTTAATATTGGTATAGTGTAAATGAAATTGAAATGATTTCTCCTTTCAAATACCATTTAAAATAAGCAAATATCTTAAATTCAAGAGAATTTTCTGACATCTAACATACTTTTGTTACAACTCTTTCTCTCTAGGGCTGGTCAATATTCTGCCCGTATTTTTGTTTTAAATGTAATTGTTTGGCGCTCGTTTGGTTTATTAATTTTATGTCGTCGCCTGGGCAACCACTTTAGCTTGATAAGGATTTTCCGGCCGAAATGAGAATTCGACGGGAAGCACACATATTTCACCATCATGTTGTTATGCAGTAAATGGATTCGATGACGTTCATCGCACAATTACTTGATGAGATGATTTACAGGAAGTACACAAAATGACCTTAACAGTATACAACTGCATAAAGTCTAAAATCTATTACTCTGTTTTCGCTTTTTTACTATTCGATTCGCAATGTTTAAATATTTTGAAATTAAGCTTGTCTTCTAGATGTACAGAATGACACTCGCATTTAAAAAATCGGCCGAACCTAGATATAAGTCTGACTTATCTTGTCGAAATATTTAATATGCTCACGAATTAATCTATGCGACGACAAAAAACTATCTAAGACTATCACTGATGAGACGAAAGACTATCTACTACTACACGTATCACTGATGAGACGAAATACTATCTACTACTATCACTGATGAGACGAAAGACTATCTACTACTATCACTCATGAGACGAAAGACTATCTACTACTATCACTCATGAGACGAAAGACTATCTACTACTATCACTCATGAGACGAAAGACTATCTACTACTATCACTCATGAGACGAAAGACTATCTACTACTATCACTCATGAGACGAAAGACTGTCTACTACTATCACTCATGAGACGAAAGACTATCTACTACTATCACTCATGAGACGAAAGACTGTCTACTACTATCACTCATGAGACGAAAGACTATCTACTACTATCACTCATGAGACGAAAGACTATCTACTACTACACGTATCACTGATGAGACGAAAGACTATCTACTGCTATCACTCATGAGACGAAAGACTATCTACTACTATCACCTACGAGACGAACGACTATCTACTACTAACACCCATGATACGAAAGAATATATATTACTATATATATATTACTATCACCCATGAGATGAAAGGAATTTAAGATTTTGCATGTATCCTCTTGGAAGTAAAACAGTTTTTATGTGCATTGCCCGAAACGTTGATAAAGCAAATAACTTCTTGTGTTATGTGGATATGTGGGGTTATCGCAAAGTGTTATAGATTGTTTCTCTCTCTCTCTCTCTCTCTCTCTCTCTCTCTCTCTCTCTCTCTCTCTCTCTCTCTCAGGTATAATTAAACTCTCAGTGCCTGTATCATATTCTAGCTGTTAGTAGTGACATTTGCCATAAAACACCAGTGACTGTCAACAGGTTCGGTTCTATTGCTTATCGTCCCATGTCAAAATTAGCCTGGATCAGTTCGTGCCCTTCAATAAGGTAAAAATGTTAAATTAATTAAATATACCTTATCTTGTACCCCTACTAAATCAAGAGCAGAGTCGGAGAATAGACAGTTATGCAGCTGGGCTTGGTACTGTAAGCAACACTGGTTTTACTTTTTAGTTATTGTGAAGATTTTAGCTTTATTTAACATAACGTGGTATGACCCTTATTTCGAATTTTTGTGTCCTCTGAACCAGAATGTAACATAGTGGTGGCAGCGGTACGTATTCCAATAATTCTGTGTGAATAGTTGGACTTGTTCAATACGTTGGAATTGTGTTTGACAATTCTGAAAGATGTAAATTCAGCGAATATGTGTGTGATATCAGCAGTGATTGATTGTACTGTGTGTAAAATGTACCGTTCATTGTTAAGTGAAAAGTTTGTATCACTGAAACGATTGTACATGCATAAGACCAGAAATTCATAGGAAAGAAAAGCTAGTCAGGTGGCTGTGAATATAATGGAACAGCGTACAGTACGTACATATAGAGTGTCATTATGTCGGTTGCTAATGACGTATAAATTGAGGGAGCAACGATTGCTTCTGGACGACCACGAAGAAAAGAGGCGACACAGGATTTGATGGAATTTACAGATAATGAAAAACCGAAGAGGAACTTAACCTTGATCACATGCAGCGATTCAAGGAAACAATGCAAAAACCTAGCGCAAAGAGGAATGAAACAGAATTGGAGTTAAGACAGATTGAGTTCGAAAGGAACATGTAAAGTTTAAAATTAAGATTAGAAATGAAGCGTTTGAGTTAGAAAGAGTAGAACGTCACGAAAATGTGAGGGAGAAAACAAATGCTATGCCATTTAAAGTTATACTAAAGGCATATTACCGTGAGAAGATATTGTGACTTTCCTAGCAGAGTTTAAATCAATTGCAAAACATACTAATTCGAAAGGATTGCAGGCACGAACTCTTTGATATGTTAGGCTTGATATGTTGCAACTCAAGTATGTGGTGATTACCTGGAACTCAGTAAAGGACTGACGGATGAATCCGTAAAGAGACCCTATTAACATTTCACTGCATTGGTGAGCATGAAGAAGGAAAGCGCCCAGACGTATCGTGATCTTATTCCAGGATTCGTCAGCACATGACGCGTTTCTTGGATAAATTGTCTTGACAGCCTTGCCAAGCGACCAGACACAGTGGAATATGAGGAACAAGGTATCTAGTCCAGTTGTAGAGACCGCATAAGATTATATTCCAGCCAATGTACAATACCAATGACAGAAGAATAAGTTTCGTCAAAAAATAAATGTAAATAGCAACAAGATGAATGTTTAGAACTTACAGCAGCAAGCGAAATAAATATCGACTAATGACCAGTCCAAACACATGAACATGCAGTGTTATCGATGCTAGCAATAGGGGCATATTGCAATCAATTGTCCAATATATGGTATGAAACATCGTGGCAACATAGTAACCTGTTTTGTCAAGCCAACAATTGGTACAATGCTTATTTCGGAAAATGGATGTGTAAATGGGCGCGAGATCATGTTTGTGAAGGACTCTAGCTTAGATTATACCTTGATAAGAGAAGATCTTGTTGACGAGCGTTGCAAGCTGGAGTGGAACACAGTTATGTTATACACAACACTGGGTCAGCCATTTATCCCACAGTTAGCTAAATATCGATACACCACATTATAGGCTACCAGCGCATTTCAAATTTAACTGCTGATGCCCTATTGGGGCTGGATACAGTTAGCAAGAAGAGGTAATTTGTTGTTACGATGTCGATAGTAAGAGGACTCGACATTGAGAGGACTGTGGAAAATACTTTCAAATGTGAAGATGAGAATAAGAATGAAGTTAACAACCACATCCAGACAGCAAATACTGATCACCATCATGGCATTAAAGTTGACACAGTTTCAGCAATTAATGCAGACATGTCGAAACTACATACTGAGGGTATGTCACTGCAATGTATTTCGAGAGAAGTCCTTTGCTTATCGTCAAGGGGCTTAGGAGGAGCCAATGACATTCTTTTAGAAGAATGATGTTTGCGGCGGAAATGGCAATCTAGTGATGGCAGGTGTGGATGTGAGTAAATTGTTGTACCAGCAAGAAATCTAAATTTGTAATGGAGGCTGCAAAGGATCGACTCATTGCAATTCACTTGGGTATGGAGTAAACAAAAGAGAGGATTCTCCAATCGTTTTTTTTTTGTTGGTCTCAAATGCTTTCAGATGTAAAATAATATTGCACATCGTGTTATGAATGTCATATGACAGCAAATTAAGCTTCAGCTGAGAAAGCACCAATGTTTTGCTCCCCGATGATAACAGAACCATTCTCAAAAGTTAAAACCGTTATCTAGAACAAAGTCTGGACAAACATATATTCTTACGGAGGTTGCGTATGCAACAAGTAATCCTTCTCTAAATGATATAGAGACCACGAGTGTAGCTAGAACACTGATTAAGTTTGTTAAGACTTGATCGTTTTCCAAGGATCTTATTGACAAATGAGCCAACTTCACTAGCATCTTATTGAAGCAGTTCTATGTGGTAGTGGGTATACGAGGATTTACAACATTGCCTTATTACCCACGGGCGAATGGATAGGTAGCACGTTTTAACGGGATGTTAAAGTTAATATTGCGGACGTTCTGTACAGACATCTAGATTGAATAGGATGAGGTATTACCATTTTTGTTGTTTGCAAACCACGAAGTCCCTCATGACGAAACTGGATGTGCACCCTTTGATATGTTGTTTGGTCGACCAGTTCGGGGGCAAGGCAGAATTTACAAGGCTTGTTTATGGAAGAGGAGGATGTAAGAAATCAACTTTGGCGCATGTTGTGAAAATGCGTGAAAAGGTAGCTGATATATGGGTTCTTGTCAAATAAAATCTGTTCGATCGCCGAAAGGAAATCAAGGCGCTGTATGATCGACACAGGACAGTGTGAGACTTCAGTCCAGGGGATGAAGTCCTTATTCTCTTGCCATCAAGATCGTTCCAGATGAAGGCACAATGGCAGGCACCTTATTGTGTGCTCTGAAAAGTAAACGATGTTAACTACCAGAAATCTTACTGCGTGGATACAAGCATGCTGTGCTGGTGGTGACGTATGCAGACGAGAACGATGGTGTGGATATTGATTTTCCTTCAAGAACAGGTGAAGGTGATGCTGGTGTTAATCTGGGATCAACTTGTCGAAGGAAGAACTAGAGGATATTCAATCTTTGCAAAGAATTTTAAGATGTTCTAATAACAAGGCTTGATCGAACTAACATCTTGACTCACATTATCAAGACAACCTAGGATACACCAATTAAACAATGGCCAAAGAGAATACCTTTCGCAACCCGGAAAGAGGGGAAAGCAGTATTTGATGAAATGCTGGAGGAACACCTCATTCGACTCTCAATCAGTCCATGGAGTTCGCCTTGTATAAGAAAGATGAAACTCGTTGGCTATGTGTAGATTACCAGAAGCTTAACAATATCACCTTATTCGACACGTATCCAGTCCGTCCCACGAATGAACGCTCTATTTGAGACGATTGGTTATGTAAGCTACTTGAGTCAAGAAAGATCTAACTAAGCGTTACTGGCAAGTTACTCTAGATGAAGAATCGAGGAAATAGTCCGCATTTGTAACTCCGTTCGGGCTCTATGATTTTAATGTTATGCCCTTATATATGACAACGGCATCAGCCAGTTTCGCCCGACTCATTGACTTTCTGGTGTCCGGACTACATAATATCTCAGCTTATTTTGATAACATCATTGTGTCAAGCAAACGTTGGTCAGAACATATACAAAATATGCGTGCCTTGCCTCTCAGTGAAGATTTTAGCTTCCTTTAACATACAATTGTAGGACCCTTACTTCTTATTTTTGTGTTCCTTGAGCCTGTTTATCTATAAAGTAAATCCCTTGTTCACTCATATTGAAAGTTTAATGTTGATAAATAAAGCTGTACAGGAGTTTCAGCAGTTATATGAACGATAGATGAATCCTCACATATAGATGGACGAAGTAAAAGTTACATATACTGCCGTCCTATAGACGTAAAAAATAAAATATATATTTTAAACAGGTTGAAAGTCTTGAGTACTTTCAAACAGAGATAATTTTATTGGCGGGAATGAAAGATACTTTGACAAAATCAGATATGACAGTCGTCTAGCATCGAGATAAAAGTAAAAATAGTGTAGCTTAAACTGGGTCCAGAGATATTTCTCCCCTGTTGCCTTAAGCTCAGGGACTGGGCATTTAATTTTCTGAAGGGGGTGGGACTGGAATAGTTTACCTCAAAAAGCACAAAATTACAGCCCTTATATGTGATGAAGAAATTCTCATTAAGTGTGTGTGTGTGTGTGTTTGTGTGTGTGTGTGTGTGTGTGTGTGTTAGCTGAAAAGAATTTGTAATCGTGCGGAAATAAAAAGGACATTCTGAAATCAAAGAAATTCCAAGGCATCCCTCTCCCCCTCGGTGAACAGAAAGGGTTGGTCCCATGGAATAAAGTCTCTAGTTCTCACCAGACACAGCTACAGCTATTGCATAAAATGTAAAACGTTTGAGAAGTATGCGTCACTTAATAAGCGCATGAAAGTCAATTGATATATGAAAAAAAAAATATGATATTGTCTTTTCATGTCTCACTCTATATGAAGCAGTTGGAACACTCTTCATATTCCTAGCCTACTTTTAAAAAAAATCATGTGAAAAATTCTTTGGAAGCAAAATGTGTGTAAATGTCACTGAATTTCATATTGAATGATTTCTTGGGTAGCCGTCGCATTCAGCGTAATCCAATGTGAGATACAGGAAAATACCTAGAATCGACAATCAGTCTATATCGCTAGATGTATGGCCTGATCTAGTGATAATTTTTCAATTTTTTTTGTAAATGTATATTTCTCTTGTCATATCATGTCAGAGTGTGTATGGCTATATGGTGGGAATCTTGACAGTTTCCAAGGGCTAGCCCCCTGCTGTTGAGCCGTGACCCGGTATGTTTTGGATGTACAAGTGCATATATTATCTTGTGTAAATTAATTTTAAATATGGTTCTAGGAGTTTCTAAGTTATGAGTCAAAGTCAAGTTCCCAATCACGGCGGCACAAACCCAGGTTCGGTGCTGGATATATGTCTGATTTAGTCTCCTCACGACCTTAAAAATTATCTATTGTTATAGACTGGGCATCTCAAAAGCGTCCAATTGATGACCCAAAAGCAAAGTTCCTAAGACCTCAGTCTGGACGTGAAGTATGCATAGTTTCTTCTCATGTCCTGCAATCATTGTAGGGTTAAATGTAGAGGCTCTCAACTGCCTCAAAGATACAACCGGAGAAATGCCACAGCCCAATATTTATACCATTGTGTCTGTGTCGGTCTCATGTCCTTAATAGTTATATAACAGTAAATTATAACAGTTATGACACAGAGGAGGCTTACCCAAAAGGATCATCCCTTGGACAACACTGAAGAGTTTAATCAAAATGTCCAATGCGTATACTCTAGTTCTCACCTTGACACAACCCAAACGTTCTCAGATCTCTCTCTCTCTCTCTCTCTCTCTCTCTCTCTCTCTCTCTCTCTCTCTCTCTCTCTCTCTCTCTCTCTCTCTCTCTCCCTACAAGACTTCAAATATGTAGATGTTTGCTGAAACAAATTTACTATTCCCACAAATTGTTCCCAACCCAATAAGCATAATACCAGTCAGTCTTTAATGGTGTAGAATATACACATAATGCTAGTTTGTTGAAAAGTTAATTAAACATTATAACTCACTGACAAATTTCGAAAACATTGCAAATAATACCAGTACATCTTCTGTGAATAAGATTTTCATGAAATGAAGAATTTAATTGAATTGATCTAAACCTAATGATATAACTACACACATGAGCTACAATTACAAGACTTTTATTGTAATTTTCAGTACTAATACTACTTTGATTACAACTGTAAAAAAACATACAATCTAGCTGAAAGATTTTCCCCAATACCCTATCATTATAATATTCTAATTGCCTTTCAATGTTTCATTAATTAGTAATATTCCATTCAATTTTAATGGCTGTAGAACGAATAGTTGTAAGAAACATATAAACAGTGAATGCGGAACGAAAATTGCAAATAACAACCCATACCTTTGTAGTTTATTATTATTATTATTATTATTATTATTATTATTATTATTATTATTACCATCTCAAGTTTCTTAATTGGAAAATTTAAGATTTTACATTTTCGTGCGTTTTTTTTGTATGAAAAACAGTACATTAGAAGTAAATCTAGTTTTGGATCCTGAAAATAACACGCGATATATGTTGTTTATCTTTTGAGTTCGAAGATGGCCAAGATATTACTATTTGTATATTTATCCGTTTTCACTCCTCGCCATAATATCTAGTAACGATAGCTTTGTCCATCACATCGGCTGCATATGTAATACTCCATCCCTTATGTGTGTGTAACTATTAAGGTAATTTAAGTTTGATGCAAGAATCGATTCGAAATCACGTTATCATCTAGACCATTAAATAACAGAGCTTTTAGAGTTATAGCTAGTTTGTGAGCATATGCTCGAGCTCCGTTGTGTCTTTATATATATATATATATATATATATATATATATATATATATATATATATATATATATATATATATATATATATACCTGTGAGCTATTTATAGCAGAGTATTTCTAAACGACGTCGATGCTTGAAATTTGACTTGATTATCTATGATCGAAATTTTTGAGAAAACTTAATGGGTCAGAAAAATTGTTTGCACGAGGACTATAATTCCCTATATTTTGTGAAATTGTATATATTTTCATATTGCGCAGCTCCTTTAACAAAAAGAAACCTGCTGGTTGACACGGATTAACTTTTTCAACAGAGATGATATTTGATTGGTTAGTTCCGAGCTATGTTTCGCAGATGAAGACTTCGCTTGCATAATTTATCGTATCGACCTGCATCTTGTAGACAGCTCTTCTAGTATGCATATATTATGCACTAAATTTAGGAAGTGGCCATTTTAAATAGGGAGGTTGGTGTATAATCATTTCAGAACACTTGAGAAATAATACCTTTTTTCAAGCAGATGAAAAAGTCACACTGAATTAAAATTTTCTTTAAAAGCTATTCTATAATAAATGTATATCTTGTAAAGTATACTGTTTGCTCAAAAGAGAGCATTTCAAATCATTGGAGGGTTAGGACCAGGCCCGTTGCAACTTTTGTGCTGGAAATAATGGCGCACATATATTACCCACTACCAATGACGGCCCTGATTAGGACGTTTGTGCACGAGGGCCGGGCGATAGTTGCTTACAAGCGGCCTGGATATCGTATACATGCGTACTCTATACTCTAAACATTTTAATACGAAAACCATCTCCTCATTTATCAGATAATTCATGAATAACAAAAGAAAAGTTATATAGAGGATCGAATAACATTTATGAAATTTTAAAATTTGATTCTTAGCAATAGAGATGAAAGTTCAATAGAAAATTAGCTTTTCGTGTGCACAAATGCTTCTTCTTCTGTATCACATAAAATTAATTCGCAAGGATTTATCTCCAGAAGATCGCACGATGCACAATATAGATCTGCCATTAAGTAGAGACCATCTGCAAAAAAATATAGACCATGATCGAATAATGCATTAGCAGTACGGGGTCTGGTTTTTCTTCTTAATTTTACTAATTACTCCTAACAAGTTGCACAGACCCATATCTGCCAGTACATTATTTGCCGTAAGTTCTTGTTATAGGGTTTAACGTCATTTTTCAGCACAAGAGAGACTATACCTGGTGGGAGGTTATACTCAAGGTAATGCAGCTTGCTTGTTAGTCATCACTGTCGCTTCATCATGTAAGGGAGATAACCTTTATTGCTTTGTCCAAACAATCATTTGATCTTTAAAAATCAACTCAGATTTACTATGCCTTTCTAATACAAATTTGCGCATCACTGGTTTAAAATAACGAGAAAGTTTTATGTATTTTCGTAAGCAGATAAATGAAAGCCGTTCTTTTCAGTTACAGGCATTTACAAAGTTGATGATACTTTCAGGTTTTTAAGATTAACGCTTAAAACCTGTTCAGGATGCACGAACAATGTTAGTATACGTACTTCTTACAGGTACATAGGGTTATACATCTACCTTTCATATACCTGTAATTATAAATAGATGTTATGTCATCAGACCTGTACGTTGTATACGCATTAGTGTCAGTTTGAGGGATACTTAAAATTTTATGTTTGAAGAAAATGTCCCTAGCTAAATTCGGTTGAATCACATTATCAATAAAACAAAAAGGTAACTCTTTGCTGATATAAGCAAGAAAGCTACCCTTTACTGACGTCAAGCAAGAACGACGTATACCAAGAAGTAACGCTTGAATGCAATTGTTTGCGGACGGAATGAAATTTAGTTAGTTTCATTAAAAAATATAAAACCACTATGCGATGGAACAACGATACATCTAATGCAACAAACATGTTCTTTGTCAAACTTATTTTAGACTATTTTTTGTTTGTTTTGTCGCTGTTCTTGTTTTTTATTTAATAACTTGGAGCTCCGGGTGGCCGAGATATCTAAAAGCACTTGCCCGTACAGATCACTGTCTTTCCACCTCTGTCCGCGTTGTACGAATATCAGGCTTCGGCTTATGTGGGTTGGTGAGAAATCTTGCTAGTAACTTCCCGTGGGTCGATGTTTCGTCTCAGCGTTTCCCGGGTTCTTCCTCCACGCTGTATAGCCTACTTTTATCTGAAAAAATGACGTTAAGCTAACAAGAACAATATATTTAATTAAAAAATTCCTTTGACATTGAAATCAAATTGATAAGTATAGTAGTATATTTGATTTTGAACATTATATAGTCACTGATTGTGATAGCTAGTTAATTGTAATAAAATAGTTTTCCTTTTACGGTTTTATCTAGAGTTACTGTTTTGCAGAAGTATACCTGTTAGGGATATTCCATTAATGGAATTAACCTAGAAAAAAAAGTATAATTTACACAAACAAATTTAATATGATATAATTATCCTGAGAAAATAATTTGAATACATTTAAAATGAAGTATTAAAGCTAACATAACATAACTATGGGAAATAACTCTTGCTAGACTATGAAGATATGCCATCGTAGTAGTCAAATTCACCGGGGTAAGTCAGTCGTTGCGCTTGCTCAATCTAGGAAAAGCATCGCATGTTATATCAGACAAAATATTCAGTATACAGAAGTGGCCTTAAATGTTTGTAGTGACTTAAGTCTCAAATAGTATTGATACAAATAATCTATCTATCCATATATCTATCTTTCAATTCTCTCTCTCTCTCTCTCTCTCTCTCTCTCTCTCTCTCTCTCTCTCTCTCTCTCTTTTACTAGACGAACCATGGATTGATCTTTTGTAAAATTGATGCACTTTAAAGTATTTGATACAATTATAAAGCAAATCAGTTTACGTTATGCACTTTACGTAATTTGGTCCTAGAATGTATTCATACTTATCTACCGGCACCATGTGCAATGTCACGTCTGGGTCAGTTTTGTTCACAGATGAATGTAAATTTAAGATGCGTTGCTACTGTATGAGATTAGTGGAAGATAACACTATGAAAGCCTTTTAATGCATTGTCAGGTCTTCCCATAAATTTGCTCATTTTTTGTGCTAAATGTTTTACCGAATACGTGAAATATGATTGATTGTTACGAAGAAGAATGTCTTTACGTCATTATGCAGTCATGTAATTGCGCAGTTGCTACCGACATTTAGCGTGAAAGTAGATCATTCATCGTTCATTTTCCATTCTGCCGTCATAAAATTTTCAACATAGAATTCCTTCATGTACAATCATTTATGTATACTCTTATTACTCTGTTTGGAAACCACGTGTGCTCATCGATCATCCGACAGTGACAAGGTACCTATAACTGCATCTAAACGAAGATCATCTTGCGACGGTTATGCTATGCACGTGTTTAGAGACATGTTCCTAAATACAATTAGTTTAGTGCTCATTTGGGGGTGGGTTTGGTAGATGCCACTAGCAACATATTTGGGATTTAGCTCTTTTTTTAAAAGTGCTATACTGCATAAATTATTTTCAAAAAAAGAACTTTGCTTTCATTTACTGTTTTATTAGAATGTCTAATATGTTTAAACTAAACTCATGTTAAGTTTAATAAGGCTGAAAATATCATTTAATGACGGACAAAAGTCAACATACGTAGGAGTTTCCTCGTCTAGAAATAGACCCTGACTACCAAAACATCATCATATGATAAATCAAAATAGTAATCTACGGCTTAAACAGTGTGGGTGTGAATGCTGATGCTTTCACATTACACTAGACACTCGATAATTAGCGGTCCTCGGGACCGAAGGTATCACCAATTAGCGAAATCGGCAGATTATCCGTCGATCATTAAATTTTAATGAAAGAACACCAGTTCATGCATATTTAAGAGTACAGTATGTAAGTGTAATGTAAATACAGTATTTATTGAATATTCATACAATAGGTGATTTTTGTTTTGCTTGAAAATCGATTATAGCCGCATATTCCTTTCATTTTTAATGCATATTATGTCTGTAGATTTAGAACATAGTTATAAGTAACGCAAAGCCGATTCCAGAGCATCCTTTCGCTCGCAGTGCGTCATTTTGGACACTGTCACTTGATAATCCTCACTCCGGATTTAGTACGGAAAATCGTGATGAAGAGTGCACCAAAGTCATGTGAACTTAGTCCAATTTCATCATCTCTGCTGCTTGAGTTCTTCGACCCAATATTGACTTCACTAACTGATGTCATAAAATATATCTACCATCCGGAGAATTCCCAGCATGTTTTCGAACATGCCATCGTCAAGCTTCTGTTGAAGAAACCAACACTTGACCATAACGAATTTAAAGAACTACCGCGCAGTTTCGAATCTCCCGTTCATATAAAAATCTTAGAAAAAGTTGTTGTAACCCAACTTGTATCTGATTTGAATTCAAACAGTCTTTATATCAATGTACAGTCTGCATATCGCCCTTGTCACAGTTCTGAAACTACTCTTTTGAAAGTATTTAATGATGTTCTCTTTGCTTAGGTAAGTTTACAGTCCCCACCTTCCTTGATTTGTCTGCAGCATTTAACACAATAGACCATGATATATTTACTTCACCGTCTCCAACATGTATGTGGTACAGCCTTAAAGTGGTTCAATTCCTAGTTAGTCAACCGGACACAAATTGTATCTGCAAAAGGAATACACTCCTTCCCAGTTGATATATGTTGTGGTGTTCCACAGCGGTTTGTTCTTTGCCCTTTCCTTTTCATTCTATACACTCAGCCGCTTTCAAGTGTAATAGATCATCACCCAGTGTCTCACCAATCGTACGCTGGTGACACCCAAATATACAAGTGTAGAAACCCAACTGAAGTTGATGCTACCATCCAAGGAGTAAAGAGGTGCATTTCAGATGTGAAATCCTGGATGACATGTAACAAGATGCAGATGAATGATGATAAAACTGAGGACATTCTGATCACAACACAAATACTTTCTCATTTACATCATTTACCTCAAACAATAAATATCAGCAGCACCAACATTAAATTCTCAGTACGCAACCTAGGTCTTACTCCAGACAGTATTCGCACATTGCACCAACATGTCGTGAACATATGCAAGGCTGCATATCTTGAGATGAGATGCATCAGCTAAATTCACAAATATTTTTCAGTTGATGCCACTTAAACATAAAGCACGTGTGTGTTCATTAGTACTCTCAAGTCTGGACTATCGTAACTCAATTATATCTTTTTCGTCTCAATATCTACTCCAGAAACTTCAGAAAGTTAAAACCACAGCTGCTCGGATCATTCTTAGAGTACCAGGATCAGAGCACACCTCACCGCTGCTCTGTACCTTAAACTGGCTATCCATTTGATCCCAAATCTAACACAAAATCTGCTCTCTGTGCTACATTTCACTAACGGATTCTGGTACAGCATACCTATCCTTCCTCACCCATTTGTATACACCAGCAAGATACTTACTCCTCTTCTGATAATCGTATACTCATTGTTCCCACCATGAAAACGAGGTCATATGGACAACGTCATTTTGCATACCAGGGCCCAGCAACGTCGAATTAGACACCAAAACACAATGATCCCCTTCAAGAGTGCTTTTAAAATTCATCTTTGTTTGACTGCAACAACAAACTTAAAGACCTATAAATGTTTCCTACCTTTAATATTTTCAACATTTGTTTTCTTGCTTTTTTGTATCATATTATTATAGATATTATAAAGTGCTTAGAGCTTTTAAAGATTAGGCGCAATACAAAGTCAGAATTATTACTATTGTTATTGGTCAGGAGAATCATTCTCGTCTTCGTTCTGCGTCATCCATGACTTCATTTTAAAACAAAGATTCAAATTTGGTTTATTCTTCTAGATCGGCTACATATAAATCTTCATTACCTAATAATTGGTTAACATCTTGCAACAAATTTTCCTCTTCAGTTTTGTATTGCATCTTGTCCTCTTTCTCACGTTCGATATTGGGACAAATTTTTCTCCAAGACTTCAAAAACCTTGAGCTCGGAATATCAGTCCACGCTTGAGCCGCCGTGTTCATCCTTTTTTATTGATGAGTTTTTAGGATTCCAACAAATTCAAATTTTGCTACAGAATGGACGATGTCAGTTTTCTTCTGTATCTGCACTTTGAACATTCAATGACGCCCTGATCCATTGGTTGTTCTAAACAAAGTCACAGTTGGCGGTAAAAAAAAAATCGATTTAATTTTTCCTTTCTGAAGCACGTCACAGTTTGGATGTGGGTGATCAGTAACGAGTAAAGAATGTCCTTTCTTGGCAAATTGTTACTCTACTGATATTCTTCCAAGGTAGAAACAAACTGAGTCGAAAACTATTCCTGACACAACTCTGCATTCATCCACGCCTATTGCTGAGAAAAGTAGTAAAGCGGCAAGGCATCGCGATTTCTATTTTTGAATCAAAATCGTGACCATTACTTATAACCCGGCGCAGACTTTTCCTTTTGGCTTGCAAATGTTTTCGTTGGTAACATTTTGAAATTCGGACCTATTTCGTCCATGTTGTAGACCTGTTCCGGATTGAATTATTCGGTCATATACTTGCGAGCCGCATTTTCATCGGCTGATGACTTCTCTTCCGAAATGCTAAAAATATTTTTTTCATGACGCTGTTTCCAGCGTGTTTATCCAACCATCGCTAGAAGTGAATGTTTCGCGTGTATCTATTTTTTCGTGGAGAGTGAGCGCTTTTTCTTACAACAACGGCGCCGTTCTTGCGTGGAACGAATTTATTATAACCCTTCCACTTGCGTAAAGAACTTTGCTAGCTTGCTAGATTTTTTTTTTATCCCGCTCCTGACAGTGGTTTCTCAAACTTCATAGTCGTTGCTTATTTAGTCTTATATTCCCTTTTATCCAGTCTGTCGAGCGCATCGAGTTAATACAATATATATATATATATATATATATATATATATATATATATATATATATATATATATATATATATATATATATATATATATATATATATGATTGTTTTTCCACTCCTAATGCAATGGGATAGTAGTCACGAAATCTTCAAAGAAATATGTGCGATCCCGCGCATTTTAATTAAATTCGCACATTTAAAAACTTAAATAAGGACTGGTTAGAAAATGAATTATAATGACATGCAAATTGGTATCAACAGGTCAAAGCATGAATCCCAACAGCGCCCACATGCTGTATTGCTTACGTAAGCTCAGTAAAAGAATTTTAAAAAATGAAGTACGAGAGAACGCCCATTTACCCGGCGCCGCCAGTCATCTAGCGGCAAATTAAGGTGAGTTAAGTGATACTAAAAGTGTATGTACTGGCGATAAAATAGTTTGAATGCATAGTGTTATAATCTCCTTTAAGTACAGCTGTTTTAAAATGCAGATTTAGAGCAGTGGATACAGCAAGTAGTATGTTGTTTAATGGGTTCAAAGGGGGTCATCTCAGTGTGCCGATTGAAAGTTTACGTTGTATCATGTCTGTCTGTCTGTCTGTCTCGCTCATAAAACAAAGTAATTAAAGGGTGAGCCCTTTATAGTTAAACAGTGAAGCTTTAGAGGATTTTTATCATGAGAAAAAAAAAACAGATTGATCCACAGACGTAGATTGACAAAGAAATGATATTAAATTATAAACTGTAATATTTTAAAACTCATTTCTCACAAAATAGAGAATTATCAAGGGGTAGACGGAATATACCCTTCAAGAACCAAGTATGGCTCCCAAAGATTAGATTTTAAAAATAGTATTAATAATAATAATAATCAGCAGATTAAAAAAGTAATCAGCAATTTGTCTCCTTTTCGTATTCAACTCCAGGACTGTCTGTTTAATTTTCAAGGGTTGGGGGCTACAATTTTCAGTCCGCATATAAATTTTAAAACGTTGCGCTCTAATTTGTGGGTGAAAACCCCATATTACATCCAGATGTATTAGTTATAAAGAATTTAATGACATGAGTTAGCAGAGAAAAACTATTTCTAGTTGGAAACTAAATCCATAGTCGTACCCCCTCCCCCGCATATCGGCCAAACTAATTGGTTTGTCTCACAGTATACAGTTTTAGTTTTGTTCTCCATACATACAACAATTATAGAAATTATTTAAGATATTTATTTTATTTTTAAAGTTTAACTTTAATTGCCAACAGAGATATAAAAAATGAATAAATCAAGTTTCTACTTGGCTGATGTCAGAGATATTTGGTTGCTATTTAATCATGCGAAAGAACATCAACTACAACAGGGGTGCCAAACTCAAACCATCCAGTTTGCCGCATGAAAACGTTTTCATGGCCCAAGGGCCGCGCCACCTTTGTTACCTCCCATGACACCTAGTGACGTCAATCATATTGCAGGCCACATTGAACTGCTTAGCGGTCCGCATGTGGACCGCGTGCCGCATGCTTGAGATCCATAGAACTACAACTTGTCATCTCACATTGCTGTCATTGTTACCATGATAAGCACAATTGTTTGTAGATTATGCCATAACAAATATTCCATCCTTGTATTTTCTATCTGGTTGCTGTCTATTTTAGATGGATGATATTATGTCAGCTGTCAAAAACAGAACTGTCTAAAATACTCCTCATATGTTTTTGTTTAGCCAAATATAATTTATTAGATGTCAATGATCCAGCTGTAATTGGAAGTAAACATTTGTTACTTCATAAGTTCATGCAAGACGATTCGTCGAGGACCTCTCTAGTCATCTGAGGGTTGGAGTGACTGGTTCTGTTCTGTGCGTGCGCAGGTGGATGATGAGGCCAATTCTTGTACGGAATGTTCGTTTGCATCAGGGATAGGGAATGAGTGGGACATCTCCATGATGGTTGATGGCACGTTCTTTTCTGGCTTGCCTCTTCCGCTCGGAAGCTTCTATCAAGCTAGATTCGCACAACTTGGAGCCTTTGTGCACAGTGGAACGCCAAGTGACTCGAATGCTTGATGTTTTACACAGGAATCAGGGTTTATGTTGAAAGCTTTCAATGCAGCTTGCAGATTGTCTTTGAAGCGTGACTTCTAACCTCCGTGTGATCGCTGTCCATACTGTAGCTCGCCACAGAAGAGTCTCTTAGGCAGCCGGTGGTCTGGCATACGTTCAACATGTCCCACCCAGAGTAGCTTGCACTGCATTATGATGATGTGGATGCTGGGGAGACCTTCTTGGGTGAGTACCTCAGTATATGGAACCAATAATTGTATATATTGTTCTAGGATGGAGAATGGAGATCGTGACAATTTCCATGTTATAATCTAGGGTCATATTCCCAATTACAGGGGTACAGCATAGGGTATGTGCGGGAAATATGTCTCATTGTGTTTTGTTTTCTCTTTCCATTTAAGCCTTTACAGTTATAGACTAGGAATCTCAACAGTTTCCAAGTGATGACCCAAGAGCAATGTCTCCTTCCTCGGGTCTGTAGTAGAAATTTGTCTGATTTCGTTTCCTTCAATCAGTATATGGTTAGTAGTTTTCGGATCGAAACTGTTTCCGAGTTATGACAAAGGGCAAATCAACAAACTAAGAGTAATGACACACGGTCTGTATTGGATAAGGTTACGAGTCTAGTTTTGTCTCGTGTCCTTCAGACCCATATATGGTTGTTGAGTGGGGATCTCAACAGTTTTCAAGCTGTGATCCAGGTGGAGCATATCAATCGGCACAAGGTGAGAGTATAATCCAAAAGCCCAGTGCAGATATCATAACTCTGGCATTGAAGATGACATACCGCAACTTTAAAAATACTTTAAATATTTGATTTGTTTAAGAAATATTAAACATTCTTTTGAAAACACTGTACATATCTAAAACTACCTCCAATCATTTTCCAGAGTTTCAAGGACGTGTCTTTAATGTTGCAGGAGGTACACCGCATTAAGGACAGACGGACAAACAAAGGAGTAGGAGGACATTTTAGAAGATGTACGATGATCTCCTGCTGAATACATATGCAGTCCGAACAATGCACAGTAAAACAATGTTGACAAAAGGAACTGAATTTTGATTTAACAGTTTTGAATTAATCAATATTAATTACATCTAATTATAATGTAGTCCTGCACACAATTAAAGGGCTAAATGATGAAAGTACATATTTACACCTTCACTCTCTTTGTTAATTTTCAGTAACGAAAACTTTATTAATTATACTGAATGCATATCGATTCCTCCACAATTAATGTACAATATCACAGTGATTCTAATTTGCTGGAAGCACCGACTGGAAATTATGCAAACCATCAACATTCTAAAGCATTCATAACTCAGATTTTGTATAATGGCTTTGTGACGCACATAGTTCTAGCATCTCAACCTACTTTAAGCCATTTTCAATATAGGTCGGAAGCGTCTAGCTCCACTGTAAACATTTGTCTTCTGGGATGTGCGACTCCAATAATCTTAATGTTTACATGAGCTTGTACGGTAACATTAGCAGTTGTTAGAACATGTAAACATCATTCCAATTCGCTATTAAAGGAGCGAAAACAAAGTCGCCGTGTTTGAAATCTTTCAAGTTTGACCAAAAATATCTTCGCTGGTCCAAAGGGGAAAGAAAGTGCTATTTTTACAAGAATACACTTTTAATGAGTTTCTTGGAATATTATATCCTTTTTTATGTTATGCAGTATACTATGCAGAACGTCTACATTAAATAGAAACAACCTTGACCCTTTTCTCTGCAGTTACAAACTAACATTCACGCGGAATATCTTGTCAAACTCTGCCTAAATGGGAAACCGCACATAAATTGTTTCAAACGCATTAAACTAATTCATCAATATTCATTTTCCATGATGTGGTTTCATTCCATGATGTAAATTATAATTTTTATAATGTTCATGTTGCAATCTGAATATATGGAACTAATGTATATCTTACAAACACTAAATCATTTCCCGAAGAATATACTTGATTGCGGCTGCCTTTGGTGTATGTTCTTTTTGCAAGGTAACCTTCTCCACTCGCGTATAGCCTGCTTTATGGAGGCCAATACAGATAACTCCTGCGTCTAATTCATTACTGTATAGGACACTTGTACAGGTATTGTAACGGGATTGTAATTCCAGTTCCAAAGGGTCAGGGAAATTGCTGTTTTAGCACGTGTTTGCATTTAATCGGATCCAAATATAATAAGTGAGGTTTTGTTCCGCAATATGGAAGAAGTGCAAACACAGTCTTTCCATGTATAATTATGGAAAATATAGCGAGTCTTCATTCTGTAGTGGGAGTTAAAAGGAACTAACAGCGCAGTTGCTTGTTTCCAATAAAATGAAGAGAATCTGTGAATGAAGAAAGGCCTGGGGTGGGGTGTCCAAAGTAATAATATAACAAGAGAAGACACTAGTCCGCATCCATCGATCGTTCCAACCCTGTTTGTTTGTCCCAATTTCGTCCGCTAATTTCGAGCCATAATCAAAAATAGTTTAATGAATAGTTTAATCTTCAAAACAGCTCAACATGTTTCGAAACATTTATGACAATTCAATAAATGTTCGTCAAATTTGACGAGAGGACAATTACCGTGAAGGAAGGTGACATTAGCATTCAGATAGTCTCCGATCTAACTAATTGACCGAACGGTCAGATCCGAACAATCTCTGTTCCTTACTTCTGCGCTAAATACAAGCAGACGATAAGAAGGAATACAATTTCTTTGATTGTCCAGGGAGTGATTCAACATCTGAATTGCTTCTGTACCTGTCATATAAGTTCCAAGATCTAAACGAACTGTTCTCCGCTGTAATTTATAAATTCGATGTATCAGCAAACTATAGTTTCCAAACTGAAATCGCACATTTTGGAGTAATGTATTCCTTCTCCATTACTTCTTCGTTGCAGCTGTCATGAGAATGGCAAAGAGGATCAACACTTGATCTCATACCTTGTACACAGAGTGCATTGCTGTTTTTTCTTACCACCACTCTTGTGGTACGAACAACGAATTCCTTGCGTACGCCATCTTTCTGACAAGTCAATTCGAGTTTCACTTAAATGACAATCATCTAAACTAAAGCAGATAGTGGAGACAATATTGTTAACTTTATTATTGATGTAGAGCAAACAATAATGGTCCGATATCGTATCACGTGGAACAAGATATTTAATATTTGTAAAGTGTTGTTTGTTTTCGTTTCTGATGCTTTTAAAAATCAAATTATCTGACAACATCATCGGCGGTGGTTAAGTTTCACAAGAATGGACGTACCTAAGATCTTGTTCTGGTCAGTATAATTATTAACATGGCTACAATTGATATTTCCATGAATGTACACATAACACTTGTTAGCGAATGTAGTTTATAAATTAGACAATATCCACGTGTCACCTTTGGAAAAGTCGCTGTCAGGTCAGCATGTTTCCAGTCTGAGAGAATGTCACCAGAAATGAAGGATATTAAACACGAAACTACTTTTTCATTTAATTCCAGTATAAGATTTTGGTATGTTATATGGTCTATTTGGTTTTGAGAGATCTGCATTTATAAGTACTGTATCAACGGCATAAAAAGTAATTCTGCATAGTGACATGATCTTTGAAACGGTGGACCATCATCTGGCTCCTTGGTGAAAACAGACACTTATTGGTTACTTAATGCGCTGGGTTTATCAACAAGGTTACAAAGGGTTTGTCCATTAAATTTCAGTGGTTGTACAAGATTCTTTAGAGCTTTGTTCTCTTGTTGGAGTAGAATGTCCTGGGATTGCTTTTCACACCGTTATTCAGCACTCAGGAAATGTAATAATTATGAGGTACTGACAACTTGATTAGTCACTCTTTCTCAAAAGCTGTGTGTTTTGTCTTAAAAAGTACCGTTTCTGTCATGTTTGGTGTCTGTATATATTTTCGGTTTAGATGTCATCAGTGGCGTACTAAAGGTAAATCGAGATAGCAATACATGATTATTCAAGCGATTGCACCCATGCAGGATTATGCAAATGTATAGCTACTCTTTTTGAGTGCTGCAAAATATGCCTTATGAAAGAACCTCAAACTCGCAATGCATTGTGTCAATTTGAATGAGAAAAAGTTTATTATATACTTAAATAGCAAATCAATGATCCCGATATTCACAATGTCTACAGCAATTGTTTAAGACGCACTGTTCAATATACCAATCTGAGCATTTGAATCTTTTTTAGGAGAAATGTTCGTAACTTGTTTGTAATGGAATGGATCAGACTATGACCACTGCTCTCTTAGAAATGCATACTGAGGGCAAGGGATATCGGATATATATCATTTTATAAGCCAATGTAGTAAATTCGTGGGGAAAATGGAACTAAAGGTTTTGGTAGAAAGTTACGGCTCCAGAACCAATAATCAAAGACTAACGAAGAATTCTTATATCCGCTGGATGATTGGATTGTCACACACCATTTGCTTTGCTGGTACAATGGTTCGGAATTGGGCTAGCGATATAACCAATACAGTTCATAACATAGCTAGGGAAGAATGCAAGTGATAAAGCATAATCAATCTTCATTAGCTGGTAATAAGAATAGGAATTTCCTCCAAAAATGTACTTTCTTTGTTCTGCAAATCCGAATCACATGAACTTTGGCGTGGATTCTAATTGTGTATTACACATTTCGAAATGGTAGTGTCATTTCGGCCATATTCCAAGTGCAATAACGTTATCCCCACTGCACTCAAAATGAAATAAACGTGATATACCATAACATCTTTTTGATAATTGCAATTGAAAGAGTTAATACGTTTATCTTTTTAGGTTTCCAAACATTCAATGACAGAACAGAAACACACATACAGATGAGTCAAGACTCATCCCTCAAACCATAAGCACATGTGGATTTGACTCATCTGATAAATCCGGGAAAATGATCAGTGAAATTGACTAGATTCGATACAAATAACAAACAAAAAACAAACTAACTAAACAAACAACATCACTTCATACCTTACCAACTAGAAAAGCTGTTGCAATGTGCATTTATTGACAGTATGATTTTAAATTTCAATTTTAAGTAGACCAAAACGAAAGCGATGTTAAGCGCGCTACTACGTTCAAATTTCGCAAGGCGGAGTTACGTGGGCATTATTATTGTTGTTGTGTATTGATGAATCTGCGCTTTTGTATATATTCTGCAATACAGCATAAATTCAACTACTTCGTTTCTTCTAGTGGATATTTTAATATAGATAAGCCTTAGGTAGAATAAGAACTGAGTATATAATAAAAACATTTTTTCATTTGTATTGGAAAATATGAATTTGTTTTGTCGGATGGATACTGCACTCCCACAGGTCGTGCAGTATCCAGCCAAAGAAACTTTTTCATATTTCCCATTCAAACTTAGTTACCTATAAATACACCATAAAAGCTGCCATTTTAAAGACAAAGTCAATGGCTTTTCCTAATCGGTATTAATTTGATTTTCAGGTAAGTTTCCTTCATCTCGCCATTCAATTGTTTCTTTACAAATTTTACGCTGTGAAATGAGTCATTTAAAAGCAGTATACATAACTGCTATAAACTCGTGTAAATAGTATTTGGACAGACTAATCGTCAATGAAAGTTTTGCTACTTTTAGCCAAACGAATAGATGAATGTCGTAAAACAGTTAAAATATTTTCCAAACAAGGAAATATGCTTTAATCGCCATAAAATAAATGAAGTATAGCTTTATAATACATATGTAAACAAGTTCATATACATTTTGCACGATATCTGAAGCAAATGATTCATGAACGCAACTTTCTCCAGCGATGTTTCCTTACAAGAGGTTTTTGGTGTCAAAATATAATATTTGGATCTACTACGATGTTTATAATTATGGAATTCAATAAAAAGACACTGATGTAAAAAGAAATGTACAAGAAAATACAAATAAATAAATAAATAAATAAATAAATAAATGTAATACGCGAGCTTAGTTCAGAGCAAACATGACCAAGCGGTTGATTTCAGTGGAATAGGAACATAGCTGACTGTACAGTGGAATAGGAACATAGCTGACTGTACAGTGGAATAGGAACATAGCTGACTGTACAGTGGAATAGGAACATAGCTGACTGTACAGTGGAATAGGAACATAGCTGACTGTACAGTGGAATAGGAACATAGCTGACTGTACGAAGGATCTTAATCAAATGAAATTAGCTCTTTCTGGTAGTTTACAGTGTGTGTGTGTGTGTGTGTGTGTGTAAAGATATGTAATTGTGTGTTACAAACTGAAATTAAAAAAATATGTGTCCCACTTTATTTGCTACTGTCCTTTCCAAACACATGGGGTTGAGATGCATTCAGAAAACCTTCATGCAGGTAAAACAGTGTCTTCGGTAAAATGCAAATTCCATTGACAATGTTATGTGTTTAAACTAGAAAACGCTTTGACTTTCAGATGAAGCGCTTTTCAAAAATTTATTTGGAACTCTAGAGTGCAGAATGTATACCAATGCTATCATTGTCAGGTACTGTCATCATCTTCGCAAGATGTATTACTTGTTAAGTCCGTCTTAATAGTGATACATATAGAATCTTCATTACAAACTTATACAACGGATGTTTGTGGCTTTATTTCGAGCATATATATATATATATATATATATATATATATATATATATATATATATATATATATATATATATATATATTACCTGGAAATACAAAAAGTACAGAAAGAGTTGAATCAGGACATTCCGTTTAGACTACAACGGCGTTTGTGCAAATAAAAGGTCTAATATATTTCTTCTTGGCAACTGCTGTCAGACGGATACAACTACATGGTATGCGTTCCCTGCTTACAAATTCCAAGATTACCTGTTTTCAATCTAATTTACGTGCTATGTTACATTTTTGCTACCTTGTAGTGCTGGGCAAAATATCTTAATTTGTTTGTGTTCTCGGATGGTACTAGGAGTCGGGAATCGTAACCAAAGATTCAAGTGTGCGGAGTTTATATCCGGTTGGAATTGGTAGGGCATATAGGGTAGTGTCGGTATATTCTCTTTCTTGCAGACATTCCAAACAACGGAGCTAATGGCATGGTTCTGCTTGTCGTTGATCGTCCTTTAATTACTTGGAGGCTATCTGTATTTGTGGCCAGTAACATACACTTATGTTTTGGGGGAACCTGATATCTTATCACATATGTCGCTTTTACTAATATGTATGCATTTTTAGTATTATATACTTGACCGCCCATAGTGTTATTTAGGCATATAAAGTATTATATTAATGACACACATGTACTTCTATTTAGTTACATATATTATTATATATCTGCACATCAGTACTAATATTGAGGAACATATAGTATTATATATCTTGACAGCTAACTTATATTTAGGCAGATATATTATTATATATCTCATCATCTGTACTACTATTTAGACGTATTCTACTTAAGTTAAAATGTCAGCGATAAGGATTGAAATACATAGCATTCGTACATATTTAACCTTGTGGGTTTGCACTGCATAATCTCGCTGCTTCTATTTGTAAGCTGTACTTGGATGTTTTAAGTTACTGAAACATTTTGTTCATTTATCGTATAAGATTTCCACCAAGGGTATAATGAACAGGAACATTCGATTCCGTGTCGCTTTAAAATCAAGATCAAATTTTCACTGTGAATGAAATGGAATATCTAAGTACAGCTGTGCCACAGATATATTTTTTATATTTCAACCCACATTTTGTTGAGGAAGAAAACATAACCGCATCCTGCAAGGTCACACCTTCACGTTAATGTCTCGCGACTACAGCATGTCAATCCATTAAACCCTTCTGTCTTTGTCTTGAATAAAACGGGCCAATATCTATTTCAACTGAAACTATTTTGTCAGTAAATAAAATTAAAGATGAAAACATAGTCCACGCATGATTTCAACGACTATTGTCGTTGTTGATGTTAATAATCTTATTATTATTATTATTATTAGTAGTAGTAGTAGTAGTAGTAGTAGTAGTAGTAGTTGTTATTGTTGTTGTTCTTCTTCTTCTTGCAATAGTTACAACAGAAGTTGCAAGAACACATCAGGAAGTATTAATCCTTGTCTAGAAAAGCAAAATATGTTTCTTCGGTCAACTTTATATTACCCAGATTGACCATCACAATCGCCAATAAGCAACATGAACACAATTTGCACAAAACAAAGACAATACGAATGAGAGGGACAAAAAGTTTAAAACGAGAGAGAGAGAGAGAGAGAGAGAGAGAGAGAGAGAGAGAGAGAGAGAGAGAGAGAGAATGAACAGGTCGGCTAGAGGTCATTCTCTTCAACTTCTTGACTGCAATCCGATCTTATCACAACTGTCCATACAGGCATACAGACATGCAGACAGGTAGCAAATAAACAGACAGACAGACAGACAGATAGATAGATATATAGAAAGATAGATAGATAGATAGATAGATAGATAGATAGATAGATAGATAGATAGATAGATAGATACCGAATTACATAATCTAACTTTGTCCTAGATTATGCAATGTCAGTCCTGATTGCATACTCTAATATTGTCCCAGATTACATCAGCTAATTCAATCTCAGATTACAAGATATCCGTCCCAGATCAAACTTAATCCCAGATTGCAGTATGTACCTAGGTAACATCATTGTTTTACTTCCTTATTTGTCTTATCATTTTGCTTTCATGGAATCTAGCAAATTCGACAATAGCTGACATTTTTCAGATTGATTGCTCTGCATTATTCGCTTGGGCTTCATGTGCAAAAAATACTGATAAGATAAACAAAGTGGGAATTTTTTTTCTCCAAGATAAAACCGGTAGTCAACTATAACTGAAGAAATGGGAATAATACAACAACCCCTCTCTCTCTCTCTCTCTCTCTCTCTCTCTCTCTCTCTCCTACTTCGACTGCTAGCATTGCAACGGATCGATGATTTGAACAACGATCTGAATGTTAGTCATAAATGTATGCAGTCAAATGTCAAGACATACATTTGTTCCAGTTGATGATTTTGCCGTTCTCGTAATTATTTTTCTTTCTCGTTTTGCTGTTGCTTTTATTATTATTATTGCTAGCACTGTATTATTATTATTATTATTATTATTATTATTATTATTATTATTATAAATTCGTCGAACATTGATTCCCCATTAGTGTATGTAATTTCAATCATATATCATCATCTACATACAAAATAGCACATGACCTTGACCATCCGTGTACCCTGACAACTTTTATTGTCCGCGTGTATTTCTGATTTACAATACCGAAAGGCTGTAATTGAACGAATATGGCAGACAATTCTGTTTATGAGTGATTGAGTTACCACCTGAATAGCTTCAAAATACCGATCACATACACGAGCTCTTAGACCAAATTGACTTTTATTACAACAAAGTGGGGCCCCGAGTGGCCGAGTGGTCTAAAGCGCTGTCCGTTACGGACCACTGCCATCTCACCTCTGTCTGCGTGGGTTCGAGTCTAAGATTCGGCTAATGTAGTTAAGTGAGAAAGCTTGCCAGTAG